>JAZKJV010007537.1:0-600000 GCA_037367405.1 Ottelia alismoides | reverse complement strand
AGTCATCAAGATGCCTAGGTCTCAAGATTTAGGGTCATAAAATATCTTTGCAATTTTATTCTTTTTCTTGTCTTTATTCTATAATTTTGGTTTTAAAATATTATTTTATACAATTTTGTGCAACAACGAATGAATGTGAATTGGTGTAAATTAAGCGTATTAACATGCATTAGCTAGGGTTTTTATGGCCAAAATGATAGAATAAAGGTGATGAAGTAGGTAATCGTCAGCCCCCCATATTTGCCTTTTCTAGTCCCTAATAAACACTTATGCAATAAGCGCATACAGTGAAAAATGAGGAAAATAAAAAAAAGAAAGTGGATTAAATTTGATTCTCAAACTTGTCTTCACAGAATAAAAGTTTGGAGCTTAAGTCAGACTTTGGAATATTAGTACGAGCAAGACCTTATTAGGAATCAGATTTGAAACATAACAGCCTTCAAGAATCCCAAAACACTGCTCAAGTCTCCTCAATATCCAAGTCAGAATACTTCAACTCATCCGCAAACCCTTACGACTATGAATCTGACTTGTAAAATGTATGTGATAGTGGCTCTCCTCAACTGAAATGACAAAGAGATTAGCTTCTCCAGCATGACAACCTAGTGATTCCACAATCCTGGAGTTGCTGATGCAGAATGGAAGCGAGATAAGTGATACCTGGAGTTGCTGATGAACTCAAACACATCAGGCGAGGTTTAATACCCTCCCTCTCTGCCACCACAAAACCTCAACCAACCACCATCTCACATGTCCTTTCTCCTCTTTCTCGCCTAACTCCTAATCTTATTAACGGTGCATGTTTGACCCCCTCGAACAACTGCACAAACACTCATTCATCACATTCATCTTCTCTACTTGAAACCCTAAACACTCCAGCGAGCCTCCAATCATGAGACACGAGAGTGGACGCAACAACCTGCACTAAAAGAAATCATGATACTGGTGAGCACAGTTGAGCATTGTCTGGACCAGCACGTAATGCAAACGGATACGGATATATCCGTATCTGATCCGTCACCGTATCCGTTTTATACAGATTTTGACATCCGTATTCGTTTTCAAATGTATACGAATACGGATATCATTTTAAATCCGCAAACATCCGTATCCGTATCCGTATATCTATTTTCGTATATAAATATAGTCGTAGATTTATTTTTAACAATATATAACATAATTCTCTACCCTCTTTTACCATATTTATATAATTTTTCTGATACAAACTCATTTAGTAAATTAATATCATGTGTTTTCCCATCCAATTCTTATATATTTAAGTCTATTCTATAGAGTATTTCTAACATTACTCGTGTGCGATCTGTATCCGTTTTACATCCGCATCCGTTTTTTAAGGATATGGTAAGGCAGTTTTAATATCTGTCAATACCCGTCTCCGCATCCGTATTCGTATTAAAAAACGGATAAGGATATAGTAATACCTATATCCGTATCCGTATCCGTATCCGACCGTTTGCATCCCTAATGTAAGCACATAAGTTTGCTTGCCCGCGTCTCAAAGACAAAACGCCCAATTTCGTTTCTTCCTCATTCCACATGAAAACCTCCCCAAAATCTGACTCTGGTGATCCTTGTTATATATATTTCATGTGAGAAGGGAGGATAAAGAGCGCCATATACTTCAAGCCAGGGTTTAAAAAACCGGACCGGACCGGCCGGTCGGACCGGTTGGACCGGGAACCGGCCCTGCCCCGGTCGGTTCGGCCGGTTTTAGGTAATTAATTTTTTTAAAAAAAGAAAATAAAAAACCAGGTCAGATCGATGGTCGGACCGGATTGACCCGGGCGGTTGGACCGGGTGGACCCGAATTGCCCCGGATTTGATGGTTTAGTATATTTTTAAAAAATAAAGGTTTAAATAATGAAATAATGGGGTTTTTATCACTTGTACCCTTCTTAAATTCTACAATTTCAGTTACGCCCCTCTCTTTTTTGGAATATAACTTGTGCCACTACCTTTTGGGGTAATTTTCTAAAAGCAACATAAAATAAATTATTGCAATATTATTTTCATATATATTGCTGGAAAATGTGACTACCTTTGTAGAGTTTTATTCAAAATAGACAATCATGTTTTTATATAGAAAGGTTTGACATTTTAAATAATTATTTCATTGATATATAAATACATATTTACATATATCTATCCGGTTTTATCGGTTCAAAAAACCGGTTCGACCGGTCCGACAAGTAAATTAAGCCCGATCCGATTTTTTCCGAGTCGATATGAATAATGACGTCATGCTGACATCATCACCGGTCCGACCGGTTTGGACTGACGGTCCGACCCGGTTGGACCAATCCGAAGACTAACCGATTCAATCCGGTCCGGTTTTTAAAACCTTGCTTCAAGCGACTAGTGCCTTGCTTATCATTTCAGTGGAAGACTGGTCATTAATACCGATCGAAAAGCTTTTCTTTGGATTAAGGGTTATAAAAATTTTCGACTAAAACACATGTGGATTTAGATATGGTTTAAAATAGAAAAGAAAAATCATGGTAATGTTAAAATTTTCATTAGTGTGGATCAGAAGTTTTTCTTCTGAGTCATCTACTGCAATCTACTCTCACATCAAGTAAATGCTGGATAATCTGATGATAAAATATATTATGATGTTCTACATAAATTCCAACTCTTCTGTGAGCATCCTCCAACTTCATACAGCAGGTGGATTATGATGAACATAGAAAAGACCTTGGTAGTGCAATGGATCAAGGTTATAGCTTGGATCATACACAGACAGGAAGCCTCACAGGATCTGCAGGTTCTTGAACGCCTCCTCCTGATCATCTGGCGTGTCCTTTAACCTCTAAGGTGGATTCTTGCAGCCCGGGCGCTCGTGTTTGAATCGATCGGCGAACTGGTTGATGCCGAGCTGGTACGTATTCTCGGGGTTGCGGTTGTGAGCTTCGATGAACTCGACGGCGCCTTTGAAGATCTCGAACCTTGCAGCCTTCTCGGCCTCGTCTTTGTAACGACGCTCGAACGTGACGATGAAGCTCTCGAATCGCTCTTCGAGGGTGGGAGCGTCTCCTCCTTGAGAACCTTCTCCTTCTCCAGACATGTCTGATTGATTGCAGGAATGCTGTGGGATGATGTGGATCTCTGTTTGCTTGCTGCTCTATATATAACACGATTTGGAGGTTCGATCATTAATGCTTTGCAATTGCGCATATCTCACTTTGGCAATCGAGTAATTGCATCAGAGAAAAGGAACGGAAACAGAAAGTGTAGAGGCACAGCACAGGAAAGGATATTAGTTCTATTTGGACCATGGTCTCTTCGCTGCTTTCCTTAGTGATCGAGAAATATCTCCACAATGAACCAAACGTATGTAACTAGGGATGCAAACGGTTACGGATATATTCGTATCCGATCTGTCGTCGTATCCGTTTTATACAAATTTTGATATCTGTATACGTATCTGTATATCAGTTTTTGTGTGTGTATATATATAGTAAAATATTATTTATAACCATATATAGCATAATTATATACCTTCTTTTACCATATTTGTATAATTTTTATGGTACAAACAAATTTTATAATTTTATATCATGTGATTTCCATCCAATTCGTATATACTTAAGTTGTTTCAATAGATGTATTTCTAACATTACTTGTATGTTATCAGTATCCGTTTAACATCGGTATCTGTTTTTAATGATATGGTAAGATAATTTTAATATCCGTCAATATATGTATCCGCATCCGTATTCGTATTAAAAAACGGATAAGGATACAATAATACCTATATCTGTATACGTATCATACCGTTTGCATCCCTGTATGTAACTGGAACATCTTTTTCTTCTTCTTAATTTGTTGTTTTTTATTTTTAATTACATTGATTGTCGCTATTTATGATTGGGTGAGAGTTAATGATATTTATGCTTAAACGACAAGAAAGGTAGACTTTGAATATTGGTGGTGCTTACAGCTGTTTACAAACAAATCACATAAATATATACTACTAAGAATGGAATGTTCTTATTTTGATGAGCTGGAATTGGGTGCATCACGCTTTAGTCTCTTGTTGTTCCAATATTATGGAAAAAGATGACTGCAGTCATTAAATTGGACGACATCAATGCTTACCAAATTATCTTTGATTTCCTATTCCAGTCAATTCTTCTCCATGAAGTAGTCTAGGAGATAATGCTTACCAATTTGTTTCTCTTCCTTTTTCTTGTTCATACTTTAATCGGTTTTATTAGTTTATGATTTACAATTGGTGAGTCATTGTTAAGTAGTTCTTGAAGGAATATTACCGTATCAGTACTCTACAACAAAAATGGTTTTATAGTGACATATTCTTTGAAATCCTTTATCATGTTATCGGTTGTTAAATATATAATGATAGTATTATTTGTTGTAAAATTATCATCTACACTTCAATTAGCGGCGGATATAATATCGGTTGTTATACCATTAGTGACGGTTTATGCAGCAATGCTTACGTGTCGCTGTTTTTCAAAATCTAACTAAAAGTTGGTAAATTTTAAAATAAAAAATTGACGATAATTAGCTAAAATTTTGAAATTACAAATCGTGAAGTGAAGAATCGCATCCTTAAATTACAATGATCGACGACTATTTAATTCTGATTTTCTT
Organism: Ottelia alismoides; assembly: GCA_037367405.1. Taxonomy (NCBI): domain Eukaryota; kingdom Viridiplantae; phylum Streptophyta; class Magnoliopsida; order Alismatales; family Hydrocharitaceae; genus Ottelia; species Ottelia alismoides. The sequence continues at coordinate 595,365 of JAZKJV010007537.1, read as the reverse complement.
TTATAGTATTTCATTAATATATTTGAAATACTAATTGAAAATTGATTTAATTAATTTCCAATTCCAGAAAGAGATTTTATTAAGAATATCAAGAAATGAAACTCAAAAAGGTTATACAAGCTTTTTATCGAATTTCTTGATATTAGCATATATTAAAATGGCTTAAAGGGGGAGGGGATAAGACGTAGATTTGAATATGATTTGTGGGCATCGTGATGGTAAAGAAGAGGAATAGCGAGTGAGTCTGCCAACAATCTCGACGAAGGTGGGCCACTTAGCCCTCGACTCCTTAATTCAATAGAAGAGACATTTGACGATAAGCTTGTTTTCGTGGTGCCCCCCCCAAAGACCCTTTGTCCCTTTTCACCCCCGGCCACTAGACTTTCATATAATAAGCTCGAAACCTCGTCACTAATATATTTATTAATCTTAAAGATCAGATGAAAGATGGTTTCTATCTATCTTGGTGAGTGGCATGGGTCTTATTCATCCTCTTTTTCTAGACGAAGTCAGGAGAGTGAGAGTAGCGAGGCAGAGAGAGTGGGATCAACTGGTCTGGTAAGGATAGGACATCGATCTAATAGGAGAATATTCAATAGTTTTGAATATAACAGTAGTACAACATTACGTAGAAATTGGTGGGAGACGGGCAACAAGATGCGCTGTCAATCCTTACAGCTTTAATACACCATCACCACTATCTGGAGACATGATCGAAGTGCAAGCATCATCTCCTATAGTTCGACGATCAGGTCCTCGTGAAGCCAAGCACCATCCGAGATTGTTCTACATTGAGCATTGCAGGAGAGCACTATCAATTAAGAACATGTACCTTCGTGCATCGCCTGAATCTTCAAATTGGGGAAGAACACTATTATATCCAGGGATGCAAAGAGATACGGATATATCCGCATCCGATCTGTCATCGTATCCATTTTATACAGTTTTTGACATCCGCATCCGTATCCATTTTAAAATGGATACAGATATGGATATCGTTTTGATATCTGCAAATATCTGTATCCGTATATCCGTTCCTGTATATTAATATAGTCATATATTTATTTTTAACCCTATATAACGTAATTCTCTACATCTTTTTACCATATTTATATAATTTTTATGATACATACACGTTTAGTAAATTAATATCATGTACTTTCCATCCAATTCTTATATATTTAAATCGATTCTATAGAGTATTTCTAACATTACTCGTGTACGATCAATATCTGTTTTACATCCGCATCCGTTTTTTAAGGATATGGTAAGATAGTTTTAATATCCGTCAATATCCGTATCCGCATCCATATTCGTATCAAGAAATAGATAAATATACGATAATACCTATATCCGTATCCGTATCCGACCGTTTGCATCTCTAATTATATTATGAAGAAATAGAAAGCGGAAGCAGAGTTGGAGATAAAGATAAATAAACATGGAAGAACAAAGATTTAACGTGAAACCCTACTCCGTGAGGAGCAGGATGAAATCACAGGAGAAGCCCTCAAAGGGACGTGTTATGCATTCCACTTTCTCAATGAATATAGGAGGTCTGAGGCTCCTTATATAACCTCTCCAGAGCCTCCAAATCCCACCACTGGACAATGTGAGACTAAACAACTGGATGGGGTAAATAGATCTTCTCCAAAATCCATTTACCATGCTACAACTCATAACGAATACTCCAACAACCAATTTTTTTAGAGTGCAACATGTGGACGCATCTACGCACTCATATCGGAGCTGCATCGACTCATCAGAGCCGCAGGCCACCCACTAGGGCTGCTAATCGAACCGAACTGTAACGAATAGACCTATGTTCGAGTTCGATTCGATAATAAAGTTCGAAAGTTCAAGTTCGAGTTCAGTTCGATAAATGTTCGATAGGATATGTTCGAGTTCGAGTTCGTTTAGAAAACGAACGTTCGAGTTCAGTTCGATAATAGTTCGTTAACAATTTAACTTAACTAAAACTTGTTTATATGAACAAGTTCGAAATTGGAGTTCAATAAAAAGGTTCGATAAGTAGTAAAAATTAGAAATTATTCAAATCAAATGGGTACAAAGCCCAATAAACACCACAATTTCTTTAACCTTGAAATTTACTAAGTGTATAAATGCTAAGTTGCATATACAAATACATACACATATACATATATCGAACTCCAACTTTTATTGAACGAACATATGTTATATTCATGTTCAGTTCGTTAAGCTATCGAACTAAAATTTGAAGTTCATGCTCAATTAATTTAAAAACGAACGAACATTATTCGAACTATTATCGAACGAACTCTAATTGAATACGAACATGTTCAGTTCGATTAGCAGCCCTACCACCCACCACTCAAGCACGAGCTCGTGTTTCGCACGTGCCTTTTAGCGAATTTACATTGAAACGCCTAACGTTTACCATATTGACGATTATGTTCTTATCTCCGAAATCACGTCGCTGACCACGTGATAGTCCTGGCCATTTGTGCTTTAAATCCTGCCGTGCATTTTTTTTGTTGTTTCAATATTTCCATGTGTATAAGTATTCTTAAGTAATTCCATATTAATTCTATAACAAATAAAGTATATACAATTATGTAAAAAACTATTAAATACATAATATAATACTATATTACATATAACGTTAGTTTTGAAAGATAAAAATAAATTTCAATATATAAAAATATTAGATAAAAAATAACTTTCATTTTAAAAACACATAAAATTCAAATATTAAAAGAAAATATTATATTGATCTAATTACATATCAAGATATTTAAAAATGCAAGATAAACTATAAAATTCGAATATACTACAAGTCCTCAAAAATATAAAATTGAATAAAAATAATAAAATCATACAAAATTAAATGTTTGTTTAGCAGTTGTTCCCAGATATTGCAATATCAGTTATGCACGTCCTCTTTTTGGAATATCAGTTGTGTCCCTGATTCTTCCACAATGAACACTTGTGCCCCTCGGGTTAGTTGTCGTCCATCTTCATCCTAAACGGACGTTAACTTCGGACACAAATGTAATTAATAAAAAATGAAGGGTAGATATATCTATTTCTTCCCCATTTCTTCTTCTTCTTCATCCATCCTTCTCCTAAGCCAAAAACTTTCTCCTCTGGTTTTCAAACCCGTCGAAGCCATTGTTCCTGACCAAAGGTGGTGAAGATGGTGTGGGTGTTTCTAATGATTTGGAACCCTCTTGAATGTCTGCTCCTTGGTGGATTCCATGTTCTCCACGTTGTCGAGGCCCTCCATGCGTGTGTCGTGGTTGGTCAGCACGAAACCTAGGTCGAAGAAAGGGGGTGGTGGATGGCCAAGCGAGGAGGAGGGGGCATAGTGAGTGTGGGCTGGGGGGGATGGGCGAAGAGGAATGGATGTGGAGGAGGGTCGGGTTGGGGAGGAGGGGCGGAGGAGGGCGGGGCGAGGAGGAGAGGCTAAGGGGACGCGATCTTGGGAGAAGGGACGGAGGAGGGGCGAAGGGGGAGGGCTGGGGAGGAGTGCGGATGGACAGGCTGGCGAGAAAAATATCGTTGGAGGAGAGAAGGAGGGAAAGGATTGGGAGAGGAGGAGGAAGGGGAAGGAGATGAGGAGGCATGGGGCGGAGGAGGAAGGGGGAGGGGAGGAGGATGCGGCTGGGAGCAGAGGAGGAAGGGCAGAGGGCGAAGGGGCTGAGGGGGCGGCGACTAGGGAAGAGGAGCAAGGGGTGATGGGGGGAGGGTTGAATAAGGAGGTTTTTGCATTTGTTTAGCTGACATAAAATTTTTATTAATCCATTCATTAAAATTAATTGCAAAATTCAATAAAAATCACTATTTGATCCGCAATAGATGATATATCCATGAAAATGCACATTTTTTGATGAATTGATGGATGAATGGATGTGAAGTTAAGAGAGAGAAATTATAAAGAGTAGGAAGAAGAACAAATGGAGGAAGAAGTAGTTGAAGAAGAAGTTTGGACAGTTATACCCCTCTTAATCGCTCCAAGGTTTGAAAAAATCATGGTTAAGTTCAACTCATTGACGACTAAACAAATGGAAGGGCACATTTGATAGAATGACAAGAATTTGAGGGAACAACTGATATTTCCAAAAAGAAATGGGCATAATTGATATTGCAATATCTCGGAGGGGCACAACTGATAAAAACCCAAAATTAAATATAGTAAATTTTGTATACAATAAAAATAAGATTAAAAAGATTTATATTTGTTCCATTTTTAAAACATCGAAAACATATCAGTCTAATTTCATTTATTATTACCCAATTTAAAATCAATAAATAACAAAAAAAATCATCCAAGAATTAATAAAATATGAAAATAAATACATTTCTATATTTATCATTATGATCTCGTCCAGATGTCAGTAATATCCCTCTCCGATTCGATTTGATGACAATCTCCCACAAGAAGAACCTTCGAAGAGAAATTAACGGGATATATAGTAACATTCTATTGTGTATTTTAAATTAGTAAAAAATGGAGACGGAGGAAATGAAATTTAATTATTTTTTAAAAATTTTGGTCATTACGGATTCGATGCATGAAAATGTTCGAGAAAATGCCAAACTCCTATGGGCGCCGCATCTCCTTTAAAGTACAGGATGCTTTGATGAGTTCCTTTTTTAGCAAAATCGTAAAAGAAATGAAAGTTGAGTTTGACATAGATGGTAGACAAAAAGCAATTTTCTGATGTTAGAAGCTGAACATGCTCAAAATTTCCTTCTTGTCATTCCTATTGAGGGGCTTGCAATGCATATGTCACACATTGAATATCGTACTATTCTCAAGTATCGTCTCATGATTCCTCTATTCCCAGCAGATGAGGCTTGTCCAATATGCTACAAATCCTGCTTAGATGCTTTTGGAGAGCATACCGTTCTTTGTGGTGAACTTCCGGGTTTTTAATATAGACATGATTTTTTCATAGATATATATCTTTTTTGATGTACTTAGACATGCGAGGGTTGCTTAAAAAATGAAGCATCGGTGAATTTTTTGACTGATCCACAGGAGGGGAGATCAACACTTAGATCAGCAGATGTTTTAATATTTGGATGGATTAGAGGAAAACATGCATGTGTCGATTTGACTTGAGTTTCTCCATTGGTGTTTTATTTTGAAGGATGGATTTGTCATCCAAAAGAGATTGACGGTACAACTTGTTGCCAATCTCCCATCAATTTCTATGTAATGACTAGTATTTTAGATGACTTCAAGGGACATGGTATAAAAATCCCTTGTATTGAAAAATTCGTGCTAAAATTGTGGATCCATTTTTTTTGGATGTCTACTTGTACAATATGACACCCTTTTTTCTTTAAAAAATATGTACGCATGTTTATGCATGAATATAATATTGTGTGCACATGTGCTTCATAGTAGTTTATACCATGGAAGGTCGTATCGATATTGATATCGTTTCGATATACAGTATTTCGACGAAATATCGCCCATATCGACAAGCCTTTGTGAAGAAAATGCCTGTAAATCGGGATATATCGCCATATCGATACCCATATTGGTACCATATCGATATCGATATATCGGCGATATATCGCTGATATTTCCTTCCATGATTTATACGCACACTTTATAAATATATTTAAATATATGTACATGCATATATAGTTATACATATACATACACATATTCATATGTATACAGACATAAAAAAGGGAACAAAAGGCCTTACAATTAAGATCATGGATATACCACATTTTATCTTAATCGGAGGTATTTTCGCAACAATTACACCGTATCTCGATGATAAATTATGCGATGCCAAAAGCATTAGGAAATAGAAAACACAAGATGTACGATATATATGGTAATTTTATTTGAAAGAACCAAATCTATTACATTTTTTACGATTCAAACGCCAACCGAGAGTAGGTTCTCTGGGATCCAAATGCCACGTCTCAATCCCAAGTGGGCCACGTGATGTAGGTAGCCATCGAACAGACGCCACGCGGACCCATGCCAGGCACCTCTCTGGCGATCTTGCCGAACCCATAGTTACCCCACAGTCTTCCGTACGAGTTCTTGACCAGCCAATACTTAGTCCCGTCCGGTTCGACTCCGTATCCAAATAACACCATGCCGTGCCATGTTCCTCCGCAATCGCCTTTGAAGCTCCAGACGCTGTTACCCACGAAGTATTCGAATTCAGATGCGCCGGATTGCATGGCGATGCCCACCGGTCTGGTTGAGACGAGCAGCTTCAGTGCTGCCTCGTCGTAGACTGGGCCGTACTTGAAGCCGGTGATGGGGGCGTTGTGGCCGACCCTCCTGGCATCGCATGGGTCGGTGCCTCGCTCGACGTAAGGATAGTCCTTGGCTTGGGCGATCCCTTTGTTATGTATGACGTAATTGTAGGCATCTTCCATGGTACCGCCCAGGCAACGGTCCGCGGGTAGATGGGGATCCCTCGGGCTGCAGTCTATAATTTGCTGCTCGGACAATGTTAGCAGCTGCCGTGTTTTGATGAAGTTGAGAGTCTCCAGAAGTGCCACTGTGCAGAATGCCCAACATGATCCTGAAATCGGTGCAAGTCCGGGCAGTTGATTAGGATTGGGAATAACTAGTTGCGGCTATCTTGCTGTCCAAACATGCACGCATGCATAGAAACACATGCATGCAAGCATATAACTATGCATGCATATGGTGACTATTACAACAAGTATGGAACCTTCCACTTGAATGCATCACTGTTGCGCTGCAGCTTCCTTTTTGTAAAATTAGCTTCTTCTGTAACTATTGATTTTGACTTTTAATTTACGAATAAAAAAGGCCCAGCAAAAAATTATGCATGTGTATATGCACGTTTGCACACATACACACACATATATGGACTGCCCCCAGGGGTAGCTAACTTAGCTACCCCCGCCTCATTTTCTTCAAATTTTTTATTTTTTTTAAATTTGTTTTCGTGAATATTCATCACTATATCCCTATATTCTGTCATAAAAATTTCGTATGAAACAGAGACTCCTACAGCCTCCATCCAGACAGTCATTTTTTTAACGGTAACAGGATTTTTTAAATCGACCCCGTTTGGATGGAGATCGCATGAGTCTCTGTTTCGCATGAAATTTGAATGACATATTATATGGATTTAATAATGAATTTACACGGTTTTGGATTTCAAAAAAATAAAAAAAAAATATGTGAAAAAGGGGCGGCGGAGCTAAGTTAGATCCCCCTAGGGGGCATACACATTTTATCCATATATATATATATATATATATATATATATATATATAGAGAGAGAGAGAGAGAGAGAGAGAGAGAGAGAGAGAGAGAGAGAGAGATACATATCGATATAGTATGTATGTATGTATGCAGGGGCAGACCTAGTATGTATGCAGGGGGCATGACCCTTCCTTAGTTCTCGTATTTTACGTTCATACTGTCTAGATTATTTAATATGGCTCCTCCCAAGATAATAAATATGTTTTTTGAAAGTAAGGAAACAAACCTATTTGATGGTTTTGTGGTATAAAGTGAGCAGTAGTATTTTGCAGACCAGAGTTTGAATCATACTTCCTTCTAACCATGTTCTAAAAGATTTTAAAACAATCGCTTTATAAATATTAAAAAATTTAAGTATTATTAGATATAAAAAGAGATTTGAGTGCACTTACTTCTCCAATTATTCTTCCCGCCATTTAATATGAAATTAAATTCTTATTTCCTTTAAATCATTTTAATATTTAAAATCCCACTTTATAATTTAACTTTAGGGATGGATTTAGATACTTTTAAATTAATAAATTTATCAGAATTTAAAAAACGATCGAATATAATAATCTATAGAAAATTTAACTTTAGTAATATAATTATATAAGATTTAAATATTAAGTTTGCCATAATCTAAAAACATATCTTTTCAAAATATTAAATCTGTTTAAAAATATCATTTAAAAGTATGATAATTTTTCTATTTTGAGTATTCTTTTCATTGTATAGTTGGCTACTCGTTGATAAAATTCTAGTTATGTATTGTAAAAAATAATCCTTAGAATGTTTTGTAAAAAACAAGATATTAATATTATTAGAAATTTTCTCCATTATATGACTATCTACATTTGATAAAATGTAAAACATATTAAAAATGAAATGGGTTTTCGTAGTCTAAATTAACAACGAATATCATATCTATTGCTATATCATTAGCAACGATTCATAGAGCAACGCTTGTCCTTTGTAATTTTTCAAAATAGCAACTAATCGTCATTAATTTTTTTAGTTCAAAATTTAGCGACGATTAATCATAAGTTTGAAAAATAGCATCGAATAAACGTCGCTATGTGGACCGTTACTAATGATATAAGGACATATATGATATTCATCACTAATTTCGAGTACAAAAAATCTTTCCGCAAATGAATAATATCGTCGTTATATATTTAAAAATGACTAATTTAGTGATGGATTTTGAAAAAATCGCATCTAACTCATTTTTTAGTGTATATTCTTTTAACTTAAAAAAGACCCCACCTCACAAGCTCTCCCTGTATGTGCATGTACGTACGTAAGTGTATAAAAGTTGTATAATTACTCGCGTATCGAAACAAGCAGCGAAAAGGCTAATTAACAAGCAAGATCATGGACATACATACCACATTCTCCTTGGTTCTTAGCCGGAGTGACACCACCTATGATCCTCCAGTCCACATTCTCCGGCACGTTTGCAGCGTCTATGTGCTCGAGCAAGGACGCCGTGAAGTTTTCCATCTCCGCCCTCTGCGGTGGTAGCGTCACGCCGACCATCTTCCGGTACTCCTGGTTGGTGCGATCTGCGAACTGGTTCACACCCAGACTGTATGTATTGCTGCGGTTTCTGTTGAAGGCATCGATGAACGCCACGTTAGTTTGGAAGATCTTGAATCTCGCATCCTTCTCGGCCTTGTCTTTGTAACGGCGGCCGGTGGTTACGATCCACTTCTCGAACTGATCGGCAATGGAGGGGGCGGGGGCGGGGGCGGCGCCTCCGGTCGGAAACCGGACGGCGACTAGGAGGCAGAGGAGAAAGAAGGTGCAGGTGTAACCTGGAGGCATGCTGATGCTGTTTGGAGGAGTGTTGTATGGATTAGTGCATGGAGAGGTTCTTCTATTTATAGATCGAGGATTTTTGACGGCTTCTTATTTTGAAGATAGAATTAGAGTCAAAAAATTAATTAATTCGTTTTAATCGTGGGATGATTGCAAGAAACGAACAGCTGGGAAGGGAGGATCGAAGAGTCAAGAACGCTGGAGAAAAGAAATTAAATGACAGCCGATCTGTCTTTATTTCAAAGGCGATACGAAGAATACAACTGTAGTAAAGGTTGAATACAACTGTATCTATAGTGTTAAGAACGATGTACAGTCCGTTGGCTGCCGAGTGCCTTCACAGAGAAGCCCCATTCTTTACAAATAAAAATAAAAATGCAGCAACTCTTTAAGAGGGAGTTAACTTTGCTCTTCATGCTTTATTTATTTTTTATTTTTAAATGAAATTGTGAAAAATTATTATTATATCATTATATTATATCATTCAAGTTTTATAAAAAACAGAGACTCATACGGCTTTCATCAAGACATGGTGCATTTCAATAATTCTACGACCGTTAAAAATGACTATATGAATGGAAGCCGTAGGAGTCTCTATTTCATACGAAATTTGAATGACATAATATAGGGATATAGTCATGAATCTTCACGATTTATTTTTTTAAAAAAATGGGAAAATGTGGGAGAGGGAGCCAAGCTAGCTCCTCTTGGAAGCAACCAATGAGCTACTTCCGTTCCATTCCTCCCTATTTCTTAATTTTTTTTAAAAAAATAAAAATATGTGTTTTCATCAATATATCTCATAATGTATCATTCAAATTTTATCAGAAACATGGACTCATATATGATAAGCTACCCGAGCGAACGAGGTAAAGGTACTAATAGGTCGTTGCGACCTCTATCACTCAGAGTCACTTAATCAAGAAAAATGTCGAACCGCGAAATAAATCAGAGATCAAAACACGAAGTGCGGTCCTAGCTATGGGATTAACCTGGTATAGCTCCCAGGGTCGAACACAAAGAGCACGGGTTGGCCAGAGGCCTACGAAGTAGTCGAAATGAAATAAAATAAAGACAAAATATTTTTAGTGGTTTTTAATGATTTTTATATTTTTTGGATTTTTACAAGTGAAGAAAATAAAAGAAAGTATAAACAAGCACACTTGAGCAATTTATTTCACACACCAAAAATCAAACAAAAATTCAAAAAAACTTATTTTCATGTTTTTTAGGTTTTTAAGTGTTTTTGGTGAATTTTTGGGATTTTTATAAAGTGTATTTTTTTTTCTAAAAATCGAACAGTACTAAAAAGATAAGGTACTGTCCAGCAGGGCCCAAAACCCAAAAATCAAATATTTAAGGATCTCAGATGGCCCTGGAGGTAATTTTCCTGTATTCTAGAGAAAATAAGGAAAATTTGAGCACCAAAATTATTGTTTTTGGATTTTTAGATTATTTAATATGATTTTTATGAGTTTTTAGGTGTTTTTAGATTTTTAGGGTTTTTACTCAATCAAAAATAGCCAAAATTGGCTAGAAAATCAAACAACACACAAAGAACAGTAACTAATTTTTATAGAATTTTTGGTGGTGTTTTTATATTTTTTTGTGATTTTTCAAGTGAAACAGTGCCAAAAATAGATGTTTTTGAATTTTTAAAAATAGCAAACAAGATCAAAAATGTCCTCAAAAATCTACAAAAATCCTACACCATGGCAGGAGCCATGTGTCAAATTTTCGTTGGATTTGGAGGTGATTTGATATTTTATTCAAAATCCAAAAGGGGGCACTGTGCACAGGGACCAAAGTGCAAATACCCAAAGCTCTGGGGGTCTCGGTGCAATTTTCCCAGCAAGTCACGCGCGTGGCGCGTGCCTGGGGCACTCAGGGACCTTTTGGTAATAAAAACCAAGTCCTAGGACCTTTTGGTAACTCGTACCAAAAAGTCCAGGGGCGGCTATGCAATTAACCCACTAAAACACGCACATGTTCAAAGAGAATGCTCACAGGAGCATAAGTGCAAATACCAGAAAGTATTCATTCATTCGTAACCAACCAGAACTACAGGACTAATACTGCAAATAAACCAAAAGTACACGTGACGAAGCACGTGGCTCACACAAACAGGGGTATAAATGCAAATATCAAAGAGCACGAGGTCCAATGTGCAATTTACCCTACGTAAATAACATGACTAAAATATTTACAGGACTAGGACTGAAAACTTAAACTACGAGGGGGTCTAAGGTAAATTACCCCTTATTACGCCGACGGCTGGATGAGCGCCACGTAGATGATCGGACGGTCCTGGTGAGTGGCGCCTCTCTTCTCTTCCGCACGTAAGCCGATCGACGGCGCAGAGGAGGCCACGTGGATGATCGAACGGCCTCGAGCGCTGGTGGTTCCCTCTCTCTGCTCTCACGGCCCAGATCGCCCCGCTGGATGATCGGGCGGTTGTGGCTCCTCGATGATCGGACGACCACGATAGAAACTAGAGCGGGGGGCGATCGGACGGTGGTGGAGGACGGTGGACGAACACTCAGCCGGCGAGCTTCGCCGGCCTCGTGCGCGTGCTAGGGTCCTCCTCAGCTGCCTCCAAGTATCGGAGAAGATCGGCGGTGAAGTCCCGCAGCTGGTGGTGGCTTCAGATGACCCAGCCGAGCCCTGGAGGGGCTCCGGCGAGGTCGGCGGCGACAAGCTCCTGGCCTGGATGTGAGGGGGCCTCAGATGGCCTCCTTTTGACCTGCAAAATGCACCAGAAGCTTCACGGGTCGAGGGCAAAGTGCCTCGACCCGATGAAGCGGCGTGAAGGTGGACTGTGGGTCGGGGCGAGCGAGCTCCGACGAGCGGAAGATGGTGGAGCTCGAACTGAAGGATATTGAGAATCCTCAAGCGCATCACGGAAGCGTGTCGATCGCATCGTATGCAATCGGAGCAACTAGTCGCACTAGTCGCTAGATGCAGCGGAAATTAAAATTTTAACTTTAAAGATGAAACCACATGATCACGAGAACACTTCTCGGATCGTTTCATCAAACCACAAAGTATTAGGAATACCTCTTGAAGCGTGGTTGTGATCGCGAGATCCCAAAGTAGAGATCCTCCTATCTTAAGTCCGATCCACGAAGAACGCACTTGCGGGCGCGATGATGAGTCACGATCCTTCCCGCAATCCTCGATGAAGATCCAAGCGATGGCTCCCCCGATTTCGTCAAACGAAATCCGTCGTCTTCCTTTAGAGTAAGAAACTCCAAAGAAGATGGAGATCCACGAGTCGTCGAAGAAGAAGCCGAGAGTCTCTCCTTTCTCAACACAAAGTGGACGGCCACTTAATGGAGAAGAGAAAGAGAGAGAGGGCGAGAATGAGAAAGAGAGAGAGAGTTGTGACCTTGCACAACTCTTAATGATGTCCCTTGGAGAGGCTACCCTAGCCCTCCTTTTATACTAGTTTAGGATCCAATGGATCTCAATCCATGGGACACATGGATCCAAGGGATATGCTTGGTCCATGATAAATCAATGGCTAGGATTTGTTGTTCAATAACAACAATTTAAAGTTAATTAATCAAGAGATAATATAACAAATGAAGTGGAGTTAACCAACCCCTAAAAAGGGGGGGGGGGCGTCACCCATGAACTCTTCATGGGTGACGCCACCCATGAGGGTGGTTGTTTTCTCCATTTTATTTATTATATTATTCCTCAATTAATTACAATAAATATCCACCAAAATAATTCCAAAATTAATTTGTGAATATTTCAATCTTGCCATTGAAAATTATGTGAATCATATTCACAACCCAAACTAGTTAGTAAATTGCATTTCCAATTAATTAACAAATGTGAATCCAATTCACATTATTAATTAACAAATGCTATTTACATAAATTCTCTCTCTTATATATATGTATATTATAAATCATATTTATAACATACATATATCATGGATAGTGCTATCCACATTCTCTTAATCCTTGATAATTAAATCCCATTTAATTATCTTCGATAATCATTTTCACAATATGAATCATATTCATATTTAAGCTTGATGACTAAATCATATTCAATCATCAAGTCCTTGCTTGGATATTTCATCAAAAGAATTATTCTTGAACCCTTTCAAGAATAATGTGCTTTCTCCGCAGATGCTTGGAGATAAGGACAGGGCGATTGTATTATTCCATGTATAGTGACTTGGATGTTGAGATCTAATCTCAAATCCAGATCGAACGAACCTCCCACAGATGCTTGATTAAATCAAGACCGCAAATCCAATCTTCTCATTGAGTCTGAATCTCATTCAGACCAATGTCCAATACTTGGACTAGGATCGGATTGCTTCTCTACTGAAAGGAGTCACTAAAATCCAGACCTGTTTCATCACTCCCTCGGAATGGAAGCGTCATGGATATACAATCGTTTATGATCACATCACCCTTCAGGTATTCCCAATACCTGTACATCCTGCATACTGGAAGACCCATGGTCAACCCGAAGATCAAGATCTATTTTACACTGTCTTCTTCAGGGTTTGATCACCAAGTTTCTCATTTGATCATTGGGATTTGGTATCGATCATATACTTTCCAAAAGCATATATCATACCTAGGTCTTGATCATATACTTTCCAAAAGTATATATCAAACCTACAAATTCAGTCAAGCTTCCAAAGCGAGATGACCGTGCACGGAATTTGATTCCTCCCAATATCTCATGAGTGAGCTCATGTCTTCCGGTTCAGTAGTGAACCTGTATGATCCCTTTGAGAGATCGTATTACTCATATGCCCTTATATGCACACCAACGCGCCGGTGTATAGACCTTGGTTAGGTCATCAACCTATTGGTCTGTCAAATGTACATACTCAGACATATAGCAATACATCTGTCTCCGGTCAGAGGATGCGTGCCTATGATGTGACAGCATTCAACATAGGACTTAGGTTATCTCGATCTCGTTAAGTCAACTCTTTGACCTAACTAATCTGACACCTCCGAATCTCTATTCCTATGCAGAGGACCTGCATCAAGAGGTCGGTCAGATATCAGCCTATGTGAGAAAGGATTGCCATCTCCTTCTCAGGCTGGAGATCACATCTTAACAATCATTTGACGGTGCTTGATGAGTCCTCAATCTAACTCTTTAGATATTCATCCAAACACCAGCCTCTATGATTCAATAATTGAATCAACAGCTGTATGATCATTAAGACAGCCATGGTACATAACCCTAATTGTACAGAGGGACCTATTATGCAAATTATTTATTCTTCATTTCAGATCAGGGAATGATATGTGCAATAACATTTATTGCATAATGGCTCGCCGTGGGCTCACATGTCCAACAATCTCCCACTAGCCCAAAGAGCCATTAATGGGCTAATCATTTAAACCCACACTCATGTGACAATCATAAGCTATTTAGAAATAGCTAGGTAAGCTGATCAGTCACTCTGTTCCCAAAAGACTATGCCAAGTCCTTTTACGGCACTTGCATATCCCTAGGTAACAGTGCTCGCATCCAATGCGAATGTTGCATCTAATGCAACCAATACTCAATCTAGTCAAAGTAGTTATAGTGTTCTTGACACTATTGCTCAATAACTATTATAACCAGTATTTCCATAATCCTTATCAGAATACCCTTTTCCTGGAGATTACTATCTCTCAAGGTATCCACATTTAAGACCTTTTAGATCTCTATCTATAAAGTCTTAAGCTCTTGAAGATAAGACTTAGAGATCACTATCTCTAAAGCCTTGTCAACTTTGAAGATATCGTTATTACTGCAATCAAGTGTTCTTTCTCCATAGTAGGATTAGTAACAGTTTACTACTCCCACTGCATGGCAGATATCTGGCTTTTGTACACATCTAGCATACACTAAGCTTCTCGTAACTGATGCACAAGTGCAAGCAGTTCTAGCATTCACTTCCTCAACTCTTTGAGGTGCTATCCCTTTAGATAGATCAGTACCATATCTCAAGGGAAGGAAGCCTTTCTTGGAATTTCCAAGAATGGAATATGTCCAAGGTGTACTACAAATGTGACAGTCCCAATACCCTCTTTTCTTTGCTTCTGAACAACTTCAGAACTAAGATCTAAGAGGTATTCTTGAGATCATATCTCAAGGTATGGGATAGCCAGTCTATAAAATACTTATTATCATCCTTATATCATTCCAAATGATTAGGATATTATCTACATTTAGCACGATGACCACAATGGCACTCCCACTAAGCTTCACATGGTTCATCAAGACTCTATTTGAAATCATAACATTTATAATTTCATCAAATCTTATGTTCCAACAACAAGAAGCTTATTTGAGTCCACAGATGGATTTCTTTAGCTTTCACACCTTACTTTTCTCAACCATGAAGCCCTGGGGCTACTTCATGTGAATATCCTCAGAGAGGTATTCTTAGAGGAATGCAATCTTGAATTACATCTTGAAGATGCAATAGTCAAATTGTGTAGCTAAGGTTAGCAATAATCTGATGATTTAAGCATGGTTACCGAAGAGCAAGTCTCATTGTAAGCAATGTCTTCTCTTCCGATGTGTAGCTCATGGCTACGAACCGTGCTTTGAAGGTCTTTACCTTCGCATCAGGTTCCCTCTTCTCTTGAAGATCCATTTACACCTTTATGGGTCTAACCCTTATAGGTGGATCCTCGAGGGTCCATATACAACACTTGTATATGAAGTCTACTTTAGACATTATTGCTAATATCCATCTTTCCATGTCATGATCCTTAGAAGCTTCATCACATGAAGTCCGATCATTGTCAGACTTAACTGACACATGGAATACATCCTCAAACTCATTTGAAGAGGTATTAATGTTTCATCTTTAATTATCCTTTAAGTTTCCAATTTTAGGAGCCTCATTATCTTCTCAAGATTAAATGAGTTCCTTTTCTTCATTTCATCTTGATTCTCAAGAGTCTCAATCCTCCAAGAATCACATTCTCAGAGATGAGATTTTTTTTAAGAATCTCAAGGTCATAAAGTAGGTATCCAATACCATACTTTATTTTCCTAATGAAGTAGCACTCTCAAGTGCTAGATTCCAGCTTACATCCATGGAACCTTATTAAGGATATATATTGTAGTCTCTACTACACATATATACCTGGAAACTAAGAGGAAATTATGCTAAAATTCATCATTGATCAAATCATGTCACACATGATCCAATTGTATCTCCCTACAACTCCAATGAGTTTAGGTTTATTAGGAGGAGTGAGATAGAATCGATATTCATATCTCCATAAGGTACTCTTTTTGAATTTTATCTAACAGGTACAAGCTACCTAGGTTAGATCAAATTCATTTCATCTTTCTTCAAACTTCGGTTCTAAACCAAAATTGTGAAATCTTTGAACATTTCAAAGGTTTCTCAGGTGAAGAGAAGAAATCTCATATCATACATAATCATTAATAGATATCACATATCCATAATGTTTACTATGATATAGATGATCCACATACATCAATATGTATGAGATCTTGAATACCTCGACATCTAACACCATTCCCAGAGAAGGGTGTATTGGACATTTTACTTTGAATACAATATTCACAAGTATGTAAGATTTGAAATTTTAGACATTCTAAAGTTTCATATCCCACTAGTCTATTGATCAAATCAACAGACAAATGTCCAAGGCTTGATGCCAGATCATTGTCAAATGATCTTCATCCTCCTATTGATCTTATAAGGTTTGATTTTCAGTATTAGAAATCTTAATGAACCATTCATTAATTTTCTAATTTTGTGGAGTCCACTAGATGTTAGATTACTATCTGAAATATTTCCATCATAACTCTTTATGATAGTTCTATCTCAGAATTCATGTTTATTTCCAACATTTAGGAACAAACAATGAGGGTATTCTAATATCTAGGTCATAGAGACATTCTCTAAGACTAAGGGCTCTCCCACTGAGAATATGAAGTCCATCTATCCAATAGAGATTGCTGCAACAATTACAGTAATATCCATGTAGATGACTACTAAACCTTAAGATCAAATTTTTAATCTTCTAATATATATGCAACCAATTGCAAATGTCATTAGAAGATTGGGATACAATTGTCAGACTTTATCTTATGAAATAATAAAGTCAGAGTCAATGATTATTTGTAGATTATTTTGATGCTCTATCTGAGTCCTTCACTAAGGATTTTAGACAGACTTGATAGTCATACTATCAACACATCAACATATTGCAGTATTGGCATTCATCCAACTCTTTGGATGTCATATGGAAGTCACAGAAGTAGGTCAACTCTTTGACTTTCCTTCTTACTCGGGTCCGACCCATGCTTCCACTGTGCTCTCTTCATCTATAAACAACCATTGTTCAAGACAAAGAATCTCTTATGTTAAATTCAAAAGAATTCAATGTAAGAGCATTTCAACATTTATACATGCTTCAGTAAATTCATACAATATAAATATTATGACGCTTCATGAATGACTAGAGTATAGACAGTAGAATGATGACACTCATCATATCTACATGCATCTTAACTCTTAGAGACTTAGGTTCAGGTAGGTATTCAAACATTTTGAACACATCATCTCTTTCGAGCTACCATTCTGCATAATGCAGAGAACCATGTCATTCATGATTAAATGTCTAGAGCACATATGTATGCCAAAATATCTTCTTTTATTTTATAAGGATTATTCGACAATTACGATTACCATCGACATGTCACTTCCAAAGTACACTCGATGAAAGATCAAGACTATAGAGACATACAAACCCTAAGGTGATGTCTTAGTGTCTTATTTAATTGCCCTTCCTCATTATGTTGAGGGAACTTGCACACTGCAACCACATACAATATGTGTCCAATTGCAAGTACAATATCTGGATCATGAGTCCAATCCAAGATAATTTTACTGGTTATCATTGAGTATAACGTTGAGTGGGTTTAATGAAGGATTATCTGAAATAAGAAATTTGCATAAGGGTATATATATTATATACATATTTTACTTTGATTTAGGAATTTTATATCAAAGTTGTCTTGCATTGTCAACACTGAAAGTTCATTCCCTTAATCACTTTCAATGTAAGAGATATTCTTACCATTATATCTCTAGCAAGATCTGGGATCTCCTTTCCTATCTTTGTTGCATCCCAATAATATGAGAACCTACAACTCGGATAAAAAGAAGCGGGAACACATTCCGCCTTGCAAGTCCAACTTGCATTTCCCAATTCGGTCTTTAACACCCGGGCCCACCACCCCTAAGATGATGTTGACCCGTCATTAATTGAACCAACCGTCAACAGGCTTAATACTCGCTATACGCAATCCAATATCGCCCCAATAATATGAGGACCCGATATTGGGGTCACTACGTATACGGCCTTACTCTTTCGAGAAGCAAAGAACCCGATCCAATTAAATCATGCACAGGATCTGTCACTTCGGACAGGCGTCTCCCATACACAACAACTGGCGACGAAATCCTTTGCCTTGACGGGAGACCATGGATGTCACTTATGTGATCCTCCACCTCATATTCAAATTTTATAATTAATTATTGTGAATCACATTCACATAATTAATTCTTCCAAGGGAAATACACATCTATTCAAAATAGAGTGTTTATTGGATATGACTAATTTAATCATATTAAATTAATCATTAATCCAAACATCAACAAACATGTCTTTTACTTGAATAGTAGGTATAATCTCAAAATACGTATTATTCGAATTTTAATAATTAGAAAAATACACATTGTCTGTCTCCGGTATTATACAGTCCCTACCCGCTGTCATGGCCAGTACCGACGAGAGTGGGACGGACCACATACGTTGCAACCCGCGACCCCAATGCTCTCCGACTAGGCACCACATCCGCCTCGGGAAAGGATAATACTAGATAGACCATCATGTACTTTGAGATGTTCATCGGTTTTTCAACCGAAAAATTATACCATATAATATAAATCAAAACATTTTTGATTATAAGGAGATTTGCTAGACAAATCCCCAATCCTATTCAAGCAAAAAGGGTTTTTCATGTAAAAGTTGTCCTACAACAATTGTAGGATAAACTATGGTTTTCATGAAAGCAATGTTTGTTGATGAACCAATGATCAAGATCTAATATCTCATCATTGTGGTTTAGGCAAGTGTCATTCAATGAAATAATTATCTCTTTAAATATTTCATAAATATTTATCACTAATTATTCCAGAAAATTAACAATTAATTTTCATCATGATGATTGAATGACATATCACAAGGTTCAAGATCAAAATTGTTAATTTCCAGCAGTGACCCCCAATCACTAAAATTAACATATCTTGATGAATTTAAATCCAAAAAATGCAAACTCAGTTTCCAAAGATTACCTATTTGATTTATTAAAGAACCCAAGTGATAATTCACGCATTTCAAGGCGGATTAAAACCGTAATCAACTCATTAATTACGTTCAAATCCGCAGTTCCCGCAACAGTGGATATAGTCATATTCAAAAGGCCATATCTTGAGCAAATAAAGTCCAAATTTAGTAAACTCAAGTCCTATGGTTTCCTTGATTAATGGGGAACAAAATCCAATTGAAATTTTCGTGTTTAAACATTTTAAACAGTACGGAAAAAATCAATTAGACAGAGGTGCGAAAAAACCGAAATGCAGCAAGCGTTTCGCAACCCTTTCAAGAACCAAATCGTCTAAGGTGTATGGATCATATCCAAAACCTTATTCAACCTGGCTCTGATACCACTTGAAGGATATTGAGAATCCTCAAGCGCATCACGGAAGCGTGTCGATCGCATCGTATGCAATCGGAGCAACTAGTCGCACTAGTCGCTAAATGCAGCGGAAATTAAAATTTTAACTTTAAAGATGAAACCACATGATCACGAGAACACTTCTCGGATCGTTTCATCAAACCACAAAGTATTAGCAATACCTCTTGAAGCGTGGTTGTGATCGCGAGATCCCAAAGTAGAGATCCTCCTATCTTAAGTCCGATCCACGAAGAACGCACTTGCGGGCGCGATGATGAGTCACGATCCTTCCCGCAATCCTCGATGAAGATCCAAGAGATGGCTCCCCCGATTTTGTCAAACGAAATCCGTCGTCTTCCTTTAGAGTAAGAAACTCCAAAGAAGATGGAGATCCACGAGTCGTCGAAGAAGAAGCCGAGAGTCTCTCCTTTCTCAACACAAAGTGGACGGCCACTTAATGGAGAAGAGAAAGAGAGAGAGGGCGAGAATGAGAAAGAGAGAGAGAGTTGTGACCTTGCACAACTCTTAATGATGTCCCTTGGAGAGGCTACCCTAGCCCTCCTTTTATACTAGTTTAGGATCCAATGGATCTCAATCCATGGGACACATGGATCCAAGGGATATGCTTGGTCCATGATAAATCAATGGCTAGGATTTGTTGTTCAATAACAACAATTTAAAGTTAATTAATCAAGAGATAATATAACAAATGAAGTGGAGTTAACCAACCCCTAAAAAGGGGGGGGGGCGTCACCCATGAACTCTTCATGGGTGACGCCACCCATGAGGGTGGTTGTTTTCTCCATTTTATTTATTATATTATTCCTCAATTAATTACAATAAATATCCACCAAAATAATTCCAAAATTAATTTGTGAATATTTCAATCTTGCCATTGAAAATTATGTGAATCATATTCACAACCCAAACTAGTTAGTAAATTGCATTTCCAATTAATTAACAAATGTGAATCCAATTCACATTATTAATTAACAAATGCTATTTACATAAATTCTCTCTCTTATATATATGTATATTATAAATCATATTTATAACATACATATATCATGGATAGTGCTATCCACATTCTCTTAATCCTTGATAATTAAATCCCATTTAATTATCTTAGATAATCATTTTCACAATATGAATCATATTCATATTTAAGCTTGATGACTAAATCATATTCAATCATCAAGTCCTTGCTTGGATATTTCATCAAAAGAATTATTCTTGAACCCTTTCAAGAATAATGTGCTTTCTCCGCAGATGCTTGGAGATAAGGACAGGGCGATTGTATTATTCCATGTATAGTGACTTGGATGTTGAGATCTAATCTCAAATCCAGATCGAACGAACCTCCCACAGATGCTTGATTAAATCAAGACCGCAAATCCAATCTTCTCATTGAGTCTGAATCTCATTCAGACCAATGTCCAATACTTGGACTAGGATCGGATTGCTTCTCTACTGAAAGGAGTCACTAAAATCCAGACCTGTTTCATCACTCCCTCGGAATGGAAGCGTCATGGATATACAATCGTTTATGATCACATCACCCTTCAGGTATTCCCAATACCTGTACATCCTGCATACTGGAAGACCCATGGTCAACCCGAAGATCAAGATCTATTTTACACTGTCTTCTTCAGGGTTTGATCACCAAGTTTCTCATTTGATCATTGGGATTTGGTATCGATCATATACTTTCCAAAAGCATATATCATACCTAGGTCTTGATCATATACTTTCCAAAAGTATATATCAAACCTACAAATTCAGTCAAGCTTCCAAAGCGAGACGACCGTGCACGGAATTTGATTCCTCCCAATATCTCATGAGTGAGCTCATGTCTTCCGGTTCAGTAGTGAACCTGTATGATCCCTTTGAGAGATCGTATTACTCATATGCCCTTATATGCACACCAACGCGCCGGTGTATAGACCTTGGTTAGGTCATCACCCTATTGGTCTGTCAAATGTACATACTCAGACATATAGCAATACATCTGTCTCCGGTCAGAGGATGCGTGCCTATGATGTGACAGCATTCAACATAGGACTTAGGTTATCTCGATCTCGTTAAGTCAACTCTTTGACCTAACTAATCTGACACCTCCGAATCTCTATTCCTATGCAGAGGACCTGCATCAAGAGGTCGGTCAGATATCAGCCTATGTGAGAAAGGATTGCCATCTCCTTCTCAGGCTGGAGATCACATCTTAACAATCATTTGACGGTGCTTGATGAGTCCTCAATCTAACTCTTTAGATATTCATCCAAACACCAGCCTCTATGATTCAATAATTGAATCAACAGCTGTATGATCATTAAGACAGCCATGGTACATAACCCTAATTGTACAGAGGGACCTATTATGCAAATTATTTATTCTTCATTTCAGATCAGGGAATGATATGTGCAATAACATTTATTGCATAATGGCTCGCCGTGGGCTCACATGTCCAACACGAACCCCAGCTCCGGGGCGAGCTGGGTTGAACGAATGGGCGTAGAAGGTGCGTCGAAGGATGACGAAGGTGATGGTGTGTCCCGATGATCGAAATGATACACGATGTAGCCGGAATCAACGGAATACGTCGGAGATACTAATTGGGGGAAACCAAAAATTAAGCGAAATGGGCGAGCTAAAAGGCTACCTGGGTGATGCGGAAGACTGTGCTGGAGCTTAGCTAGCTCCTGGTCGTCGCCTCGAAGGGTGTCACTGCCTGAGGCTCGAGCTCCTGCACGCGGCGGAGCACGGCGGCGCAAAGCTGCCGGATCAGTGGTCCGGCCACCTCCTCCTCGCTGCAACATCGGCAAACGGGAGCTGTCACCTCACTGGATGCGATGGAGGTCACGGGAGTGAGAGTGGAGAGCCAAAGATGAGAAATGAATGCGGCGGAGCTCAGGCTATATATGGGTGCAGGTCCGGGAAGAAGGGCTCGGGTCCGGCTCGATTGAGCACGGATCCCTAGGCAAAGTGTCGGGCGAGATTCCCGGATGCACGGGGGATGATCGGAGCGCGGGGTTTACGGATTTGGATACCGGGTCGTGACGCAATAAATCGGGGAAATCGGGTCGGGCGTCACGACCCGTGTGAAGTGGTCCACAGGGGGGAGTTGACCGGGCGGTCAACAATCCCCATGGACCAATGGGAATCAGCCACGTCAGAAAGTATTTGGAAATTGAATTAAAGATAATAAATGGCCGATTTACTTAAAACTCAAAACATAAAAAATGTTTGTTTTAATTTTTTTCTATTTTTTGTGAATTTTAATTAATTTTAGGAAATAAAAATAAGGTATATACAATATATAGCCATATATAGGTATATGTACAATATAGGGTTTTTAATTTTGATTTTTAGTTAGTTATTTTTATACAATTTTTTTATTCTTTTTTTTATATTTTATTTATTTATAGAATAAAATGAGGAATAAAAGGCTATTTTTATTTTATTTTTTTATTAATTATATGCATAAGTAAAATAAATAGTTATGGCATATGTACAATATATTTTTGTAATTTTAATTTTGTAATTTTTATTTGCTTTTTGTTTTGTTTCTTTTTATGTTATTTATTTACAATATAAAACATAGGATGTTTACAAAAAGTTTTGAAAATAAGTAAGTTTATTTACAAGGTTAACTAAATAAGAAGACAAGGTCTATGTACATGGTGAAGGGTTATTTTTGGATTTTTGACTTTTAGATTTTTATTTTGTTTTTAATAGTGTATAAATATGTACAAATTTTTACAAAATATTTACAACATATTTTTGGGTGAGGAAAATATAATTTATTTATTTACATAGGTATTTACACATGAGCACCTATCTCCCTCTACTTGGCTTTTGATGCGGTCAGGCCCATGCTGAGCCCTCCCTTGGGTTAGGTTGCTCAATATTTATTCTAAATATTTCCCTCTTTTTCTTTTTGATCTTTATTCTTTTATTTTTGCACAAAAACATGCTAATTATAAGTTTTTACACAATGCCTGCTTTTGGTAATTATTTGTATTTACACATATCTACATGTATTTGCAAAGGTTTTTGTAGCTAAAATATAAGAATAAAGAGTGATGAATGGGTATTCATCACCCCCCTATACTTAACTTTGCTAGTCCCTTAGCAAACACTTATTTGAAAAAGAAGTGAAAAAGAAAGAAAAAGAAAAAGAGGATGTACATGGATCAAGGTTGAATTATTAAACTTTCCTTCATTAATATTGAAATATGGAGCTCGATCAAATCTTTGGATTATTAATGTGTCGGAACCTTATTTGGACTTAAGCTTAAAACTCAACAGCCTCCAAGTTCCACCAATCTATGGGCAAGACTCCTCAATAAACCAGATCAGAACAAGTCTACATACACAAACTCTAATGACCATGAATCTTTCCATGCAGTGTAAGTGATATGCGGCTCCCCACCTCAGAAGCAACAAAGAAACAACCTCCCTCAACCTGGTAACTCTAATGCCTCGGTCTAGCAACTCTTTCCTCGAGAAGCGGGGTATTCCCTTCTAAGTTCAAGTGCAACCGGCTCAAGAAGAGGGGGTAGAAGTATAGAGTTTTGGAAGCTTAGCCAGTGTAGCTAAGTCTCCCGCTGCAAGCTTCATGAGATGTAACATGGATACCATAAGCTTTGCTTTATTTGACTATGTACACTCCAGTGGGGTTATTAAATTTTCAATCCGACCCACCACTTTTTTTTTTCAAGGACTTCTGTACAGCATATCTACATGGTGCAGCATATATACAAGAAATTTCCTCTTGAGCCAGTAGACTATCCCTCTTTTGAAGCTTTATTGCAACCCACATCTTCTGTCTTTAGCCTTCATCACCACTAGACCAAGTTGAGGTGCACTTCCTTCACTAGAAGAAGAAGAGAGGTTCCGCCTAGAAGTACTACCCTCATATGCTACCCCAAGCCAAAGGAAACTGCCTCCTCACCACCTCATCCGTGGAGAGCCATGTGTAAAGTGCAGGTGCAAGTCAAGCCATTATCTCTAAGAGTCATGCGTGTGTTGTTAAGTGTTCTACTTAAGCTCATCAAGATGACATATGCTCATAGCCTAGTGGACTCAAATGAATTAAGTCCTTATGGACCTGAAAAGCCTTAAACCTAAATCCTATAAGGTTCCTCTTAAAGTTAAGTGGATTAAGATCTTTTTCAAGCTCCATTTCTCAATTTAATTCCAGGCTTAGTTTAAATGTCAACTCTCATCCAAGAAAAACTATATACATATATGTACACAAGATGCTATTTACAGATATTTACAATTATGCAAAATTTTTGAAAAATGTTTTGAAATCATGAATGAATGATGCATGAAGTGCAAGTTTTGCAAAAAGATATTTACAAACATTTACAAGCATTTACAAAAGATTTTTGCAAAGTTTTGATTTTTCAAAACATTTTGGAAAAATTTTGTACTATATACATAATTTTGATACAAAAATATTTACACAAACTTTACACAAAAGATTTTTGAAATCATTTTTACAAAACTACTTTGTACACTAGCTATGTATGTGCAAGGATAAAAGAGGTTTATGAAAAAAAAAATTTTTAATTTTTTTTTGATTTTTAGCCATTTTATTTATTAACACACTCACACAAAGTACGAGTTATGGCTAAAGTATATATGAAATATATACACACCCCCCCTATACTTAGCTCGAACGATGTCCTCAGAGTGATCAAGAGCGATGAAGAAGACATAACTCGTGCTTAGTAAAAGGGAAGTGAAAAGGAATGGCTAAGTACAGGAACGAATAAATGAATAGAATGAGAGGAACTCGGTGGTTTCCCCCTATACTTAGGATTAACTAATCCTAAGTATAGCAAGCTGTACATGAAGGGAAATCCGAGTGAAGAAGATACAGAATCTGCCCCCCCCCCTATACTTAGGGTAAAATATCCCTAAGTATAGGCAGCAAAACAGGAGCAGAAAGACAGGAAGAAAATCACGAATATGTACAAGAAGGAGGACATCACTCCCCCTATACTTAAGGTGGAGAACCTTAAGTATAGGCAACACAACAGAAGTGATGAAACAGAACGAATGAGCAGCCCGGTGTTTCCACCCCCCTATACTTAGGATGAGCAATATCCTAAGTATAGTAAAGATAATCCTAAGCGAGACCTGGGGTGAAAACAAGAACGGAAGAAAGAAAGATCGAATAAGACGAAACACGTATATACAAAAGAGTACAATGTTGAGGTTCCTCTCAACAAGCGCTAGATTTTACGCCCCTAGCTGGGCGCAAAGGCTAGGACAAAGCAGTATCAAGGTTCAGGACGGCATCGGTAAGTCGAATGCCGTATTGTCGTCGCAGTCTCTGTGTGAGAACAACGACGAAC
Source organism: Ottelia alismoides (assembly GCA_037367405.1). NCBI lineage: Eukaryota > Viridiplantae > Streptophyta > Magnoliopsida > Alismatales > Hydrocharitaceae > Ottelia > Ottelia alismoides. The sequence continues at coordinate 569,157 of JAZKJV010007537.1, read as the reverse complement.
TCAACAGTGTAAAGTAAGACACCCAGGTATGCAATCAGGCGGGTATCTGCTGCCGGCCAATGATATGAGCATAAGTAATCGGGATCCGGTAGCACAAAAGAAATCAGCGGCTCTGGATCAGACTGGAGTGAGAGTATAGAGCCGAAGAAATCAAACGTGGAGAAGGATGGATCAGTCATAGAATCCTCCACGTCAATCAATGTCTCAAACAGGTGTGGACAATCAGGATCAGGAGACTCTCTAAGTGGAATGATATTCGATGCATGTAATAGAATCAGATCAGGCAAGTCATCGAATATCTCCAGAATGGGCTCGTCCTCGCGAGGGTCATCGAGGTGAGAAGACTCAGAATCAGAATGATCTAAAGACTCGGTTTCGTGTTCCGCCAGATCGGAAACACTCTCAGCAGGTGAAACCGAGTACTCATCGAGTGCGGCATCCTCCCGCAGATAACCCTCGGGGAGAGATGCCAGATCAGAAGTGACTAGAAGAGGATCAGGATCTAGATGGTCATCTGCGCTGCTATCAAGTATCCACTCAGTGCACCAGGCTGCATCATCATCGGAAGTGTAGCTCTCGGCAATCTGGAAACAGGAGAAGGTATTAGTCAACATCGCAGAAGCTGGCAAAGTGTCTGTGGTTGATCCTCGCTCTGCGGCTATGCTGGCTATCAACTGGTCCTCAGGAAGTGGATCTGTCTCAACAAAGTGGAGGACAAAAGGCTCGAAGACAGGACTTTCTGTGTCTGTACTCTCAAAGTGGTGTCCCTCATCAAGCTGTAGCTGCTGAGCTGAGTCCTGGTGACTGTCTGCATCCAAGAAGTGTCTCTGCAGGAAGGAGACTGACTCCTCCGGGACTGGAATCTGAAGTGTCTGAATCAACGGCTACAAAAGCTGGGGCTCCTCCGGCTCCTGGAGTATCAGAAGATCTGATATCCAGGACTCGTCGACATGGAATTCTGGGGCTGACTCGAACTCCAACTGGAAGGCCAATGGGAACTCAAGTAGACTCTGGGTCCGAACCTCTGCTATCGCAGTCATCTCCTCTGTCAGTGGTGCTGCATCATCCAAACCCTCGGGCTGGTGTGTAGAAGCTGGCTCATCATGTGAAGTGACACACCGCACTGGTACTGCATCGTCCTCATGTGTTATCCCGACCGAAGCATCTCGTGAAGAAGAACTCTGTGAAAGTAGCCTCGAGATGGTTGATGAATCCACGTTTCATCATCTTTATTCTATCATTTTGGCCTTAAAAACCCTAGTAAATGCGTGTAAATAGCATTAATTCATGCATTTTAGCATTCATGCATCTGTGTGTAAATATTGTATAAAATGCGGTTTTTAGTGCCAAAATTTTAGAATAAAGAAAAGAAAAGAAAAAGAATAAAATATTGTAAATATTTTATGACCCGAAACCCCGAGACCTAGGCATCTTGATGAATAGGTCGACAAGAAATAAAGTAGGGGGAGATAAGGGCCAGAATACAGATAAAATACCTATACATTTTATTCATTCTTTATTCATTTTGGGACCTATTTTTGGTTCCACTTTTTGTACATCAAATAAAGAAACTTTGTACATGAAAGTTGTAGATAATTTTATAAAGAAAAATACAAAATTGATTTCACAGAAAAATAATATACAGATAAAAAGTTATGGTCTGAATAAAAATCCAGAATGCCAACTTCCCAGACCCATATCTCACAAATAAAAACTCCAAATGCAGCGTACTCACCTTTAATTGTATATAGAAGAAAATAAGCTAATTAATGGCAATGGTTTCGCATTTGGCGGAGCTACGGTTTGAAAGTTGACTTTTGGACCCCTATTGTATACTTGTACATATTAAAATATTCAATTTATTATTTATTTATTATTTTTATATTTTTATATTTTTATAATGTTGTAAATATTACTTATAATAATTATGTACATTAAAATTGGAATAAAAACCTAAATAAAACTTAAAATAAATTATATACACATTTGATACATAGGTATTATACATATACTTGTACCTATATAAAATACACTTCTATTTTATTAAATATACAAATTATATCAGAAAAATAAACTAAAAATATATTTATGTACATAAAAGTATTTTACAACTTTATAAAATACTAAATAAAAATAATAAAATTAAACACACAAATTAAAAATAAAAGACTACAATATATAGATATAGGTACCTATAGGGGTATAAATGCAAACTTGTAAAAATACATTTCATAAAAATAATTAAAAATCACAATAAAATTATTTATAAAATAATAAACATTTTTTATTTTATAACCATAAATTAATAATGCTATTTACTATTTTAAAAGTAATTAATAAAACATTTTTTGGGGGCTTTTTCCTGGTTGGTCCACGTGGACCAACCAGGTGGCCTGGGATGTTGACCAGTCGGTCAACTCCCTGGCCCTAGCCTGCCCCCTTGTCAGAAGCCCGTGACTCCCTTTTCTCGAATTTTTCGCCGTCGCTGCGTTGCTCGAGGGAAGATGGTCCCTTCACGAAAATTGTCCACTATTCATCCGTGATTCGCGCCAACCTTGTAGATCTTCCTAAATCTTCCGTATGCGCAAGATACGCCTCGATCAAAGTGCCTCCTCGACCAACTTTCAAAAACCCCCCAAACACTTCCTCCAACTCTTGAACCCATTTTGACCCCTTTTCTCCCTCTCTTGGTGAAGCTCCGGACTGGACGGGGTGACAGCTCGTCCTCCAGCTCATCGGAGGCACGGTTAGAGGTTGAATTGGCGCTTCCACCACCTCCGGTGTCCGTGCCGCCGTCGAGGTCAAGATCTTGGGTATTCCAACCCTTGAGGTCGCATTTTTCTTTGTTTTTCTTTATCTTTTCCATGCTGTAGGATCGTTGTAGCCCTCGGATTAACTCCACCTCTCTAATTTTGTGCTTCACGATCAATCGTCACCCTCCTCGCCGGCCTTGCTCCGGCCAACCCCTCCTTTCCATTCCGCCATATCCGCACGTTCATTTTTGCACCTAAATAAACCTGGGACCTCGTACTGTCGAATCCGTGTGTCTTTGCAGGTCCAGGACCCGAAGATGCCCGTCTGGGGCTCCCATTCTCACCGCCGCCAGCAACCTGGAGCCGCCCCCTCCGCTTCACGAAACGGCGGGCCTCCAGCCCTCCTTGGGCTATTTTGACTTCGCCGTTCCCTCGGGGATACACCCAGGACCCGCGCGGCCCCTTTTTGCAACCCCAACTGCCGACGAAGACGAGGGAGAAGGGCCGCCGAACCCCAGCGCCGCCGGCCTTCTCCCTGTTCTTCCTGAGCTGCCAGATACCGTCGGATACGGCCAGTTCGTCCACGCTTAACATCTGCCGTCGATAGCTCGCACCTCCAGCCGTAGATCGCAGCATCAACATCTAATCAAGACCGTCTAGATGAAGGGGTATCGGACAGCAGGAAGGCGCCACGTGGCTTTAAGTGAAGTATCTACCGCCGTTGGATGCGCCTCCAGACTGGGTATTTTGTGCGTTTAGCCCAGTAGATTTTGTCTTTATTTTATAATCCCAAAACCTTCATCTGCATTATAACATTTTTGTAATATTTGCAACCGTGCCCCCTCGATTTTGGCATATTGCGAAGTCGCCCCTCCCAGGCGCGCGTGCCTCTGCACGTGGGGCTGGGATTTTTGTGGGAATATCCTTCGCATTTTGTGTATTTCCTAATAGTTCAGAAACTATTTGCTTTAGTATACTATTTTGTGAGAATTTTGCACATCAGCCCCCGCACTTTTTGAATATTGCGAAAAAGCCCCTAAATTGCTTTGCATTGTTGAGCCCTTCTTGTATTTTATGCACGGATCTAGAAAACCCTAAAAAATCCATAAAAATTAACTTAAGTCTCTCTTGCATTGTAGATTCACGCCATATTTTTATTTTTCATTTTCATTGCATTTTATTATTTATAAAAATTCAAAAATAGCCATTTTCCGCACTGTTAGCATTACAAAATCACTAAAAAATATAAAAACTTTCCAGAAAATCCCAAAAAAATATATTTTGTGTCTTTTAGTTTGTTTTAACTTCCAGCCAAAAATCAATAAAAAATACAAAACAAAGCTCCTAAAAATTAGAAAAGTCCAAAAACCTTCCAAAAAATCTAAAAAATCCTAGAAAAATCCTAAAAATATAAACTCAGTTCCTGTAGTTTGTCTATTTTATTCTCTTTTATGGAAAATTAACTTGAGGAATTTTTGACACTGTTTACTATTTTTCATCCTCAATTTAATTTCGGCCAGCAACTTTTATTCACTGTTTTCTTTATTTAGCCTTTTAAAAATACCAAAAACATCTTGAAAAATTCCCAAAAATCACAAAAACAGTAAAAAACCCTAAAAATACCAAAAACATTTTATTTCTGAATTTTTGAGTATTTTTGTGCATTTTTATAAATATTCTACCTTGCCTTTTATTATATTGCCTTTACTTTCCAATATTGAAAAAGAAACAAAAAAATAAAAAAAAAATATAAAATATAAAAAGAAAATATAAAATCAGTAAATTAAAAATCAAAATACAAAATTATAAAATTAAAAATTAAATAAAAAAATTATATAAAAATTAAAACCCACAAAAAAATAGCATAATAGGCCTTTGATCACATTCACACACTTTTTGAGCAATCTTTGCCCCGATCTACCTGTCTGCTCCCTGTGTTCGACCTCTACAATACTTGCACCTATACACATCTTTGTTGTAGAGTTATAATAAATTTTAACTCCGCACATTTATTTTCATTGCTTGATTTATTTGTCGTGGGTTAATTGTTGTTTGAATTTCGGATTTCGTTGGAGGTCAAATCAGCGACTGTTGATTCGCCTTGTGAGTCAACACGACCTCTGCGATTTTCCGGGTTCAACAAATGGCGCCGTTGCCGGGGAGCAACAGCGCGTAGTTCGGGTCTTGTTTGTGTTTGTGATTGATTGTCTATTTTCGCGGCTTTTATTTTTCGCTATTTTATTTTCTTTATTTTTGATATATCTCTTGATCGGTCTAACCCCCTCTCTTGTTGACTTTGTGCGAGGTACCGCGGATCGAGGGAGGCGCTCCACCCTAGGCGCCTACGCACCCACGTGAAGCCGGCTTCTGCCAGCTTAGCACAGAGGAGACGAGGAGAGATTTTTGAAGACCGAGCTCATTTTTAGTTGTAGAATTTATTTCTTGTATTTATTAGTGTAATTTAAGTGAGAGAGTGACCTATATTTGTAATAATACAGGTACCCTCGGACACTTGAACTCTTGAGCCTAACTTCCAGGTGTCTGTTCACCTGGGGGCTCACCGCGGTTTTCACGGTTTTCTCGCATTCTTTTATCTTGTTTTGTTTTTCGATTTTTTCTTTTGTGTGATTGAGCCCTTAGCTTTTAGGATTGCTTGCGTAGCATTAGGTCCAAACACCTTAATCAACATTGCATGTACCTATAGTTTCGTTTGGACTTAGTCAAAACTTAAACAGTTGATTCATCATCTTCAATCCGTCGCGCCGCGAGCTCTCCCCGCAAAGCGCTTTCTCCTACCCTCAATTTGTTGAGCAGAGGAGGGGTGAGCCTAGACCGGACTCTAGGGTTGAGGATTGACGGTCAACTTGTGGTTCTTCCCGCTAATAGCAATTTTTGAACTTAGGGCGATTTCATCGGCTTTGCATTTGCATATAGATAGGTTTTAATTCTGCTGAGCATCCTTGCATGTAGAGTGCTGGAGGCAAGGTGAGCATTTACGCTTTAGCATCCATCATTATTTGCCGCTTGCATTGCTTTTCCGACTCTACCTCTGATTTTGCCAACCTAGGTGCTTAAAGGAATTGAATCCTCGTTAGGCTCGTGCATTTCTAACTAAAAATCCAAAAAAAAAGTGATAACCAATAAAATTGGGACTGTTAATTTTACTTGACCCTAAAACTGATCAAAAAGAAAACATCTTGTATTGGGGCGAGTAATCCCCTCATTGTCTTCGTTTTACTTGCTCACGCACACCTTAAGGATTAGTGCCCAAATCCCATCAAGCCCCTAAGTGTGTGTGAAATTCTTTGACTTCTCACCTAACTCTAAAACCGACAAGATAAAAAGACCGCATTTTACGGTCTCTACCGAGTTGAGTAGGTGAATTGAGGGTTTGTCTTGTTTTATTTTTGCTTGTGATTGTTTTGTGTGTATCCTAGATCATCCCTGCGCACTTGCGCCTTCTTCCTCACTCTCTTGACTTGACCATCGTGCTCTCCCGATCATTTTCTTTTGTTTCGAGATGGCCGACTGGAGCGTATTCTATCCGGACTTTGCGGATCACTCCTTCCCTCCAGCCGGTCCACCTCACTTTTTCCAGGAGGACTTTGCTCCTGATTTTTGTACATATCCAACCAACCCACTATTTCAGGATTCGGACTTTGACCTTCACCAATCATTTCCACCACCTTCGCCTACACATTTCGACAACCCGCTCTTCCTTGAGTATCCTGATCCGGAATGTGATTTTTGTCCACCCCCACCGCCCACATTCGACTCACCCGATCCTGAGATTTTGGAGTCACCTTTCATGATATCCACACTTGAGACCTTGAACCAGATGATGGAGCATATGAATTCGAGGATCACTGATCTTACTAGTTTAAATAAGAACCAGAATGCCGCTCCAGTCTTTGAGGATATGGAATCATTTGAGGATTATCATGAGAGCTTGCAATCGCCCAAAATACAAAAAAATGAGAAAAATTCAAAAACACAAAAAGATTTCAGGAGACACACGATCGAGTCAGACTGTGAGGAGAGTGACCAAGTGCCAGATCCTTGGTCCACACATACATTCACACCCGGTCCCACCTTTGACCCCGAGGATGCCGCTGTACAGACTGCTCTTGGCAGGCCTCGTGTAGATGTTGATTCCGACTTCCTCCCTTGTATGGAGGAAGTCCAAAAATTCAAAAAAATGCTGACTGAACCCGAAGTGGTGGCCACCATACATGAGATTATCCGTGCCCCACTTCAGCAGGCCATGACCGATTCATCTGCTCCTCTCCCCAAGAAGAGAAAGCGAAGGAACGGATCTGAGCGTCATATCTTGACCATGGCCACTGCCCATGCCATCTCACATCGTCCCATTCCTCGGAAGAAGAACACTGCCACACCTTTCATTAGCTGCACAATCTCTGACCACACATGTGATCGCACTCTCCTAGACGGCGGTGCTTCGATTAGCATATTACCCTTCTCGCTGGTACAGTCTCTTCACTTAGGGCCTCTCAAGAAGACCAGGATGATCGTACAGTTTGCTGATGGATCAATAAAGAGGCCGAAGGGTATCCTTGAAAACGCCGTCATATCGATTCAGGGCACGAGCCACAATGTTGATTTTGTCATATTGCCCATGGAGACCTCCACAGGGGAGCACTCTCCAATCATCCTGGGACGACCATTCCTCGCCTCCGCGAGGGTCGTTATTGATTACGGATCAGGAGAGATTCGCTTCCGTCCTGCTGACGAGAGCGAAGCATTGATCACCGCACCTACTGTCGACCAGAGACCTGTACCTGATGTGACCACACCTATCTTGGCTGACCTTGAGGACCATGACCTTGATGATACCATCAGAGAATTTTGCTGTCTATTGGATTCCACAGAGACCCGAGAATTCCTCCCGGTTGAGGAAACCTCGGAAAGCATGGACCTCGACGTTCCTTCTTCTGGGACTTGGCGTTGTGTTGATGACATCCGCGGGATTTACACGATTGACACCATTGAGCGGAGGGCAGATTTAGAGACTATACAGGACGGACATGCTCTGACTACTTCCACTGATGAGTCCGCTCCTGTCCATTTAGATACTGATGAGACTAAGGCCGAATTTGATTTTGTTGCTTTTCTTCAGAGATTCGGGCCTTTTGATGAAAAAGATGATCCAGTTGAGATTATAGAGGACGAACAGAGTTCGACTACTTCCACTGATGATTTCGTTCCTTTTGATTTTGACCTGGACGAGGACTCGCAGGATGACTCCGATTACACTACTTCCGATGATGATGAGTTCGTCCCATTCCACTTTGATATCAGCGAGACTCTCAAGGCCGGACCGAGCCGTACTGCTTCCACTACCCCGTTTGTGCCTTCACACCCTAGGGCCCCTGAGGACCTTCATTCCGTCGACCCTGATCGGCTTCCGTCCGTTGTGGACCCCGAGGTCGACTTGCATCACACTAGATCTATCCCTCAGCGGTCTCGCAAGAAGGTTCGCTTTCAACCTTCTTGATCATCTGTATATCCATCTCTGTTGTATATTCACTTTTGTATACCTATGTTCTCTCTACCGCATTGCTCGTTCGCCCATTCCTCGTGTCTGCCTTACTTAGGACGTACTTTGTCCTAAGTATAGGGGGGTGGACGAGCCGAGTGCTCTTTTGTCGTTCAGTGTCATCACTCCTGTTGTTGCCTATACTTAGGGCTTCTTTTACCCTGAGTATAGGGGGAGTGATGTGTACATCCTCATGATCTCTTCTTCCATCTTCATCTCTTTTCTTCTTTTCTTCTTTTCTTCTTTTCCTCTTATATCTTCTTCATCTACCGAAAAGGTGCCGCCCTTGTAGACAGTTTTCCATACTTAGGACGTACTTTGTCCTAAGTATAGGGGGGTGTGCACCCCGAGTTTTTCTATTCTTTTCGATCCTCTCCATTGTCTCCTCTTCTTGTCTATACTTAGGGATATCTTACCCTAAGTATAGGGGGAGACAATCTGAGTATGATCTGTTCATTCCCACCCTTGACCTTCCCTGCTTTGTGTACAGTCTGCTATACTTAGGATTATTTAATCCTAAGTATAGGGGGGACGGTCAACTTCTCATTCATTTATTCATCTATTATTCCTTTATTCTTTAGACTTGTCTATACTTAGTACGAGTTATGTCTTCTCTTCTCTCTCCGATCTATGAGGACATAGCTCAAGCTAAGTATAGGGGGGTCGTATATACTACGTATATACTTTAGCCATAACTCGTACTTTCGTATTTTCTTAATAAATATGGCTAAAAATTCTTTAAAATTCATTAAAAACCCCTAATAAAAAAGATGTGATTATTCCTCAAATTCTTTTTGTATTTACTGATTAATAACTCAGGTGAAAATGTTTTTTGCAAAATGTTTGAAAAATAGTTTGAAAATCTTTGTGAACATCTATTGAAAACTATTTTGAAAATATCTTGTTTCGTGTTTTCAACCTGTGTGGCTTGCAAAACTTATTTTCTTTGTGTGAAATAAAATGTGTGAAAAATGATTTGCAAATGGTTTGAAAAATGGTTGCAAAAATGATTTGAAAAACCTATATATACTGTTTTGAAAACCTTTGCAAAATGATTTTCAAATGTGTGTACAGGTTTGTAAAAACTATTTTGGACTATAGTTTTCAAAATTGTGTGTAAAATTGTTTTCAAATAAGTTTGAGGAATACTAACATCACACCAAAATCCACTATATATATGTATAAAATTGACCACTTACCCTTGTAAATTCTTAAAATCCACTTCTTGTATATATGAGAAGCACTCCCGTGTACATATTTTAACCTATTTTTCAGCCAAAATCTTTTTGTTTTCAAAAATTCCCAAAAACATTTGCAAAATTAAAATCCAAAAACATTTGAAAAACCTTTTTGAAAAAATACAAAAAAAAATGCATCTACATATGCATGCATCATCTTTTCAAAAATCCATAAAAAGTTCAAAATCTTTGAAAAATTGCATCACAAAAATATTTTCTGCATATCATTGCATGGCATGAGCATTTTTCGGATTGAGTTTAATAGTTGAACAAGTCTAAGTAAAATCCGGAGATTGGAGCTTGATTGGACCTTAAAATCTACCTAATAACAGGAACCTTATAGGAACTGGGTTTGAGGTACTTCAGGTCTAGTTGACTTAATTCTTTGAGGATCACGGGACTTGGTTCAATGGATTCTTGACTGCCCAAGTAGAGTATTTCGGAGCACACGCACGACTCTTGTTGATAATGACCTAACTTGGACACCTGCACTTTCACATAGCTCTCCACGGATGAGGTGGTGAGGAGGCAGTTTCCTTTGGCTTGGGGTAGCATATGAGGGTAGTACTTCTAGGCGGAACCTCTCTTCTTCTTATAGTGAAGGAAGTGCACCTCAACTTGGTCTAGTGGTGAGGAAGTCTAAAGACAGAAGACGTGGGTTGCAATAAAGCTTCAAAAGAGGGATAGTCTACTGGCTCAAGAGGAAAACTCCTTATGTAAATGCTGCTGTGAATAGTATTCAAAAAAAAAAAAAAGAGAGAAAAAAAAAGTAAGTACAGGCATGTACAAAAATAAAAAGCCTGCAAAGTATGTAAAGTCAATAAGCAAGCTTGAGTTCCAAAGTCAAATATGTGAGCCTGCAGCAGGATGACTTGACTACACTGGTCTTGCATCCAAGGATAGGTAGCTACACTGGCTACCGTCCATTCTTTTCTTCACCCCCTCTTCTTAAGCCGGTTGCACTTGAACTTAGAAGGGAATACCCCGCTTCTCGAGGAAAGAGTTGCTAGACCGAGGCATTAGAGTTACCAGGTTGAGGGAGGTTGTTTCTTTGTCACTTCTGAGGTGGGGAGCTACATATCACTTACACTGTACAAGTCAGCTTCATAGTCGTAAGAGTTTGCGTATGAGTTGAGATATTTCTGACCTGGCTATTGAGGAGACTTGGACAGAGTTTTGGGATTCTCAAGGACTGTTGGATTTCAAATTTAGTTCTCATTAAGGTTCCGACCGCACTAAAATTCCCAAGGTCCGACTTAAGCTCCAAACTTTGATTTTGCGAAGACAAGTTTGATAATTAAACTTAATCTAATTTTCTTCTTTTTCTTTTCTTTCTTTTTCTTTTTGCACTTATTGCATAAGTGTTTGCTAGGGACTAGCAAAGGCAAGTATAGGGGGATGATGAATCCACGTTTCATCATCTTTATTCTATCATTTTGGCCTTAAAAACCCTAGTAAATGCGTGTAAATAGCATTAATTCATGCATTTTAGCATTCATGCATCTGTGTGTAAATATTGTATAAAATGCGGTTTTTAGTGCCAAAATTTTAGAATAAAGAAAAGAAAAGAAAAAGAATAAAATATTGTAAATATTTTATGACCCGAAACCCCGAGACCTAGGCATCTTGATGAATAGGTCGACAAGAAATAAAGTAGGGGGAGATAAGGGCCAGAATACAGATAAAATACCTATACATTTTATTCATTCTTTATTCATTTTGGGACCTATTTTTGGTTCCACTTTTTGTACATCAAATAAAGAAACTTTGTACATGAAAGTTGTAGATAATTTTATAAAGAAAAATACAAAATTGATTTCACAGAAAAATAATATACAGATAAAAAGTTATGGTCTGAATAAAAATCGAGAATGCCAACTTCCCAGACCCATATCTCACAAATAAAAACTCCAAATGCAGCGTACTCACCTTTAATTGTATATAGAAGAAAATAAGCTAATTAATGGCAATGGTTTCGCATTTGGCGGAGCTACGGTTTGAAAGTTGACTTTTGGACCCCTATTGTATACTTGTACATATTAAAATATTCAATTTATTATTTATTTATTATTTTTATATTTTTATATTTTTATAATGTTGTAAATATTACTTATAATAATTATGTACATTAAAATTGGAATAAAAACCTAAATAAAACTTAAAATAAATTATATACACATTTGATACATAGGTATTATACATATACTTGTACCTATATAAAATACACTTCTATTTTATTAAATATACAAATTATATCAGAAAAATAAACTAAAAATATATTTATGTACATAAAAGTATTTTACAACTTTATAAAATACTAAATAAAAATAATAAAATTAAACACACAAATTAAAAATAAAAGACTACAATATATAGATATAGGTACCTATAGGGGTATAAATGCAAACTTGTAAAAATACATTTCATAAAAATAATTAAAAATCACAATAAAATTATTTATAAAATAATAAACATTTTTTATTTTATAACCATAAATTAATAATGCTATTTACTATTTTAAAAGTAATTAATAAAACATTTTTTGGGGGCTTTTTCCTGGTTGGTCCACGTGGACCAACCAGGTGGCCTGGGATGTTGACCAGTCGGTCAACTCCCTGGCCCTAGCCTGCCCCCTTGTCAGAAGCCCGTGACTCCCTTTTCTCGAATTTTTCGCCGTCGCTGCGTTGCTCGAGGGAAGATGGTCCCTTCACGAAAATTGTCCACTATTCATCCGTGATTCGCGCCAACCTTGTAGATCTTCCTAAATCTTCCGTATGCGCAAGATACGCCTCAATCAAAGTGCCTCCTCGACCAACTTTCAAAAACCCCCCAAACACTTCCTCCAACTCTTGAACCCATTTTGACCCCTTTTCTCCCTCTCTTGGTGAAGCTCCGGACTGGACGGGGTGACAGCTCGTCCTCCAGCTCATCGGAGGCACGGTTAGAGGTTGAATTGGCGCTTCCACCACCTCCGGTGGCCGTGCCGCCGTCGAGGTCAAGATCTTGGGTATTCCAACCCTTGAGGTCGCATTTTTCTTTGTTTTTCTTTATCTTTTCCATGCTGTAGGATCGTTGTAGCCCTCGGATTAACTCCACCTCTCTAATTTTGTGCTTCACGATCAATCGTCACCCTCCTCGCCGGCCTTGCTCCGGCCAACCCCTCCTTTCCATTCCGCCATATCCGCACGTTCATTTTTGCACCTAAATAAACCTGGGACCTCGTACTGTCGAATCCGTGTGTCTTTGCAGGTCCAGGACCCGAAGATGCCCGTCTGGGGCTCCCATTCTCACCGCCGCCAGCAACCTGGAGCCGCCCCCTCCGCTTCACGAAACGGCGGGCCTCCAGCCCTCCTTGGGCTATTTTGACTTCGCCGTTCCCTCGGGGATACACCCAGGACCCGCGCGGCCCCTTTTTGCAACCCCAACTGCCGACGAAGACGAGGGAGAAGGGCCGCCGAACCCCAGCGCCGCCGGCCTTCTCCCTGTTCTTCCTGAGCTGCCAGATACCGTCGGATACGGCCAGTTCGTCCACGCTTAACATCTGCCGTCGATAGCTCGCACCTCCAGCCGTAGATCGCAGCATCAACATCTAATCAAGACCGTCTAGATGAAGGGGTATCGGACAGCAGGAAGGCGCCACGTGGCTTTAAGTGAAGTATCTACCGCCGTTGGATGCGCCTCCAGACTGGGTATTTTGTGCGTTTAGCCCAGTAGATTTTGTCTTTATTTTATAATCCCAAAACCTTCATCTGCATTATAACATTTTTGTAATATTTGCAACCGTGCCCCCTCGATTTTGGCATATTGCGAAGTCGCCCCTCCCAGGCGCGCGTGCCTCTGCACGTGGGGCTGGGATTTTTGTGGGAATATCCTTCGCATTTTGTGTATTTCCTAATAGTTCAGAAACTATTTGCTTTAGTATACTATTTTGTGAGAATTTTGCACATCAGCCCCCGCACTTTTTGAATATTGCGAAAAAGCCCCTAAATTGCTTTGCATTGTTGAGCCCTTCTTGTATTTTATGCACGGATCTAGAAAACCCTAAAAAATCCATAAAAATTAACTTAAGTCTCTGTTGCATTGTAGATTCACGCCATATTTTTATTTTTCATTTTCATTGCATTTTATTATTTATAAAAATTCAAAAATAGCCATTTTCCGCACTGTTAGCATTACAAAATCACTAAAAAATATAAAAACTTTCCAGAAAAATCCCAAAAAAATATATTTTGTGTCTTTTAGTTTGTTTTAACTTCCAGCCAAAAATCAATAAAAAATACAAAACAAAGCTCCTAAAAATTAGAAAAGTCCAAAAACCTTCCAAAAAATCTAAAAAATCCTAAAAATATAAACTCAGTTCCTGTAGTTTGTCTATTTTATTCTCTTTTATGGAAAATTAACTTGAGGAATTTTTGACACTGTTTACTATTTTTCATCCTCAATTTAATTTCGGCCAGCAACTTTTATTCACTGTTTTCTTTATTTAGCCTTTTAAAAATACCAAAAACATCTTGAAAAATTCCCAAAAATCACAAAAACAGTAAAAAACCCTAAAAATACCAAAAACATTTTATTTCTGAATTTTTGAGTATTTTTGTGCATTTTTATAAATATTCTACCTTGCCTTTTATTATATTGCCTTTACTTTCCAATATTGAAAAAGAAACAAAAAAATAAAAAAAATATAAAATATAAAAAGAAAATATAAAATCAGTAAATTAAAAATCAAAATACAAAATTATAAAATTAAAAATTAAATAAAAAAATTATATAAAAATTAAAACCCACAAAAAAATAGCATAATAGGCCTTTGATCACATTCACACACTTTTTGAGCAATCTTTGCCCCGATCTACCTGTCTGCTCCCTGTGTTCGACCTCTACAATACTTGCACCTATACACATCTTTGTTGTAGAGTTATAATAAATTTTAACTCCGCACATTTATTTTCATTGCTTGATTTATTTGTCGTGGGTTAATTGTTGTTTGAATTTCGGATTTCGTTGGAGGTCAAATCAGCGACTGTTGATTCGCCTTGTGAGTCAACACGACCTCTGCGATTTTCCGGGTTCAACAATGGTACCCAGGAAGTGAATGTCGGAACTGCGGTGTGAACCGCCACATGTGGTAATCACCAGTGCAAGCTGCTCTGCGGTCATCCCCCGCATGGAGATCTCAATCAAATCTGTTAGTGGAAGTCCGTGCTCAGGGAATCTCCTCAAGAGGGCAAGAAACCTCGGCCATGCCTCGTGCAATGGCTCCTGGGGGTCAACTGAAAAGTCCATGATCAAAGACCGCATGAAATCTGCTCTACGTGGGGGAAAGTATCTCTGCACGAACTCTCGGCGTAGCTCTCCCCACGTGTCGAATGTCCTCCCCAATCGTCGGTGCCATCTCATGGCTCTATCGTGAAGCGAAAAGGGGAAGGTCCTGCTCATCAGCTCCTCTGCAGTGACATCTGAATATCTCTGTGCTCTACAAAACTCCTCGAAAACGGACAGGTGAAGATAAGGCTCCTCGTGCGCCTCTCCTGAAAATGTCGGCAGTCGCTGAATGTAATCCGAATCCAAGACGAATGGGCCTAACGTAGAAGCTGACTGAGCTCCATGTGCTATCTGCTCCTCCATCCCTCTGGAATGGGATCTATCTGCAGATCTCCACTGCTCTCTCGGGTCGCCAACGGAGTGCGCTCTCAACTCAGCAACAACATCGTCCGGGTCTCGCATCTGCTCTGTCTGATATCCGCGGACGTCTAGCACAGCATGCCCAGAGTGATGAGATGAAAGGGAGGGAGGGAGCGGGAGGTTGGTCGGAGATCCGACCTCCCTAGAAGGTGGACTGGAGTGATGGTCAGAGGATGGAGAAGAAGCCGTAAGAGTCGGCTCAAGGTGAGGGGAATCCATCATCCAGGGATCAGGGAGAAGAGAAATGAAGGGAGGTGAGGGAGGGGAAATAGATGGAGGAGAAAGGTCGAAGGGATCTGGCAACCAAACAAGATGAACAAGCAAACCCCCAATTCACCTACGCACACAGAGCTGAAGACCGAAGAGATCGGTCAATTATCTTGTCAATTTTATTTTAGGTGATCATCCAGTCTATCAGAGCGATTACGTGAGGTTAATAGGTGTCCAGATCTTTCTCAACCGATTGTCCCGTACTGAAAGCCGGTAATCAGTCAAGAAAAGATCGGAGGCTCTATCCTAATGTGCGGATCACTCTCTCGCTCATCCAAACCAGACAAGGAGGGGGTTACTCTCCCCAAGACAGATTTTTCGTGAAGTGTCTTTTAGGTCAAGTATGATTAGCAGTCCCGATTTTATTGTTTTTGTTTTTAGATATTTTCAAATAGAGAACAAACGCCTAACGAATTTTTCGATTTCTCCTGATTATTTAATCCGAAAACAGGGGGGAGAAGGCGAAAAAGCCGATGCGCGAGAAAATCAATGATGCATGCTAAGTAAGGAAGGCGTACCTGGCTCCAGCACTCTACATGCAATATGATCCGCGCATAATTGAAAGACAGGAAATAAACTACCTAAATGATGCAAGCGGGAAAAACCGAGTCCTAGATGAGCAATTTCTAGCGCAGAACCGTCTAACTCAGTCACTCGCCCTTGATCCAAAGAGTCCGATCTTGGCCCACCCCTCCTCTTCTCGACAGGTCGAGTTCAGGAGTAGCGCTTGCGGGGCAGGCTCACGGCGTGTAGGCTCTCAGGAAAGCAACTAAGTTATTTTTATTATTTATTATTAGTAGGTCCAATTACGTTCTATGGGAACAGATAAGCAGTTAGGTGTGTGGATCCTACTAATTACGTCACAAGCACCAGAAATTCCTAAATCTAAGGGCTCGAGCAAAAACCGCGTAAACACCGGAAAGGCAGTAAGAAAGAAGAAGAAAGCCGCGAGAAAACCGCGAAAAACCGCTAAGGTCCTAAAGGGTCCCCCGAGCACACCGGTGCTCGGCGAAACAGACCCGAGAGTTTTCAAGTCTACAACAGTTCAAGTCTAGTCCCTGTATTATTACAACAATAATCAAATGTCCTAAGCTAACCTCACCCACTCAGCTCTCTCTCTCTCGCTCTCTCCTGCGGCTCGATGAAGAAACGAGCCGCCTCCGCTTCGCTCGGGTGCACCGACGCTCCTAGGAATGCCGCCCTCGCTCCTCGGGCCCTCGCAAGAAACAGAGAGAAAAGTGGTCAGTCCAAGATTATTATCAAAAAATATGGGAAAAAGAATATATGTGCAAAATCTATACAAAAAGCCGCGAAAAATCAAAAAGCCGCGGAAACTAAAGAAAACGACTACTAAGCCGTGCTCCCCGGCAACGGCGCCATTCTGATAAGCTACCCGAGCGAACGAGGTAAAGGTACTAATAGGTCGTTGCGACCTCTATCACTCAGAGTCACTTAATCAAGAAAAATGTCAAACCGCGAAATAAATCAGAGATCAAAACACGAAGTGCGGTCCTAGCTATTGGATTAACCTGGTATAGCTCTGATGAATACCCATTCATCACTCTTTATTCTTATATTTTAGCTACAAAAACCTTTGCAAATACATGTAAATATGTGTAAATACAAATAATTACCAAAAGCAGGCATTGTGTAAAAACTTATAATTAGCATGTTTTTGTGCAAAAATAAAAGAATAAAGATCAAAAAGAAAAAGAGGGAAATATTTAGAATAAATATTGAGCAACCTAACCCAAGGGAGGGCTCAGCATGGGCCTGACCGCATCAAAAGCCACAGTAGAGAGAGATAGGGGCTCATGTGTAAACATTCATGTAAATAAAATAACAAAATATTTTCCTCAACCAAAAATATGCTTGAACATATTTTGTATATATTTAGAGACTATTAAAAACAAAATAAAAATCTAAAAAATCAAAAATTCAAAAAATGCCCTTTCATCATGTACATAGACCATGCCTCCTTATGTATTTAACCTTGTAAATAAATGTATTTATTCTCAAAACTTTTTGTGAATATTCTATGGTATATATTGTAAATAAAATAAATAAAAAGAATTAAAACAAAAATCAAATAAAAATAACAAAAATTAAAAATACAAAAATATATTGTACATATGCCATGTATATAGTTGTACATAACTATTTATTTCACCTATGTATGTAAATAATAAAAATAAAATAAAAATATCCTTTTATTCCTCATTTTATTCTATAAATAAATAAAATCTAAAATAGGAATAAAAATGTATAAAAATAACTAATTAAAAAAAATCAAAATTAAAAACCCTATAGTGTACATATACCTATACATAGCCCCACTATGTAAATATCTCCTTTTTACTTCCAAAAATTAATTAAAAATCACCAAAAAATAGAAAAAAATAAAAGAAAAATATTTCATGTTTTAAGTTTTTGCTAATTCCATCATTTTCTAGCCTAAAATAAATAAATAAAAAATTATTGCTTGGCGGGCTCTGATTGGTCCACGGGGGATTGTTGACCCCCGGTCAACTCTCCCCCCAGGACCACCAGAGCCGGGTCGGAGCTGCCCGACCCGTTTTCTCGAATTTTCTCCCGCTCGACCCGACCGCCATCACCCTAAACCCCGGGTCAGATCCATGCACGACATATCCGTCACCCTCGCCGGAGCCTTAGCCTCGGGATCCGCGCTCCAGATTGCCCTAACCGCGCGCCTCTTTCCGGACCCTCCATGGTATATATTTCGAGCTCCGCCACCCATTTTAGGGATCTTTGGCTCTCCACTCTCACTCCCGTGACCTCCATCGCATCTAGTGAGGTGACAGCTCCCGTTTGCCGGTGTTGCAGCGAGGAGGAGGTGGCCGGACCACTGATCCGGCAGCTTTGCGCCGCCGTGCTCCGCCGCGTGCAGGAGCTCGAGCCTCAGGCAGTGACACCCTTCGAGGCGACGACCAGACGCTAGCTAAGCTCCAGCACAGTCTTCCGCATCACCCAGGTAGCCTTTTAGCTCGCCCATTTCGCTTAATTTTTGGTTTCCCCCAATTAGTATCTCCGACGTATTCCGTTGATTCCGGCTACATCGTGTATCATTTCGATCATCGGGACACACCATCACCTTCGCCATCCTTCGACGCACCTTCTACGCCCATTCGTTCAACCCAGCTCGCCCCGGAGCTGGGGTTCGAGCTCCACCATCTTCCGCTCGTCGGAGCTCGCTCGCCCTGACCCACAGTCCACCTTCACGCCGCTTCATCGGGTCGAGGCACTTTGCCCTCGACCCGCGAAGCTTCTGGTGCATTTTGCAGGTCAAAAGGAGGCCATCTGAGGCCCCCTCTCATCCAGGCCAGGAGCTTGTCGCCGTCGACCTCGCCGGAGCCCCTCCAGGGCTCGGCTGGGTCATCTGAAGCCACCACCAGCTGCGGGACTTCACCGCCGATCTTCTCCGATACTTGGAGGCAGCTGAGGAGGACCCTAGCACGCGCACGAGGCCGGCGAAGCTCGCCGGCTGAGTGTTCATCCACCGTCCTCCACCACCGTCCGATCGCCCCCCGCTCCAGTTTCTATCGTGGCCGTCCGATCATCGAGGAGCCACAACCGCCCGATCATCCAGCGGGGCGATCTGGGCCGTGAGAGCAGAGAGAGGGAACCACCAGCGCTCGAGGCCGTTCAATCATCCACGTGGCCTCCTCTGCGCCGTCGATCGGCTCACGTGCGGAAGAGAAGAGACGCGCCACTCACCAGGACCGTCCGATCATCTACGTGGCGCTCATCCAGCCGTCGGCGTAATAAGGGGTAATTTACCTTAGACCCCCTCGTAGTTTAAGTTTTCAGTCCTAGTCCTGTAAATATTTTAGTCATGTTATTTACGTAGGGTAAATTGCACATTGGACCTCGTGCTCTTTGATATTTGCATTTATACCCCTGTTTGTGTGAGCCACGTGCTTCGTCGCGTGTACTTTTGGTTTATTTGCAGTATTAGTGTTTAACCCAAAAAGTCAAGCAGTCGTATTGACTCACAAGGCGAGTCAACAGTCGATGCGGTGACCGCTCGAAAATTCGGATTAAAACAACAATTAACCCACAACAGATATATCAAGCAATGAAAGTAAATGTGCGGAGTTAAAATTTATTATAACTCTACAACAAAGATGTGTATAGGTGCAAGTATGTGTAGAGGTCGAACACAGGGAGCAGACAGGTAGAACGGGGTACTAAGGTACCAAAAATGTGTGTGAAAGTGATCAAGTGCCTACTTATGCTATTTTTTGTGGGTTTTTAATTTTATATTTTTTATTTAATTTTTAATTTTATATTTTTGTATTTTGATTTTTAATTTACTGATTTTTTATTTTCTTTTTATATTTTATATTTTTTTTATATTTTCTTTTTCAATATTGGAAATTAAAGACAATGTAATAAAAGGGAAACTAAAGTATTTATAAAAATAGATAAAAATACTCAAAAATAAGCAAATAAAGTTTTTTTGGTCTTTTTATACTTTTTTACTGTTTTTGTGATTTTTGGGTAATTTTTAGGATGTTTTTGGTATTTTTAATTATCAAAATAAAGAAAACAGTAGTAAAAAGCAAGGCTGAAACTTAAAATGGAGAAATAAAATAATAAACAGTAGCAAAAATTCTCCAACTTAATTTTCATGAAAGATAATGAACCCAAGAAAATTTAGGAAAAGAAAACACTATTTTTGGATTTTTTATGGATTTTATAAATTTTTATGAAGGTTTTTAGAGTTTTGCAATTTTTTAGAGTTTGGTTTTATATTTTTTAATTATTTTTGGCTGGGAGTTAAAACAAACTAAAAGACACAAAATATATTTTTTTGGGAATTTTCTGGAGTGTTTTTATATTTTTTTAGTGATTTTATGATGCAAACAGTGCTGAAAATAGATGTTTTTGATTTTTAATAAATATAAAAATGCAATATTTAAGAAAAATAAAAATATGGCGTGGAAGTACTATGCAACAGATATCTAAGTTAATTTTTATGGATTTTTTAGGGTTTTCTGGATGCGTGCATAAAATACAAGAAGCAAAAAGAAAATTCACATTCGCAGGGGCATTTATGTAATACTCAAGAAGTCTGGGGCCTTAGCGCAATATTTCCAACAAAAGTTGTACTGAGTACAATATGTTCGGGACCAGAATCTAATACTCAAAGCAGCGGGTTTAAGTTTGCAAAAACGCCAGGGCGCACGTGACTGGCACGCGCGCCTGGCGGGGGTGTAAACGTTATTTACGAAAGATGCGGGGGCTGCTATGCAAATGTTACAGCAATAAATAAAAGCAAGTAAATGTTCTGCTATTTAATAATCAATTACAAAAAGCGGCGGGGGAGTTAATGCAAAATACCCCGCGCGATCGGACGGAGGAGGCGCATCCACTAATACGCGTGGCAACGCCACAGAAACTGATACCTCTTCGCGATCCAGGGGCCAAGATTAAAACGGGGAGACTGATCGAGCGGTCCTGGCTTCTCCCAATCCGACGGCTGCTGCTGCTCAGCAAGAACAGAGGAGTGATCGACGGCCCGTGAGCAAGGAGGACGAACGCGTGAAGAACAGAGCTCGGACGACGTTGGATCCGCTACATCTTGATGTCGAGTGTCTCCTCGTCTCTTCTGAATGAACACTAAGCCTCCTGGAGCCCTCCTCGAATGCACGGCAGGGTCAAAATGGCCCAGAGATGGCCGGGAGTCTACCGCGGCGTGAACGGAGGGGGAGCGGCTCCAGGAAGCTCGGCGGTCGCAAAAAAAAACGACCCAGGAAGGGGTCTGAAGCACCTGGGATCCTGCACAGGAAGCACACAACCACAGAAAGGATTCCAGAGCAACGCGGGGGTGTTTGGGGCGGTGTTTGGCGGAAATGGGCGCTCGCCGGAGCCTGCTCCGGCGAGGGGTGAATTCGGCGAAGGAAGGTGTCTGAATTGAAATGGAATGGAAAGACCTAAACCTAAGACTTCACTAAGTATGAAAATGCAAGAAAAAGGAGCAGAAAACACCTCGAGCAGCTGGTGAAACTGCGAGATATTGGACCTCACGGCCGCGACCGGAGATGGGTGGTGGAGCGCCGCTCCGGCCTTCGCCTGGCCTCGCGCGAAGGAGCTGGAGGCTCCCCTGTCACGGGAGTCGATCCGGAGCTCTCAAGCGAGGTCAAACTTGGGTCGAAGAGGGTTCAAAGGCAAATGGGAAGAGAGGGGGTTGTTTTTGAAACAAGGTCGAGGGGTGACTTTCGAGGCTTGATCACGGGTGGAGATGGCAGATCTAGGGAGATCTAAGAGGGCGGCGAGGTAGGTGGATGATAGGGGTACAACATTGCAGAAGGGAGCGGCGGCAAAGGACGAGCGAGACGGCCTGGAAAAACCCGCCAAGACGGGCAAAAACCCAGGCGCAACAGTGCTACAGAAGCAAGGACAGACTGTTGACCTAGGTCAACAGTCCCAGCCCCCTGGTTGGTCCACGTGGACCAACCAGGAAAATCCTGCCAAAAATGTTTTGTAAAATCAATAAAAAATAGCAAATGATTTTACTAATTTTTAATTATAAAATAAAAAATGTTTATCTTTTTATGAAGTATTTTATAATGATTTTTATTTATTTTTATGAAGTATATTTTTACAAGTTGCATTTATACCCCTATAGGTATCTATATCTATATATTTAAGTATTTTTATTTTTACTTAGGTATTTTTAATTTATTTTATTTTGGTTTTTATTTTCTAAAATTATAAAATACTTTTATATACACAAATATATGTTTATTTTAATTTTCGGATATATTTTATACACTTAATAAAATGAAAGTATTATTTGTATAGGTATCGCTACCTGTATTATACCTATGTATTATAATATATACAAGTATTTTTATTTGTATTTTATTTATGTTTTTATTCTGATTTTAATGCACATAATTATTATAAGTATTATTTACAACATTATAAAAATATAAAATTATAAAAATAATAGATAAATAATAAATTGAATATTTTAATATGTACAAGTATACAATGAGGGTCCAAAAGTCAACTTTCAAACCGTAGCTCCACCAATTGCGAAACCACCACCATTAATTAGATTATTTTATTCTATATACAATTAAAGGTGAGTACACTACATTTGGAGTTTTTATTTGTGAGATACGGGTCTGGGAAGTTGGCATTCTGGATTTTTATTCAGACCATAACTTTTTATCTGTGCATTATTTTTCTGTGAAATCAATTTTGTATTTTTCTTTATAAAATTATCTACAACTTTCATATACAAAGTTTCTTTATTTGATGTATAAAAAGTGGAACCAAAAATAGGTCCCAAAAGGAATAAAGAATAAATATAATGTATAGGTATTTTATCTGTGTTTTGGCCCTTATCTCCCCCTACTTTATTCCTTGTCGACCTATTCATCAAGATGTCTAGGTCTCGGGGTTTCGGGTCATAAAATATTTACAATATTTTATTCTTTTTCTTTTCTTTTCTTTATTCTATTATTTTGGCTTTAAAAACCGCATTTTATACAATATTTACACATATATACATGAATGCTAAAATGCATGAATTACGCCTATTTACACGCATTTACTAGGGTTTTTAAGGCCAAAATGATAGAATAAAGATGATGAAACGTGGATTCATCATCCCCCTATACTTGCCTTTGCTAGTCCCTAGCAAACACTTATGCAATAAGTGCAGAAAAGAAAAACAAAGAAAAGAAAAAGAAGGAAGATGGACTAAATTTAATCATCAAACTTGTCTTCACAAAATCAAAGTTTGGAGCTTAAATAGGACCTTTGGAATTTTAGTGCGGGCGGAACCTTAGTGAGAACCGTGTTTGAAATCCAACAGTCCTTGAGAATCCCAAAACTCTATCCAAGTCTCCTCAATAGCCAGTTCAGAAATACTTCAACTCATACGCAAACTCTTACGACTATGAATCTGACTTGTACAGTGTAAGTGATGGTGGCTCTCCCCAACTAGAATGGCAAAGAAACTGACTTCTCCAGTACGACAACCCAATGATTCCCCAATCCAATGACTCCATCCTCGAGGAGCGGGGTATTCCCTTCTAAGTTCAAGTGGCAACCAGCTCAAGAGGAGGGGGTGAAGAGAAGAATGGACGGTAGCCAGTGTAGCTACCTATCCCGGGATGCAAGACCAGTGTAGTCAAGTCATCCTGCTGCAGGCTCACATGATATGCCTTTGGAACTCAAGCTTGCTTATTGACTTTACAACATATGTACATTTTTTTTTCTTTTTTTTTCTTTTTTTTCTCTTTTTTTTTTTTGAAATACTATTCACAGCAGCATTTACATAAGGAGTTTTTCCTCTTGAGCCAGTAGACTATCCCTCTTTTGAAGCTTTATCGCAACCCACAGCCTCCTGTCTTTAGACTTCCTAATCACTGGACGGGTTGGGGTGCACTTCCCTCCCTAGAGGAGGACAAGTGTTTCCACTTGTGTGCGTCTCATACCGGCAAATCCAATCCCCTCACCACTCCAACTGAGTTGAGCCATGTGAAAGGTGCAGGTGTCCAAGTTAAGTCATTATCAACAAGAGTCGTACGTGTGCTCTGAAATGCTCTACTTAGGCAATCAAGAATCCATTGAACCAAGTCTCGTGATCCTCAAAGAATTAAGTCAACTAGACCTGAAGTACCTCAAACCCAGTTCCTATAAGGTTCCTGTTATTAGGTAGATTTTAAGGTCCAATCAAGATCCAATCTTCGGATTTTACTTAGACTTGTTCAACTATCAAACTCAATCCGAAAAATGCGAATGCTATGCAATGCAATGCAGAAAATATTTTTGTGATGCAATTTTCAAGGATTTTGAACTTTTTATGGATTTTTGAAAATATGATGCATGCAGATGCAATTTTTTTGTATTTTTCAAAAAGATTTTTCAAATGTTTTTGGATTTTAGTTTTTGCAAATGTTTTTGGGCTTTTTGAAAACAAAAAGGTTTTGGCTGAAAAATAGGTTAAAATATGTACACGGGAGTGCTTCTTATATTTACAAGAAGTGGATTTTAAGGATTTACAGGGTAAGTAGTCAATTTTATACATATATACATATATAGTGGATTTTGGTGTGATGTGTATATTCCTCAAATTTATTTGAAAACAATTTACACATAATTTTTTGAAAACTATAGTCCAAAATAATTTTTACAAACATTTTACACACATTTGAAAATCATTTTGCAAAGGCTTTCAAAACAGTATATATAGGTTTTTCAAATCATTTTTGCAACCATTTTTCAAACCATTTGCAAATCATTTTTCAAACATTTTTATTTCACACAAAGAAAATAAATTTTACAAACCACACAGGTTGAAAACACGAAACAAAATATTTTCAAAATAGTTTTCAATAAATGTTCACAAAGATTTTCAAACTATTTTTTCAAACATTTTGCAAAAAACATTTTCACCTGATTTATTAATCAGTAAATACAAAAGGAATTTGAGGAATAATCACATCTTTTTATTAAGAATTATTAATGAATTTTAAAGAATTATTAGCCATATTTATTAAGAAAATACGAAAGTACGAGTTATGGCTAAAGTATATACGTAGTATATACGACCCCCCTATACTTAGCTTGAGCTATGTCCTCATAGATCGGAGAGAAAAGAGAAGACATAACTCGTACTAAGTATAGGCAAGTCTAAAGAATAAATGAATGAATCAATGAGAAGTTGACCGTCCCCCCTATACTTAGGATCAAATAATCCTAAGTATAGCAGACTGTACACAAAGCAGGGAGGGTCAAGGGTGGGAATGAACAGATCGTACTCAGATTGTCTCCCCCTATACTTAGGGTAAGATATCCCTAAGTATAGACAAGAAGAGGAGACAATGGAGAGGATCGAAAAGAATGGAGAAACTCGGGGTGCACACCCCCCTATACTTAGGACAAAGTACGTCCTAAATATGGAAAACTGTCTACAAGGGCGACACCTTTTTGATAGATGAAGAAGATAGACAAGGAAAAGAAGAAAAGAAGAAAAGAAGAAAAAGAGATGAAATTAGAAGAAGAGATTGTGAGGATGTACGCATCACTCCCCCTATACTTAGGGTGAAAGAAGCCCTAAGTATAGGCAACGACAGGAGCGATGACACAGAACGATGAAAGAACACTCGGCTCGTCCACCCCCCTATACTTAGGACAAAGTACGTCCTAAGCTAGGCAAACACGAGAATGGGTGGACGAGCAATACAGAAGAGAGACGGAGGTACACAACACGAATGTACAACAGGATGGATGTACAGAGGGTCAAGAAGGTAGAAAGCGAACCTTCTTGCGAGACCGCTGAGGAATAGATCTAGTGTGGTGCAGGTCGACATCGGGGTCCACAGTGGACGGAATCCGATCAGGGTCGACGGGGTGTAAGTCCTCAGTGGCCCTAGGGTGTGAAGGCACAGACGGAGTAGTGGAAGAAGTACGGCTCGGTCCGGCCTTGGGAGTCTCGCTGGTATCAAAGTGGAATGGGACGAACTCATCATCATCGGAAGTAGTGTACTCGGAGTCGTCCTGCGAGGTGTCATCCAGGTCAAAATCAAAAGGCACGAAATCATCGGTGGAAGTAGTCGAGCTCTGTTCGTCCTCTATAATCTCAACCGGATCATCTTTCTCATCAAAAGGCCCGAATCTCTGAAGAAAAGCAACTAAATCAAATTCGGCCTTAGTCTCATCAGTATCTATATGGACAGGAGCGGACTCATCAGTGGAAGTAGTCAGAGCATGTCCGTCCTGTGTAGTCTCTAAATCTGCCCTCCGCTCAATGGTATCGATCGTGTAGATCCCGCGGATGTCATCAACACAACGCCAAGTCCCAGAAGAAGGAACGTCGAGGTCCATGCTTTCCGAGGTTTCCTCAACAGAGAGGAATTCTCGGGTCTCAGTGGAATCCAATAAGCAACAAAATTCTCTGATAGTGTCATCAAGGTCATGATCCTCGAGGTCAGTGATGAATCCACGTTTCATCATCTTTATTCTATCATTTTGGCCTTAAAAACCCTAGTAAATGCGTGTAAATAGGCTTAATATAGGCATTTTAGCATTCATGCATATGTGTGTAAATATTGTATAAAAAGCGGTTTTTAAAGCCAAAATAATAGAATAAAGAAAAGAAAAGAAAAAGAATAAAATATTGTAAATATTTTATGACCCGAAACCCCGAGACCTAGGCATCTTGATGAATAGGTCGACAAGGAATAAAGTAGGGGGAGATAAGGGCCAAAACACAGAAAAAATACCTATACATTATATTCATTCTTTATTCATTTTGGGACCTATTTTTGGTTCCACTTTTTATACATCAAATAAAGAAACTTTGTACATGAAAGTTGTAGATAATTTTATAAAGAAAAATACAAAATTGATTTCACAGAAAAATAATGTACAGATAAAAAGTTATGGTCTGAATAAAAATCCAGAATGCCAACTTCCCAGACCCGTATCTAACAAATAAAAACTCCAAATGCAGCGTACTCACCTTTAATTGTATATAGAAGAAAATAATCTAATTAATGGCGGTGGTTTCGCATTTGGCGGAGCTACGGTTTGAAAGTTGACTTTTGGACCCACATTGTATACTTGTACATATTAAAATATTCAATTTATTTATTATTTTTATATTTTTATAATGTTGTAAATAATACTTATAATAATAATGTACATCAAAATGAGAATAAAAACCTAAATAAAAACAAAAATAAAATACTTAAAAATAAAAGACATAGATACATTACCTATACATATACCTATACAAACATATTTATATTTTATTTAATATACAAAATAAGTCAGAAAAATAAAATAAAAATATATTTGTGTAAATAAAAGTATTCTATAATTTTATAAAATACTAAATAAAAATAATAAAAATAAAATACCTAAATAAAAATAAAATACTTAAATATATAGATATAGATACCTATAAGGGTATAAATGCAAACTTGTAAAAATATACTCCATAAAAATAAATAAAAATCACCATAAATTAATTCATAAAATAATAAACATTTTTTATTTTATAATCAAAAATTAATAAAATCATTTCCTATTTTTAATTGAATTTAGAAATCTTTTTTCCAAGGTTTTTTCTGGTTGGTCCACGTGGACCAACCAGACTTCTCCCTTGGTTGACCTCGGTCAACTCTCTGACCGAGGTCTGATGCCTGTCAGAAATGACTTTTCTTGGATTTCGCGGATTTTTCCCGGCCTCATCTTTCACCGTTTGGGGTCGCGTTCTTCACGAAATTTGTAGACCATCATGTGATCTTTCACGCCCAGGCATTGGCTTGGCGTTTTGATCGAAAACGCGCCCGTGATTCATCCTCGAAGTACGCCCCTCGGCCAAGTTCAAAACCGACCCCCAAAACTCCATTCCCCTTTGAACCCTTCTTTGGACCTAGCAACCCCTCTCTTCTTGAGTTCTGGACGGAGGCCGTGACAGGGCCGCCTCCAACCAACCAGGAGGGTCGCGCGGGGGCCGTGGAGGCGCTCCATCCACCTCCGGCGGAGCCGCCGTCGAGGTCCCTTATCTCGTTGGTCACCGACCAACTCGAGGTGTTTTTGTTCCTTTTTGTGTTACTTATAGTTTCTGCTGAGTCCTTTGGTATTTTCTTATATATTCCCTTGAGTTTTCGCTCCACCTCCGCTCCTCAAAGCTCGTCGGAGCTCCGCTCCGACGAAACCGCAGCTCGACGTTCCCGTCAACCCATCACCGCTTGTTTGAACCCCCAGGACTCCCATTTCATTGTGGCGATTTCCTTGCAGGTGCCCGGGCCGCCGCCGACCCCTCTGGAGAGAGCTTCGAGCTCGCCGGAGGAGCCTCCCACGCGCCGCCGCACGCTACAGCCGCCACCCAGCCGCTCCTGCGCAGGAACGAAGGGGGAAGGGACGCGCGCCCAGCTGCCGTTGATACTGCCCTTCCCCTTTTGATCCCCACCGTCCGATCGACTGGAGCAGCCCAGCCGTTGATCTCATCTCACTCCTTTGCATCCGGGCTGCCACGTGGATTAGTGGGGGGTTTTGCATCCAAACCCCCCACGTTTTTGTGTAATGCTCAGAACATCCTTAAGCTTTCGTCTGCTGTTATAGAATTTTTGTAATATTTGCAACATTGCCCCCCCGGTTTTGTGCTATTCCCATTTTGACCCCCGCCAGGTCACGTGCTCCGCGCACGTGACTTGGCGTTTTTGAAGGGAACCCCCGGGGAGTTGGCGTATTAAAAGTTCAATATCCAAACATTCATTTGCAGTATAAGAGTTTTAGCATTTTTGCATTGTAGCCCTTTGGATTTTCTGCAATTACGCTTATACCCCTTCCAGGTGCGTGTGCAAGTCACGCGCACCCTGGGATTTTTGCGTTGATAGCCTTGCGCGTTCTGTGATTGATTGTTAGTCCTTAAAAGTAAATTGCAGTACATATATTTGTGAACATTTTGCGC
Source organism: Ottelia alismoides (assembly GCA_037367405.1). Taxonomy (NCBI): domain Eukaryota; kingdom Viridiplantae; phylum Streptophyta; class Magnoliopsida; order Alismatales; family Hydrocharitaceae; genus Ottelia; species Ottelia alismoides. The sequence continues at coordinate 540,189 of JAZKJV010007537.1, read as the reverse complement.
TTAGGCCCCCAACTTTCTATTTATTACACAAACGCCCCTGGCCGCATACCTTTTCTTTTTGTTTCTTGTATTTTATGCATGCATCTATGAAGCCCTAAAAACTCTACAAAAATTAATTTAGATATCTGTTGCATAGTAGTTCATCACCATATTTTTATTTTTCGTAATTATTGCATTTTATTATTTATTAAAAATCAAAAATAGCCATTTTCAGCACTGTTTGCATTAGAAAATCACTAAAAAATATAAAAACACATCAGAAAATTCCCAAAAAAATATATTTTGCTTATCTTATTGTGTTCTAACTCCAGTCCAAAAATCATTAAAAAATACAAAACAAAACTCCTAAAAATTAGAAAAGCCCAAAAACCTTCCTAAAAATCTAAAAAATCCTAGAAAAATCCTAAAAATATAAACTCAGTTTCTGTAGTTTCTTTATTTTATTCTCTTTTATGGAAAATTAATTTGAGGAATTTTTGACACTGTTTACTATTTTTCATCCTCAATTTAATTTCGGCCAGCAACTTTTATTCACTGTTTTCTTTATTTAGCCAATTAAAAATACCAAAAACATTTTAAAAATTACCCAAAAATCACAAAAACAGTAAAAAAAGTATAAAAAGACCAAAAAGGCTTTGTTTCTTTATTTTTGAGTATTTTTATCCATTTTTATAAATACTTTAGTTTCCCTTTTATTACATTGTCTTTAATTTCCATTATTAGAAAAAGAAAATATAAAAATATAAAATATAAAAAGAAAATAAAAATCAGTAAATTAAAAATCAAAAATACAAAAATATAAAATTAAAAATTAAATAAAAAAAATATAAAATTAAAAACCCACAAAAAAAATAGCATAATAGGCCTTTGATCACAGTCACACACTTTTTGAGCACTTGTGCCCCGATCTACCTGTCTGCTCCCTGTGTTCGACCTCTACAATACTTGCACCTATACACATCTTGTTGTAGAGTTATAATAAATTTTAACTCCGCACATTTACTTTCATTGTTTGATTTATCTGTTGTGGGTTAATTGTTGTTTGAATCTCGGATTTCGTTGGAGGTCAAATCAGCGACTGTTGATTCGCCTTGTGAGTCAACACGACCTCTGCGATTTCCGTGTTCAACAGTCAGCCAAGATAGGTGTGGTCACATCAGGTGCAGGTCTCTGGTCGGCAGTAGGTGCGGTAATCAATACTTCGCTCTCACCAGCAGGGTGGAAGCGAATCTCTCCTGATCCGTAATCAATAACGACCCTCGCAGAGGCGAGGAATGGTCGTCCCAGGATGATTGGAGAGTGCTCCCCTGTGGAGGTCTCCATGGGCAAAACGACAAAGTCAACAGTATAGCTCATGCCCTGAATCGAGATGACGGCGTTTTCAAGGATACCCTTCGGCCTCTTTATTGATCCATCAGCAAACTGTACGATCATCCTGGTCTTCTTGAGAGGCCCTAAGTGAAGAGACTGTACCAGCGAGAAGGGTATGATACTGATCGATGCACCGCCGTCTAGGAGAGTGCGATCACATGTGAAGTCAGAGATGGTGCAGCTAATGAAAGGTGTGGCAGTGTTCCTCTTCTTGGGAATGGGACGGTGTGTGATGGCGTGGGCAGTGGCCATGGTCAAGATATGACACTCAGATCTGCTCCTCCGCTTTCCTCTTCTTGGGAAGAGGAGCAGACATATGGGTCATGGCCTGCTGAAGTGGGGTACGGATAATCTCATGAATGGTGGCCACCACTTCGGGTTCAGTCAGCATTTTTTGGAATTTTTGGACCTCCTCCATACAAGGGAGCAAGTCGGAATCAACATCTACACGAGGCATGCCAAGAGCAGTCTGTATAGCGGCATCCTCGGGGTCAGAGGTGGGACAAGGTGTGAGAGGTTGTGTGGTCAAAGGATCTGGCAAGTGGTACCTCTCCTCACAGTCTGGCTCGATCATGTGCCTCCCGAAATCTTTTTGTGTTTTTAATTTTTTCTCATTTTTTTGTATTTTGGGCGATTGCAAGCTCTCATGGTAATCCTCAAATGATTCCATATCCTCAAAGACTGGAGCGGCATTTTGGTTCTTATTTAAACTAGTAAGATCATTGATCCTCGAATTCATATGCTCCATCATCTGATTCAAGGTCTCAAGTGTGGATAACATGAAAGGTGACTCCAAAATCTCAGGATCGGGTGTGTCGAATGTGGGCGGTGGGTGTGGACAAAAATCACATTCCGGATCGGGATACTCAAGGAAGAGCGGGTTGTCGAAATGTGTAGGCGATGGTGGTGGAAATGACTGGTGAAGGTCAAAGTCCGGATCCTGAAATAGTGGGTTGGTCGGATATGTACAAAAATCAGGAGCAAAGTCCTCCTGGAAAAAAGGAGGTGGACCGGCTGGAGTGAACGAGTGATCCGCAAAGTCCGGATAGAACACGCTCCAGCCGGCCATCTCGAAACAAAAGAAAATGATCGGGAGAGCACGATGGTCAAGTCAAGAGAGTGGAAAAGAAGGCGCAAATGCGCAGGGATGATCTAGGACACACACAATCACAAGCAAAAATGAAAAGAATACAAACCCTCAATTCACCTACTCAACTCGGTAGAGACCACAAATGCGGTCTTTTTATCTTGTCTGTTTTAGAGTTAGGTGAGAAGTCCACAAGTTGCACAATCACTTAGGGGCTCAATGGGATTTGGGCACTAATCCTTAGTGTGTGCGCGAGCAATGTAAAACGAAGACAATGAGGGGATTACTCGCCCCAATACAAGATTTTCTTTTTGATCGGTTTTAGGGTCAAGTAAAGTTAACAGTCCCAATTTTATTGGTTATCACTTTTTTTGGATTTTTAATGAGAATGCACGATCCTATCGGGGAGTCAATTCCTTTCAGCTCCTAGGTGATCAAAATCAGAGGTAGAGGAGCGGGAAAGCAATGCAAGCGGCAAATAATGATGGATGCTAAAGCGTAAATGCTCACCTTGCCTCCAGCACTCTACATGCAAGGATGCTCAGCAGAATTGAAACCTATCTATAAGCAAATGCAAAGCCGATGAAATCGCCCTAAGTTCAAAAATTGCTATTAGCGGGAAGAACCACAAGTTGACCACCAGTCCTCAACCCTAGAGTCCGGTCTTGGCTCACCCCTCCTCTGCTCAACAAATTGAGGGTAGGAGAAAGCGCTTTGCGGGGAGAGCTCGCGGCGCGACGGATTGAGATGATGAATCAACTGTTTAAAAATTTGACTAAGTCCAAACGAGACTATAGGTGCATGCAAAATATTAGGTGTTTGGCCTTAATCTATCGCAAGCAATCCTAGAACTAGGGGCTCAATCACACAAAAGAAATAAAATCGAAAAACAAAACAAAATGAAACAAATGCGATGAAAAGCCGACAAAAACCACGAGAGCCCCCAAGTGAACAATCACTTGGAAATTAGGCTCCAGAGAGTCCAGTCCGGGGGTACCTGTATTATTACAATAATATGGGTCTCTCACTCACTTAAATTACAAAATACAATGCAAGAAAATAAATGCTAAGAAATTGTCCTGCAAAATCCTCCAAGTTCTTCTTCGTGCTCAGCTAGAGCCGCTTCACGTGGGTGCCAAGGTGCTCCAAGAGGGGCTCCTCCCTCGATCCACGTACCTCGCTCGGAATCCAAACAAGGAGAGTGGTTAGACAATTCAAAAGATATATCAAAAATGAAGAAAATAAAACAGCGAAAAAATAAAAGCCGCGAAATAGACAATAAATCACAAACACAAACAAGGCCCGAACTACGCGCTGTTGCTCCCTGTTGAACCCGGAAAATCGCAGAGGTCGTGTTGACTCACAAGGCGAATCAACAGTCGCTGATTTGACCTCCAACGAAATCCGAAATTCAAACAACAATTAACCCACGACAGATATATCAAGCAATGAATGTAAATGTGCGGAGTTAAAATTTATTATAACTCTACAACAAGATGTGTATAGGTGCAAGTATGTGTAGAGGTCGAACACAGGGAGCAGACAGGTAGAACGGGGCACAAGTGCTCAAAAATGTGTGTGCAAGTGATCAAAGTGTCTATCTATTCTATTTTTTTGTGGGTTTTTGATTTTATAATTTTTTTATTTAATTTTTAATTTTATAATTTTGTATTTTGATTTTTAATTTACTGATTTTATATTTTCTTTTTGTATTTTATATTTTTATATTTTCTTTTTTTTTTCAATATTGGAATGTAAAGACAATGTAATAAAAGAGACAAAGAGGTATTTATAAAAATAGAGAAAAATATTCAAAAATATGAAAATAAAGTCTTTTTGGTCTTTTTATACTTTTTTACTGTTTTTGTGATTTTTGGGTGATTTTCAGAATGTTTTTGGTATTTTTAATTAATAAAATAAAGCAAACAGTGGCAAAAATGCAAGGCTGAAACTTAAAATGGAGAAATAAAATAACAAACAGTAACAAAAATTCTCCAAATTAATTTTCACTTAAAGATAATCAAACAAAAAAAATTCAGGAGAAGAAAACACTATTTTTGGATTTTTTATGGATTTTATAAATTTTTATGAAGGTTTTAAGAGTTTTGCAATTTTTTGGAGTTTGGTTTTGTATTTTTTAATGATTTTTGGCTGGGAGTTAAAACACACTAACAGACACAAAATCTATTTTTTTGGAATTTTTCTGGAGTGTTTTTATATTTTTTAGGGATTTTATAAGCCAGACAGTGCTGAAAATAGATGTTTTTGGATTTTCAATAAATATAAAAAAGCAATAATTACGAAAAATAAAAATATGGCGTAAATCTACTATGCAACAGGAGCTTAAACTGAATTTTGGGGATTTTTTTTGGATTCTTATAAAGGCATGCAAAAATTACTAGAAGCAAAAAGAATAATACACATTCGCAGGGGCAGAAATGTAATATCTAAGAAACGCAAGGGCGCAATTGAAATTTTTCCACAAAAATATAACTGCATTACAACATTACTGGACTGAATATAAAAGTCTAAAGTCGCAAGGGTGCCCCTGCAAAATCACCTAGACGCGCGTGCGTTGCACGCGCCCAGGCGGGGGCATCAACGCAATAACCTACAAGTCAGGGGGTCGGCTTGCAACTTTTACAAAAACAAAGTAACAGCAGAAGAATGCTTAAGTATTGTTTTCGAAATTCAAAAAGGCGCTGGGTGGACAAAGCAAAATACCCAGACTCAAGGGGCGAATCGGGCGGCTGCTAGGCGACCACTTAAGGCCACGTGTCGAAGATCCGGCGGCCCGTACCCCTTCAGCCGCGGATGGTCCAGATTAGATCGTGCAAACGGCGATCAACGGCTGTGGAGCAATCTTCATCCAACGGCACTGCTTTGCGGGGGGAAAACAGATGGACGACGCCTGTAGCGCGCGACCCCTCCCCCCGCGTTCTTGTTCTGCACAGGCGCGCGCGGCGGCGCGCGGGCAGCGGCGGCTTCGTCTTCTCCGGCGATCTTCGTCAACAACGAGCCTCAGCGAGACTCTCAGCACCGGGACCTGCAAGAAGGGATTAAGGGGGTCTGTGGGCAAAATGCCACAGCCCCCCAGGTGGGCATGATGGCGTGGAAGTGGTGAAGATTGAGCTCGCCGGAGCAAGCTCCGGCGAGATGGTGTAAGGGGTGTTCGAATGGGTGCGAAGCACAACTGGATAGGGGGATTAAATCTAAGTCTACAAAGCAAATAAAAATGCAAGAAATAAGAAGAGAAGGGACCTCGAGTGGTTTGGGACAAACCACGAGATGGGTACCTCACGGCCGCGTGGCCGGAGATGGGTCGGAAGCGCCTCCCGATCGCCTAACCTCCTCTCTCGAGGGCTGGAGGACCTCCTGTCACGAGGTCCAGTCCGGAGCTCCGCCAAGAGAGCAAGATAGAGGGTCAAAAAGGGTTCAAAGGTTGGAGGAGGTGTTTGGGTGGTTTTTGAAACATGGCTCTGGAGCTCTCTTCGAGGCGCGATCACGGGTGGCCCGTTGATCCAATCCCCGAGATAATCGGTGGGCGTGAATGACCAATCATAGGGGAGAAAAATCCCAGAAGAGATCTAGGTCAACCGATGAACGGATCGGCCTAGAAAAAAGGGCGAAGATGGGACAAAATGCATTCTGACAACAGCAGGCAATGGGTCAGAGAGTTGACCCAGGTCAACTCTCCAGCCCTCCTGGTTGGTCCACGTGGACCAACCAGGAAAAAGCCTGGAAAAAATGATTCTAAAATCATTTAAAAATAGTAAAAGATTTTATTAATTTTTGATTATAAAATAAAAAATGTTTATTATTTTATGAATTAATTTATGGTGATTTTTATTTATTTTTATGGAGTATATTTTTACAAGTTTGCATTTATACCCTTATAGGTATCTATATCTATGTATTTAAGTATTTTATTTTTATTTAGGTATTTTTAATTTATTTTATTTTGGTTTTTATTTTCTAAAATTATAAAATACTTTTATATACACAAATATATTTTTATTTTATTTTTCTGATTTATTTTGTATATTTAATAAAATACAAGTATGTTTTGTATTGGTATAAGTGTATGTATAATACCTATGTATTGAATATATATACAAGTAATTTTCTTTGTATTTTATTTATGTTTTTATTCTAATTTTAATGCACATAATTATTAGAAGTAATATTTATAACATTATAAAAATATAAAATTATAAAAATAATAAATAAATAATAAATTGAATATTTTAATATGTACAAGTATACAATAGGGGTCCAAAAGTCAACTTTCAAACCGTAGCTCCGCCAAATGCGAAACCACCGCCATTAATTAGATTATTTTCTTCTATATACAATTAAAGGTGAGTACGCTGCATTTGGAGTTTTTATTTGTGAGATACGGGTCTGGGAAGTTGGCATTCTGGATTTTTATTCAGACCATAACTTTTTATCTGTACATTATTTTTCTGTGAAATCAATTTTGTATTTTTCTTTATTAATTTATCTACAACTTTCATATACAAAGTTTCTTTATTTGATGTATAAAAAGTGGAACCAAAAATAGGTCCCAAAATGAATAAAGAATGAATAAAATGTATAGGTATTTTATCTGTGTTTTGGCCCTTATCTCCCCCTACTTTATTCCTTGTCGACCTATTCATCAAGATGCCTAGGTCTCGGGGTTTCGGGTCATAAAATATTTACAATATTTTATTCTTTTTCTTTTCTTTTCTTTATTCTATTATTTTGGCTTTAAAAACCGCATTTTATACAATATTTACACATATATACATGAATGCTAAAATGCATGAATTACGCCTATTTACACGCATTTACTAGGGTTTTTAAGGCCAAAATGATAGAATAAAGATGATGAAACGTGGATTCATCATCCCCCTATACTTGCCTTTGCTAGTCCCTAGCAAACACTTATGCAATAAGTGCAGAAAAGAAAAACAAAGAAAAGAAAAAGAAGGAAGATGGACTAAATTTAATCATCAAACTTGTCTTCACAAAATCAAAGTTTGGAGCTTAAATAGGACCTTTGGAATTTTAGTGCGGGCGGAACCTTAGTGAGAACCGTGTTTGAAATCCAACAGTCCTTGAGAATCCCAAAACTCTATCCAAGTCTCCTCAATAGCCAGTTCAGAAATACTTCAACTCATACGCAAACTCTTACGACTATGAATCTGACTTGTACAGTGTAAGTGATGGTGGCTCTCCCCAACTAGAATGGCAAAGAAACTGACTTCTCCAGTACGACAACCCAATGATTCCCCAATCCAATGACTCCATCCTCGAGGAGCGGGGTATTCCCTTCTAAGTTCAAGTGGCAACCAGCTCAAGAGGAGGGGGTGAAGAGAAGAATGGACGGTAGCCAGTGTAGCTACCTATCCTTGGATGCAAGACCAGTGTAGTCAAGTCGTCCTGCTGCAGGCTCACATAATATGACTTTGGAACTTAAGCTTGCTTATTGACTTTGTACATACTTGCAGGCTTTTTATTTTTGTACATGCCTGAACCTTTTTTTTTTCTTTTTTTTTTTTTGAAATACTATTCACAGCAGCATTTACATAAGGAGTTTTTCCTCTTGAGCCAGTAGACTATCCCTCTTTTGAAGCTTTATCGCAACCCACAGCCTCCTGTCTTTAGACTTCCTAATCACTGGACGGGTTGGGGTGCACTTCCCTCCCTAGAGGAGGACAAGTGTTTCCACTTGTGTGCGTCTCATACCGGCAAATCCAATCCCCTCACCACTCCAACTGAGTTGAGCCATGTGAAAGGTGCAGGTGTCCAAGTAAGGTCATTATCAACAAGAGTCGTGCGTGTGCTCCGAAATACTCTACTTAGGCAGTCAAGAATCCATTGAACCAAGTCTCGTGATCCTCAAAGAATTAAGTCAACTAGACCTGAAGTACCTCAAACCCAGTTCCTATAAGGTTCCTATTATTAGGTAGATTTTAAGGTCCAATCAAGCTCCAATCTTTGGATTTTACTTAGACTCGTTCAACTCTCAAACTCAATCCGAAAAATGCGAATGCTATGCAATGCAATGCAGAAAATATTTTTGTGATGCAATTTTCAAGATTTTGAACTTTTTATGGATTTTTGAAAAGATGATGATGATGCATATGCATTTTTTTGTCTTTTTCAAAAAGATTTTTCAAATGTTTTTGGATTTTAATTTTGCAAATGTTTTTGGGATTTTTTGAAAAGAAAAAGTTTTGGCTGAAAACTAGGTTAAAAATATGTACACGGGAATGCTTCTTATATTTACAAGAAGTAGATTTTAAGAATTTACAAGGGTAAGTGGTCAATTTTATACATATAGTGGATTTTGGTGTGATGTGAATATTCCTCAAACTTATTTGAAAACAATTTTCACACAATTTTTGAAAACTATAGTCCAAAATAGTTTTTACAAACATTTTACACACATTTGAAAATCATTTTGCAAAGGTTTTCAAAACAGTATATATAGGTTTTTCAAATCATTTTTGCAACCGTTTTTCAAACCATTTGCAAATCATTTTTCAAACATTTTTATTTCACACAAAGAAAAGAAGTTTTACAATCCACACATTTTTACAAAGGTTGAAAACGTGTAACAAAATATTTTCAAAATAGTTTTCAATAAATGTTCACAAAGATTTTCAAACTATTTTTCAAACATTTTGCAAAAAACATTTTCACCTGATTTATTAATCAGTAAATACAAAAGAATTTGAGGAATAATCACATCTTTTTATTAAGAATTTTTAATGAATTTTTAAAGAATTGTTAGCCATATTTATTAAGAAAATACGAAAGTACGAGTTATGGCTAAAGTATATACACAGTATATACGACCCCCCTATACTTAGCTTGAGCTATGTCCTCATAGATCAGAGAGAAAAGAGAAGACATAACTCGTACTAAGTATAGACAAGTCTACTAGTAAAGAATAAATGAATGAATGAATGAACGAATGAGAAGTTGACCGTCCCCCCTATACTTAGGATCAAATAATCCTAAGTATAGCAGGCTGTACACAACGCAGGGAGGGTCAAGGGTGGGAATGAACAGATCGTACTCAGATTGTCTCCCCCTATACTTAGGGTAAGATATCCCTAAGTATAGACAAGAAGAGGAGACAATGGAGAGGATCGAAAAGGATAGAACAACTCGGGGTGCCAACCCCCCTATACTTAGGACAAAGTACGTCCTAAGTATGGAAAACTGTCTACAAGGGCGGCACCTTTTCGGTAAATGAAGAAGATAGAAAAGGAAAAGAAGAAAAGAAGAAAAGAAGAAAAGAGATCTGACGATGGAAAGAGTGATATAGATAGATGAGAATAGGAGAAGAGATCGGAGGATATACACACCACTCCCCCTATACTTAGGGTAAGAGAAGCCCTAAGTATAGGCAACAACAGGAGTGATCAGACGGAACGATGAATGAACACTCGGCTCGTCCACCCCCATATACTTAGGACAAAGTACGTCCTAAGTAAGGCAGACTCGAGGAATGGGTAGACGAGCAATACGGGAGAGACAGAGATGAACAAAGGAGAATGTACAACAGAAATGAATGTACACATGATCAAGAAGGTAGAAAGCGAACCTTCTTGCGGGACCGCTGAGGAATGGATCTGGTGTGATGCAGGTCGACATCGGGGTCCACAGTGGACGGAATCCGATCAGGGTCGACGGGGTGTAAGTCCTCAGTGGCCCTAGGGTGTGAAGGCACAGACGGATCAGTGAAAGAAGTGTGACTAGGTCCGGCCTTGGGAGTCTCGCTGATATCAAAGTGGAATGGGACGAACTCATCATCATCGGAAGTAGTGTACTCAGAGTCGTCCTGCGAGGTGTCATCCGGGTCAAAACCAAAAGGCACGAGCTCATTGGTGGAAGTAGTCGAACTCTGGTCGTCCTCTATAATTTCAACTGGATCATCTTTCTCATCAAAAGGCCCGAATTTCTGAAGAAAAGCAACTAAATCAAATTCGGCCTTAGTCTCATCAGTATCTACATGGACAGGAGCGGACTCATCAGTGGAAGTAATCAGAGCATGTCCGTCCTGTATAGTCTCTAAATCCGCCCTCCGCTCAATGGTGTCAATCGTGTAGATCCCGCGGATGTCATCAACACAACGCCAAGTCCCAGAAGAAGGAACGTCGAGGTCCATGCTTTCCGAGTTTTCCTCAACCGGGAGGAATTCTCGGGTTTCAGTGGAATCCAATAGACAACAAAATTCTCTGATAGTATCATCAAGGTCATGGTCCTCAGGGTCAACCAAGACAGGTGAAGTCATATCAGGTGCAGGTCTCTGGTCAGTAGTGGGTGCGGTGATCACTGCTTCGCCCTCGTCAGCAGGACGGAAGAGAATCTCTCCTGACCCGTAGTCAATAACGACTCTCGCAGTAGCGAGGAATGGTCGTCCCAGGATGATTGGAGAATGCTCCCCTGTGGAGGTCTCCATGGGCAATACGACAAAATCAACAGTGTAGCTCATGCCCTGAATCGGATGACGGCGTTTTCAAGGATACCCTTCGGCCTCTTTATTGATCCATCAGCAAACTGTACGATCATCCTGGTCTTTTTGAGAGGCCCTAAGTGAAGAGACTGTACCAGCGAGAAGGGTATGATGCAAATCGAAGCACCGCCGTCTAGGAGAGTGTGATCACATGTGTGGTCAGAGATGGTGCAGCTAATGAAAGGTGTGGCAGTGTTCCTCTTCCGAGGAATGGGACGGTGTGTGATGGCGTGGGCAGTGGCCATGGTCAAAATATGACGCTCAGATCTGCTCCTCCGCTTTCTCTTCTTGGGAAGAGGAGCAGATAAATCAGTCATGGCCTGCTGAAGTGGGGCACGGATAATCTCAATGTATGGTGACCACCACTTCGGGTTCAGACAACATTTTTTTGAATTTTTGACCTCCTCCATACAAGGGAGGAAGTCGGAATCAGCATATACACGAGGCATGCCAAGAGCAGTCTGTACAGCGGCATCCTCGGGGTCAAAGGTGGGACAGATGTGAGAGATTGTGTGGTCAAAGGATCTGGCAAGTGGGCCCTCTCCTCAACAGTCTGACTCGGTCATGTGTCTCCCGAAATCTTTTTGTGTTTTTAATTTTTTTCTCATTTTTTTGTATTTTGGGCGATTGCAAGCTCTCATGGTAATCCTCAGATGACTCCCTATCCTCAGAAGACTGGAGCGGCATTCTGGTTCTTATTTAAACTAGCAAGATCAGTGATCCTCGAATTCATATGCTCCATCATCTGGTTCAAGGTCTCAAGTGTGGATAACATGAAAGGTGACTCCAAAAATCTCAGGATCGGGTGTGTCGATGTGGGCGGTGGGTGTGGGCAAAAATCACATTCCGGATCGGGATACTCAAGGAAGAGCGGGTTGTCGAAATGTGTAGGAGATGGTGGTGGGAATGACTGGCGAAGGTCAAAGTCCGAATCCTGAAATAGTGGGTTGGTCGGATATGTACAAAAATCAGGAGCAAAGTCCTCCTGGAAAAAGGGGGGTGGACCAGCTGGAGTGAGCAAGTGATCCGCAAAGTCCGGATAGAATACGCTCCAGTCGGCCATCTCGAAACAAAAGAAAAATGATCGGGAGAGCACGATGGTCAAGTCAAGAGAAGTGAGAAGAAAGGCGCAAGTGCGCAGAAGCGATCTAGGACACACAAAACAATCACAAACAAAAATGAAACACGACAAACCCTCAATTCACCTACTCAACTCGGTAAAGACCGCAAAGAGCGGTCTTTTTATCTTGTCTGTTTTTAGAGTTAGGTGAGAAGTCAAAAGATTGCACAAACACTTAGGGGGCTGAATGGGATTTGGGCACTATCCTTAGTGTGTGCGCGAGCAAGTAAAAACGAAGACAATGAGGGGATTACTCGCCCCAATACAAGATTTTTCTTTTTGGTGAATTTTAGGGCCAAGTAATGTTAGCGGTCCCAATTTTATTTGGTTATCACTTTTTTTGGATTTTTAATAAGAAATGCACGGTCCTAACGGGGAGTCAATTCTTTTAAGAACCTAGGTGATCAAAATCAGAGGTAGAGAGTCGGAAAAGCAATGCAAGCGACAAAAACGATGATGTATGCTAAAGCGTAAATGCTCACCTTGCCTCCAGCACTCTACATGCAGGGATGCTCAGCAGAATTGAAACCTAATCTATATGCAAATGCAAGCTGATGAAATCGCCCTAGGTTTCAGAAATTGCTATTAACGTGAAGCACCACAAGTCGGCCACTTATCTTTAACCTAAGAGTCCGGTCTTGGCTTACCCCTCCTCTTCTCGACACACTCGAGTTCAGGAGTAGCGCTTGATGGGGCTCGCTCACGGCACACGGGTTAAGAGATAAATGGACAGACTGTTTAAATTTGACTAAGTCAAAACGCGGCTATAGGTATATGCAAGATATATTAGGTGTTTGGCCTTAATCTATCGCAAGCAATTCTAAATCTAAGGGCTCAATCACACAAAGTAAGGAAAACAAAATCGGAAAACAAAATAAGAAAAAGGCGATGAAAACCGATGAAAAGCGCGGTGAGCCCCCAAGTGTACAAACACTTGGAAATTGGGCCCGAAAGTCCAAGTTGCGGGGGTACCTGTATTATTACAAATAAAGTGGTCTCTCTCTCACAAAAATTACAAAAATAAATACAAGAAAATAAAATGCAACTAAAATAGAGCGCGGTCTTCAAAATTTTCTCTTCGTCTCCTCGGTGCTCGGCTGGCAGATGCCGGCTTCACGTGGGTGCGTAGGCGCCTAGGGTGGAGCGCCTCCCTCGATCCGCGGTACCTCGCACAAAGTCAACAAGAGAGGGGGTTAGACAGCTCAACAGATATATCAAAATCAAAGAAGATAAAACAGCAAAAATAAAAGCCGCAAAATAAACAATCAATCACAAACACAAACAAGACCCGAACTACGCGCTGTTGCTCCCCGGCAACGGCGCCATTTGTTGAACCCGGAAAATCGCAGAGGTCGTGTTGACTCACAAGGCGAATCAACAGTCGCTGATTTGACCTCCAACGAAATCTGAAATTCAAACAACAATTAACCCACGACAGATATATCAAGCAATGAATGTAAATGTGCGGAGTTAAAATTTATTATAACTCTACAACAAGATGTGTATAGGTGCAAGTATGTGTAGAGGTCGAACACAGGGAGCAGACAGGTAGAACGGGGCACAAGTGCTCAAAAATGTGTGTGCAAGTGATCAAAGTGTCTATCTATTCTATTTTTTGTGGGTTTTTGATTTTATAATTTTTTTATTTAATTTTTAATTTTATAATTTTGTATTTTGATTTTTAATTTACTGATTTTATATTTTCTTTTTGTATTTTATATTTTTATATTTTTTTTTTTCAATATTGGAATGTAAAGACAATGTAATAAAAGAGACAAAGAGGTATTTATAAAAATAGAGAAAAATATTCAAAAATATGAAAATAAAGTCTTTTTGGTCTTTTTATACTTTTTTACTGTTTTTGTGATTTTTGGGTGATTTTCAGAATGTTTTTGGTATTTTTAATTAATAAAATAAAGCAAACAGTGGCAAAAATGCAAGGCTGAAACTTAAAATGGAGAAATAAAATAACAAACAGTAACAAAAATTCTCCAAATTAATTTTCACTTAAAGATAATCAAACAAAAAAATTCAGGAGAAGAAAACACTATTTTTGGATTTTTTATGGATTTTATAAATTTTTATGAAGGTTTTAAGAGTTTTGCAATTTTTTGGAGTTTGGTTTTGTATTTTTTAATGATTTTTGGCTGGGAGTTAAAACACACTAACAGACACAAAATCTATTTTTTTGGAATTTTTCTGGAGTGTTTTTATATTTTTTAGGGATTTTATAAGCCAGACAGTGCTGAAAATAGATGTTTTTGGATTTTCAATAAATATAAAAAAGCAATAATTACGAAAAATAAAAATATGGCGTAAATCTACTATGCAACAGGAGCTTAAACTGAATTTTGGGGATTTTTTTTGGATTCTTATAAAGGCATGCAAAAATTACTAGAAGCAAAAAGAATAATACACATTCGCAGGGGCAGAAATGTAATATCTAAGAAACGCAAGGGCGCAATTGAAATTTTTCCACAAAAATATAACTGCATTACAACATTACCGGACTGAATATAAAAGTCTAAAGTCGCAAGGGTGCCCCTGCAAAATCACCTAGACGCGCGTGCGTTGCACGCGCCCAGGCGGGGGCATCAACGCAATAACCTACAAGTCAGGGGGTCGGCTTGCAACTTTTACAAAAACAAAGTAACAGCAGAAGAATGCTTAAGTATTGTTTTCGAAATTCAAAAAGGCGCTGGGTGGACAAAGCAAAATACCCAGACTCAAGGGGCGAATCGGGCGGCTGCTAGGCGACCACTTAAGGCCACGTGTCGAAGATCCGGCGGCCCGTACCCCTTCAGCCGCGGATGGTCCAGATTAGATCGTGCAAACGGCGATCAACGGCTGTGGAGCAATCTTCATCCAACGGCACTGCTTTGCGGGGGGAAAACAGATGGACGGCGCCTGTAGCGCGCGACCCCTCCCCCCGCGTTCTTGTTCTGCACAGGCGCGCGCGGCGGCGCGCGGGCAGCGGCGGCTTCGTCTTCTCCGGCGATCTTCGTCAACAACGAGCCTCAGCGAGACTCTCAGCACCGGGACCTGCAAGAAGGGATTAAGGGGGTCTGTGGGCAAAATGCCACAGCCCCCCAGGTGGGCGTGATGGCGTGGAAGTGGTGAAGATTGAGCTCGCCGGAGCAAGCTCCGGCGAGATGGTGTAAGGGGTGTTCGAATGGGTGCGAAGCACAACTGGATAGGGGGATTAAATCTAAGTCTACAAAGCAAATAAAAATGCAAGAAATAAGAAGAGAAGGGACCTCGAGTGGTTTGGGACAAACCACGAGATGGGTACCTCACGGCCGCGTGGCCGGAGATGGGTCGGAAGCGCCTCCCGATCGCCTAACCTCCTCTCTCGAGGGCTGGAGGACCTCCTGTCACGAGGTCCAGTCCGGAGCTCCGCCAAGAGAGCAAGATAGAGGGTCAAATAGGGTTCAAAGGTTGGAGGAGGTGTTTGGGTGGTTTTTGAAACATGGCTCTGGAGCTCTCTTCGAGGCGCGATCACGGGTGGCCCGTTGATCCAATCCCCGAGATAATCGGTGGGCGTGAATGACCAATCATAGGGGAGAAAAATCCCAGAAGAGATCTAGGTCAACCGATGAACGGATCGGCCTAGAAAAAAGGGCGAAGATGGGACAAAATGCATTCTGACAACAGCAGGCAATGGGTCAGAGAGTTGACCCAGGTCAACTCTCCAGCCCTCCTGGTTGGTCCACGTGGACCAACCAGGAAAAAGCCTGGAAAAAATGATTCTAAAATCATTTAAAAATAGTAAAAGATTTTATTAATTTTTGATTATAAAATAAAAAATGTTTATTATTTTATGAATTAATTTATGGTGATTTTTATTTATTTTTATGGAGTATATTTTTACAAGTTTGCATTTATACCCTTATAGGTATCTATATCTATGTATTTAAGTATTTTATTTTTATTTAGGTATTTTTAATTTATTTTATTTTGGTTTTTATTTTCTAAAATTATAAAATACTTTTATATACACAAATATATTTTTATTTTATTTTTCTGATTTATTTTGTATATTTAATAAAATACAAGTATGTTTTGTATTGGTATAAGTGTATGTATAATACCTATGTATTGAATATATATACAAGTAATTTTCTTTGTATTTTATTTATGTTTTTATTCTAATTTTAATGCACATAATTATTAGAAGTAATATTTATAACATTATAAAAATATAAAATTATAAAAATAATAAATAAATAATAAATTGAATATTTTAATATGTACAAGTATACAATAGGGGTCCAAAAGTCAACTTTCAAACCGTAGCTCCGCCAAATGCGAAACCACCGCCATTAATTAGATTATTTTCTTCTATATACAATTAAAGGTGAGTACGCTGCATTTGGAGTTTTTATTTGTGAGATACGGGTCTGGGAAGTTGGCATTCTGGATTTTTATTCAGACCATAACTTTTTATCTGTACATTATTTTTCTGTGAAATCAATTTTGTATTTTTCTTTATTAATTTATCTACAACTTTCATATACAAAGTTTCTTTATTTGATGTATAAAAAGTGGAACCAAAAATAGGTCCCAAAATGAATAAAGAATGAATAAAATGTATAGGTATTTTATCTGTGTTTTGGCCCTTATCTCCCCCTACTTTATTCCTTGTCGACCTATTCATCAAGATGCCTAGGTCTCGGGGTTTCGGGTCATAAAATATTTACAATATTTTATTCTTTTTCTTTTCTTTTCTTTATTCTATTATTTTGGCTTTAAAAACCGCATTTTATACAATATTTACACATATATACATGAATGCTAAAATGCATGAATTACGCCTATTTACACGCATTTACTAGGGTTTTTAAGGCTAAAATGATAGAATAAAGATGATGAAACGTGGATTCATCACTCCCCGGCAACGGCGCCATTTGTTTAACCCAAAAAGTCAAGCAGTCGTATTGACTCACAAGGCGAGTCAACAGTCGATGCGGTGACCGCTCGAAAATTCGGATTAAAACAACAATTAACCCACAACAGATATATCAAGCAATGAAAGTAAATGTGCGGAGTTAAAATTTATTATAACTCTACAACAAAGATGTGTATAGGTGCAAGTATGTGTAGAGGTCGAACACAGGGAGCAGACAGGTAGAACGGGGTACTAAGGTACCAAAAATGTGTGTGAAAGTGATCAAGTGCCTACTTATGCTATTTTTTGTGGGTTTTTAATTTTATATTTTTTATTTAATTTTTAATTTTATATTTTTGTATTTTGATTTTTAATTTACTGATTTTTTATTTTCTTTTTATATTTTATATTTTTTTTATATTTTCTTTTTCAATATTGGAAATTAAAGACAATGTAATAAAAGGGAAACTAAAGTATTTATAAAAATAGATAAAAATACTCAAAAATAAGCAAATAAAGTTTTTTTGGTCTTTTTATACTTTTTTACTGTTTTTGTGATTTTTGGGTAATTTTTAGGATGTTTTTGGTATTTTTAATTATCAAAATAAAGAAAACAGTAGTAAAAAGCAAGGCTGAAACTTAAAATGGAGAAATAAAATAATAAACAGTAGCAAAAATTCTCCAACTTAATTTTCATGAAAGATAATGAACCCAAGAAAATTTAGGAAAAGAAAACACTATTTTTGGATTTTTTATGGATTTTATAAATTTTTATGAAGGTTTTTAGAGTTTTGCAATTTTTTAGAGTTTGGTTTTATATTTTTTAATGATTTTTGGCTGGGAGTTAAAACAAACTAAAAGACACAAAATATATTTTTTTGGGAATTTTCTGGAGTGTTTTTATATTTTTTTAGTGATTTTATGATGCAAACAGTGCTGAAAATAGATGTTTTTGATTTTTAATAAATATACAAATGCAATATTTAAGAAAAATAAAAATATGGCGTGGAAGTACTATGCAACAGATATCTAAGTTAATTTTTATGGATTTTTTAGGGTTTTCTGGATGCGTGCATAAAATACAAGAAGCAAAAAGAAAATTCACATTCGCAGGGGCATTTATGTAATACTCAAGAAGTCTGGGGCCTTAGCGCAATATTTCCAAAAAAAGTTGTACTGAGTACAATATGTTCGGGACCAGAATCTAATACTCAAAGCAGCGGGTTTAAGTTTGCAAAAACGCCAGGGCGCACGTGACTGGCACGCGCGCCTGGCGGGGGTGTAAACGTTATTTACGAAAGATGCGGGGGCTGCTATGCAAATGTTACAGCAATAAATAAAAGCAAGTAAATGTTCTGCTATTTAATAATCAATTACAAAAAGCGGCGGGGGAGTTAATGCAAAATACCCCGCGCGATCGGACGGAGGAGGCGCATCCACTAATACGCGTGGCAACGCCACAGAAACTGATACCTCTTCGCGATCCAGGGGCCAAGATTAAAACGGGGAGACTGATCGAGCGGTCCTGGCTTCTCCCAATCCGACGGCTGCTGCTGCTCAGCAAGAACAGAGGAGTGATCGACGGCCCGTGAGCAAGGAGGACGAACGCGTGAAGAACAGAGCTCGGACGACGTTGGATCCGCTACATCTTGATGTCGAGTGTCTCCTCGTCTCTTCTGAATGAACACTAAGCCTCCTGGAGCCCTCCTCGAATGCACGGCAGGGTCAAAATGGCCCAGAGATGGCCGGGAGTCTACCGCGGCGTGAACGGAGGGGGAGCGGCTCCAGGAAGCTCGGCGGTCGCAAAAAAAAACGACCCAGGAAGGGGTCTGAAGCACCTGGGATCCTGCACAGGAAGCACACAACCACAGAAAGGATTCCAGAGCAACGCGGGGGTGTTTGGGGCGGTGTTTGGCGGAAATGGGCGCTCGCCGGAGCCTGCTCCGGCGAGGGGTGAATTCGGCGAAGGAAGGTGTCTGAATTGAAATGGAATGGAAAGACCTAAACCTAAGACTTCACTAAGTATGAAAATGCAAGAAAAAGGAGCAGAAAACACCTCGAGCAGCTGGTGAAACTGCGAGATATTGGACCTCACGGCCGCGACCGGAGATGGGTGGTGGAGCGCCGCTCCGGCCTTCGCCTGGCCTCGCGCGAAGGAGCTGGAGGCTCCCCTGTCACGGGAGTCGATCCGGAGCTCTCAAGCGAGGTCAAACTTGGGTCGAAGAGGGTTCAAAGGCAAATGGGAAGAGAGGGGGTTGTTTTTGAAACAAGGTCGAGGGGTGACTTTCGAGGCTTGATCACGGGTGGAGATGGCAGATCTAGGGAGATCTAAGAGGGCGGCGAGGTAGGTGGATGATAGGGGTACAACATTGCAGAAGGGAGCGGCGGCAAAGGACGAGCGAGACGGCCTGGAAAAACCCGCCAAGACGGGCAAAAACCCAGGCGCAACAGTGCTACAGAAGCAAGGACAGACTGTTGACCTAGGTCAACAGTCCCAGCCCCCTGGTTGGTCCACGTGGACCAACCAGGAAAATCCTGCCAAAAATGTTTTGTAAAATCAATAAAAAATAGCAAATGATTTTACTAATTTTTAATTATAAAATAAAAAATGTTTATCTTTTTATGAAGTATTTTATAATGATTTTTATTTATTTTTATGAAGTATATTTTTACAAGTTGCATTTATACCCCTATAGGTATCTATATCTATATATTTAAGTATTTTTATTTTTACTTAGGTATTTTTAATTTATTTTATTTTGGTTTTTATTTTCTAAAATTATAAAATACTTTTATATACACAAATATATGTTTATTTTAATTTTCGGATATATTTTATACACTTAATAAAATGAAAGTATTATTTGTATAGGTATCGCTACCTGTATTATACCTATGTATTATAATATATACAAGTATTTTTATTTGTATTTTATTTATGTTTTTATTCTGATTTTAATGCACATAATTATTATAAGTATTATTTACAACATTATAAAAATATAAAATTATAAAAATAATAGATAAATAATAAATTGAATATTTTAATATGTACAAGTATACAATGAGGGTCCAAAAGTCAACTTTCAAACCGTAGCTCCACCAATTGCGAAACCACCACCATTAATTAGATTATTTTATTCTATATACAATTAAAGGTGAGTACACTGCATTTGGAGTTTTTATTTGTGAGATACGGGTCTGGGAAGTTGGCATTCTGGATTTTTATTCAGACCATAACTTTTTATATGTGCATTATTTTTCTGTGAAATCAATTTTGTATTTTTCTTTATAAAATTATCTACAACTTTCATATACAAAGTTTCTTTATTTGATGTATAAAAAGTGGAACCAAAAATAGGTCCCAAAAGGAATAAAGAATAAATATAATGTATAGGTATTTTATCTGTGTTTTGGCCCTTATCTCCCCCTACTTTATTCCTTGTCGACCTATTCATCAAGATGTCTAGGTCTCGGGGTTTTGGGTCATAAAATATTTACAATATTTTATTCTTTTTTCTTTTCTTTTCTTTATTCTATTATTTTGGCTTTAAAAACCGTATTTTATACAATATTTACACATATATACATGAATGCTAAAATGCATGAATTACGCCTATTTACACGCATTTACTAGGGTTTTTAAGGCCAAAATGATAGAATAAAGATGATGAAACGTGGATTCATCAATTAGTCCTGTAGTTCTGGTTGGTTACGAATGAATGAATACTTTCTGGTATTTGCACTTATGCCCCTGTGAGCATTCTCTTTGAACATGTGCGTGTTTTAGTGGGTTAATTGCATAGCTGTCCCTGGACTTTTTGGTACGAGTTACCAAAAGGTCCTAGGACTTGGTTTTTATTACCAGAAGGTCCCTGAGTGCCCCAGGCACGCGCCACGCGCGTGACTTGCTGGGAAAATTGCACCGAGACCCCCAGAGCTTTGGGTATTTGCACTTTGGTCCCTGTGCACAGTGCCCCCTTTTGGATTTTGAATAAAATATCAAATCACCTCCAAATCCAACGAAAAATTGACACATGGCTCCTGCCATGGTGTAGAATTTTTGTAGATTTTTGAGGACATTTTTGATCTTGTTTGCTATTTTTAAAAATTCAAAAACATCTATTTTTGGCACTGTTTCACTTGAAAAATCACAAAAAAATATAAAAACACCCCCAAAAATTCTATAAAAATTAGTTACTGTTCTTTGTGTGTTGTTTGATTTTCTAGCCAATTTTGGCTATTTTTCATTGAGTAAAAACCCTAAAAATCTAAAAACACCTAAAAACTCATAAAAATCATATTAAATAATCTAAAAATCCAAAAACAATAATTTTGGTGCTCAAATTTTCCTTATTTTCTCTAGAATAGAGGAAAATTACCTCTAGGGCCATCTGAGATCCTTAAATATTTTATTTTTGGGTTTTGGGCCCTGCTGGACAGTACCTTATCTTTTTTAGTACTGTTCGATTTTTAGAAAATAAAATACACTTTATAAAAATCCCAAAAATTCACCAAAAACACTTAAAAACCTAAAAAACAGGAAAATTAGTTTTCTTGAATTTTTGTTTGATTTTTGGTGTGTGAAATAAATTGCTCAAGTGTGCTTGTTTATACTTTCTTTTATTTTCTTCACTTGTAAAAATCCAAAAAAATATAAAAATCATTAAAAACCACTAAAAATATTTTGTCTTTATTTTATTTCATTTCGACTACTTCGTAGGCCTCTGGCCAACCCGTGCTCCTTGTGTTCGACCCTGGGTGCTATACCAGGTTAATCCCATAGCTAGGACCGCCCTTCGTGTTTTGATCTATGATTTATTTCGCGGTTCGACATTTTTCTTGATTAACGCATCTGAGTGATTGAGGTCGCAACGACCAACTTTCTGTACCTTCCACCTTAGTTGCTCGGGTTTTCGCGTCATCAGAATGGCGCCGTTGCCGGGGAGCACGGCTTAGTAGTTATTTTCTTTAGTTTCCGCGGCTTTTCGATTTTCGCGGCTTTTCGTATAAATTTGTTGCACATATATTCTTCTCATATTTTTGATAATAATCTTGGACTGACCACTTTTCTCTCTGTTTCTTGTGAGGGCCCGAGGAGCGAGGGCGGCATTCCTAGGAGCGTCGGTGCACCCAAGCGAAGCGGAGGCGGCTCGTTTCTTCATCGAGCCGCAGGAGAGAGCGAGAGAGAGAGAGCTGAGTGGGTGAGGATAGCTTAGGATTTTCATTTCATTTGATATTGTTGTAATAATACAGGGACTACTTTTGTGGACTGCTTGAACACTCTCGGGTCTGTTTCGCCGAGCACCGGTGTGCTCGGGGGACCCTTTAGGACCTTAGCGGTTTTTCGCGGTTTTCTCGCGGCTTTCTTTTTCTTTTTTACTGCCTTTCCGGTGTTTACGCGGTTTTTGCTCGAGCCCCTAGATTTAGGAATTTCTGGTGCTTGTGACGTAATTAGTAGGATCCACACACCTAATTGCTTATCTGTTCCCATAGAACGTAATTGGACCTACTAATAATAAATAACAAAAATAACTTAGTTGCTTTCCTGAGAGCCTACGTGCCGGGAGCCTGCCCCGTAAGCGCTACTCCTGAACTCGACCTGTCGAGAAGAGGAGGGGTGGGCCAAGACCGGACTCTTTGGATCGAGGACGAGTGACTGAGTTAGACGGTTCTGCGCTAGGAATTGCTCATCTAGGACTCGGTTTTTCCCGCTTGCATCATTTAGGTAGTTTATTTCCTGTCTTTAAATTCTGCGCGGATCATATTGCATGTAGACTGCTGGAGCAAGGTACGCCTTCTATCTCGTGCATGCATCATTGATTTCATCGCGCATCGGCTTTTTCGTCTTCTCCCCCCTGTTTTCGGACTTAATAATCAGGAGAACCGAAAAATTCGTTAGGCCTTTTGTTTGCTTTGAAAAATATTAAAAAGAAAAACAATAAAATCGGGACTACTAATCATACTTGGTCTTAAAAACCGCTCACCCTAAAAACTTTGTCTTGGGGAGAGCAACCCCCTCATTGTCTTGTTTGGATGCGCAAGAGAGTGACCCGTACCCTAGGTAGAGCCTCCCGGTGTTAGACCCGACCGATTACCGACTCTTCTGTGCGGGCCAGTCGGTTGGGATAGCATCGGATATCCTAACAGGTCACGTAAGCGCTCTGATATTTTGTGTGTTCACCAAAAATAAAATAGACAAGATAATTTGACCGAACTTTTACGGTCTTCAGCTCGCGTTGCGTTGGTGAACCGGGGGTTTTGTTTTTGATCATAGTTGATTCCAGATCTCATCCGCACTACTCGCCAGATCAAGATGATGGGTAGACGGTCTCTTAGGCAGCCTCTGGCTGCACCGCTTTCGGGCACGTCTACCCGATCATCTAGGTTGGCCTGCGAGAGCCGAGACCAGCTCTCCGAGCCCGAGTACGATTCCGCCCTGTTCCCCCTCGACCCCCTTTCTTTCGGCACTGAGAGACATGAGCCCGAGGAGAGAGTATCAGATTTGACAGCACCTGAGTTGGGCTCATTTGATTTTGCAGACGTCGTCATGGCCGCCAGATCAGACGATTACCCCGGAGGTAAGCAGGGAGATCAACATGTTGTATTTGACCAGGGGGCGATCAACTCCACCCTGATCGCATCACTAGAGACCGTTCAGCAGCAGTTACGCGATCAGGGGGCATTCATGATCGAGATGAGGAGAGAGCTGGAGAGGCTCAGACGAGAGCGAGACCAGCAGAGCGAGCCCGAGGAGATGCCTGATGCAGAGGCCGCAGCCGCAGCAGCCGCAGCAGCTGCCGCCGCCGCAGCGGCAGCCGCCGCGGCAGGAGGACCACCACGACCGATGCGGGAGTTGCACAACCCCGGATTTACTCTGATGCATCACTGGGTGGTAGTGCCAGCTATCGTGGGGGACTTCAAGTTCCCCCCGAACACCTTGCAGCTACTGCCCCGTTTCCACGGGTTAGCCACTGAGGAGCCCCACCTCCACCTTCAGGAGTTTCTGATGATCTGCAGCACTGTTCACGATCCCCACGTGGACCAGGATACGATCCGGATGATAGCCTTCCCGTTTTCACTGGTAGATAGAGCAGCCACCTGGCTGAAGCATCTAGGGAAGTTTGTCTACACCTGGGAGCAGCTCCGTACCGAGTACTTGAAAAAGTACTATCCACTCGGGCGGACGAATGCAGCGAGGGCCCTGATCAGCAACTTCTCCATGTTCCCCAACGAGCAGTTCCACGAGGCTTGGGAGAGGTTCCGAGAGCTCCTTGACAGATGCCCGCACCACGACATATCCAAGCCGAACCTAGTTCAGAGCTTTTTCAGCGGGTTGACGCCAGAGCTTCAGGGTCTGGTGAACGCTTCTTGCGGCGGGTCCTACTTTGCCAAGGACCATGAGCAGGTCTGGGCCATCTACGAGGAGATGTCCGAGAACTATATGGTGATGTCTCAGACCAGGCTCTATACTCAGAAGATCCATCCACATCAGCCAGGACCCGTGCAGTACCAGCGGATAGCACGGGTAGATGCAGGTCCATCCAGTTCGTCCGCAGTTGCAGCAGCACAAGCAGAGTCATCCGCTGCGGACATGGGTATCATCAGCGAGAAGTTGGACCGCATGGAGCTGATAGAGAAGAAGCAGTGCCAGAGCATCACGCAGATGGAACAGATGGCACAGGTTCTGAGCGACATGAAGACCCAGCTCATGTGTCTTCAGGAGACACAGACGGCTTCACAGCCCCGTCTTCTGTCGCGAGGCGATATCGGCAGCAGCAGCAGCTCGTCCCAGCGCTCCAGCTCCTCACAGCAGCCTAGACAGGTTCACCTTGTACAGGCGGAGCCGTACCAGCAGCCGCAGCCCACCTACCAGTCTCCACCATCTCCAGAGATGCAGATGGTGCTCTACCAGCCGGATCAGCCTCAGGCAGTATTGCCGCCAGACCCCTTCGATGCAGAGCCGTTGATGGATGTCAACGGGATTTGGTATGACCGCCCCCAGCCTGGGATCTGACGAGACCATCCCGGATTTAGGTGGGGGAGTGGTGGTGCCCAGCCCCAGCAGCAGCCATCAGGACAGGGAGGGCAGTACTCCCAGCCGAGAGACCAGCACCAACCGCAGCAGCAGCCCCCAGCATATCAGCAGCAGTCATCCTACGGTCTTCGTCCCTATCAGCAGCAGGGACAGTCTTGGAGACGTGAGCAGCAGGCTCACCAGGGATACCAGCAGCACCCTCCATCCTACCCCTCTCACCAGCACCATCAGCAGCAGATCCAGCAGCCTCACCCCCAGAGAGGCTACCCGTCAGGCTCCCACGAGAGCCCCGCCTTGGATGACATCGCCCGCCTCCTCACGGACCAGCAGGCTACATTCAGACGGGAGATGGACGAGTTCCGCCAGGAGATGCGGGACCTGGTGAGAGGGAAGGTCGCCATACCAGCCCAGATCAAGCCGAATCCGAACAGCCTCAAGAGGAAATCTGAGCAGGTAGTACATACTGAGTTAGCCACTCCTAGTGACCCTTTTGATGATACTTCTTCGGATCTATTTGATGCTGATTTTGTCACACTTAGGAGCGGTAGGACCCCCGCAGGCGGCGGCGCCTCATCTGAGCACCATCCCGAGGCGCCACAGGAGGAGGAGGAGAGCGGTACTGATGCCGCTCCAGATGATGATGGTGGTACTGAGGCCACCAAGGATGCTGATTCCACCGGCGGTACTGAGGCCGCCGCTTCACCAGTTCGAGGAGGTGGTACTGATGCCACCCATTCAGCCGAGCCAGCCAGCGGTACTGATGCCGCACGAAGTCTACCTGCAGCAGCAGCAGAGCAGCCAACCCGTGGTGGTACTGAGGCCACCGGTGTTTGTACAGACAGAGATGTTGTTTTTCCTCGCACTCATGTATCTCGGAACTCTGCCATGAATAAAGGAAAAGGTTTACTTTCTTTTGGTCCCACTGTGGTGCATGATGTATGTGTGGATCCGGTCCTTGAACCGCCTAGACCTTTTCCTAGTCCTTCATCTGAGAAGGACCCAGTGATCCCCTTCCCTAGAGCCCTTCAGATGGGGAAGGGGAAGAAAAAAGAAAATCCCAAAAAGAGAGAGCTTGAGGAGTTCAGCCAGAGCATGATTGATCGATTTCACATCCAGCTAACCCTCCAGGAGGCTTTGCAGCACATCCCCCTTCTCCAGCGTTCTTTGAGAGATAGGACTACAGTCAGAAGGAGGAGGAGAAACCACACTTCAGAGATCCATGTGCTGACGAAAGCCACGTGTTTTGCGATCCAGAACCGACTGCCAGCCAAGAGGCCAGATTCAGGGGCCCCGTATGTCAGATGTCAGATCAGTGAGCAGAGGTTCGACCGTACTCTTCTAGATAGCGGATCGTCGATTAACCTTCTTCCGGCAGCCCTTCTCGACCGCTTCGAGTTGGGCACTCTTCGACAGAGCAGGACAGTCCTTCAGTTCGCTGATCGATCTGTCAAGAGGCCGAAGGGGTTATTACGGGACGTTATTGTCACGATTCAGGGCCTGAAATTCCCCGTGGACTTCGTAGTGTTGGTCATGGAGACCCCTGAGTCAGTGGCCGATAACCCCATCATCCTTGGTCGTCCGTTCTTGGCCACAGCCAAGGCGGTGACTGATCATGATAGTGGGAAGGTGTACTTTCACGTCGAGGGCGAGAGTATACAAATAGAGACGGTCGAGGACTACAGAGCCAGACTCAGAGCCCGCTCCGATGCGAGTACCGATACAGAGCAGCTGACAGACGCAGAGCCAGACATCCACCAGGACTGCGATTTTGTGATTTCAGACGATGAGGCAGCTTGGGCAGATCTTGAGATACAGACCATCCTCTCACTTTCAGACACAGCTGATGCCGAGATGATAACAGAGGAGAGTCTGGAGAGCACAGACCTGGTTCAGGATACCATAGAGGCAGCAGAGCCGGTCCTTGATCGCGACACGATGTTCAGTGATGGTGGTGCTGAGGCCACCTTGTTGTTCGGTGGTACTGATGCCACCGCGGATGATATAGATCCCTCGGATTCAGAGTCTGATTGGGCCGATTGCTATGATCAGATGCCAGACTTGAGTCCACCTGAGCCTACAGATGAGGAGGAGGTAGATGCAGAGCCGAGCAGAGACAGTGCAGTTGAGCAGCCTTCTCCCGATCCAGTTTGCGCGAGCACGCTTTCACTTCCCCAGGCAGATTTGGCAGACTTAGCAGCTTTCACTCAGTTTCTTCCGCAGCCAGATTTGCCAGCACCCAGCATTCCAGAGCGAAAGCCGCTCCCTACTTCGCTGAAGTATCGATTCCTTGCGGGCGATCCAGAGATGTACCCAGTCATCATCTCAGCCGAGTTGACTGGAGAGCAAGAATCCCGTTTGATGGGGGTTCTTGAAAAGAACCGCAAGGCGATCGGATGGAGCGTAGCGGATCTCCATGGGATTAGTCCAGCAGTGTGCTCCCACCATATCTATCTTGAGGAGGGGGCGAAGCCGTCGCGTGAGTTCCAGCGGCGACTGAACCCCAACCTGAGAGAGGTCGTGATGAAAGAAATATCAAAATGGTTGAGCGCAGATTTTATTTATCCCATTTCCGACTCCAAGTGGGTCAGCCCCTTGCATGTGGTGCCCAAGAAGACGGGTATCACGACTGTGATCAGTGAGTCGGGAGAGGAGATCGCTACACGAGTACCCACCTCTTGGAGGGTCTGCGTTGACTACAGGAGACTCAACCAGGCCACCAAGAAGGACCATTTCCCCCTGCCTTTTATTGACCAGATCATTGAGAGACTGGCAGGGAAGAGCCATTACTGCTTCCTGGATGGGTACTCGGGCTACAACCAAGTGTCCATCGCTCCTGAGGATCAGGAGAAGACCACCTTTACCTGTCCCTTCGGCACATATGCTTTTCGATGCATGCCATTTGGGCTATGCAACGCCCCTGCGACTTTTCAGAGGTGCATGCTGTCGATCTTTTCGGACATGGTAGGGGAGTGTTTGGAGGTCTTCATGGACGATTTCTCGGTCTACGGCGACGGATTCGATTCTTGTCTTGACTGCCTAGACCGGGTACTCCAGCGATGTATCGAGTTTCATTTGGTTCTGTCATGGGAGAAGAGTCACTTCATGGTGACTCATGGGATGGTGCTTGGCCACATCATCTCCAACAGGGGCATGGAGGTTGATCCGGCCAAGGTGGATGTCATTAGAAAACTCACACCACCGTCCAATTTGAGGCAGTTACGGTCATTCCTGGGGGCACGTTGGATTTTATAGGAGATTTATTCAGGATTTCAGCAAGATTGCCCGACCGTTGACTGACCTCTTGACGAAAGACACCGAGTTCCTTGTCGATGACAGGTGTCTCTCGTCCTTTGCGACTCTCCAGCAGTGTGTTATTGAGGCTCCTGTTCTCCAGCCGCCTGATTGGTCTCTCCCATTCGAGATCATGACGGACGCCTCCGACTTTGCCGTAGGGGCAGTGCTGGGACAGAGGAGGGATGGAGTTCCATTTGCCATACACTACGCTAGCCGCACATTGGATTCCGCCCAGCGGAATTATACGGTCACAGAGAAGGAGATGCTAGCCGTAGTGTTTGCCCTAGATAAGTTCAGATCATATATCATTGGATCTAGAGTGACTTTGTTTACAGATCACACCGCCATCAGGTACCTCATGGAAAAGAAGGATGCCAAAGCCAGACTGACTAGATGGATCCTTCTACTCCAGGAGTTCGACATTGAGATTAAGGATAAGCCTGGAGTCAAGAATGTGGTGGCGGATCATCTTTCCCGATTAGAGCAGCCTGAGGATTCTGAGCAGATTGATCCCATTAGAGATACCTTCCCAGATGAGGCGATCCTTGCTATCGCCTCACTCCCGTGGTATGCCGATATTGTGAACTTTCTCGTTGCAGGGAAAGTCCCACAAGATTGGCCCAGGCAGAGGCTTGAGACCTTCCTTGCGAGGGCCAAGTCCTACCACTGGGAGGATCCCATCCTTTACCACGAAGGAGGGGATAGCGTCTGGCGTCGGTGTATTCCTCAGGAGGAACACCATAGCGTCCTCACTTACTGCCACAAGTTTGAGGCAGGAGGACATCATTCTGGGAGGAGAACGGCACAGAAAGTGCTCCAATCCGGCTTGTGGTGGCCTACCCTCTTCAAGGACTCTGATGAGTTCGTGAAGAGGTGTACTGACTGTCAGAGGATGGGCACTTGTGGACAGCGTGATATGATGCCGATGCAGCCCATTCACTTCTGTGAGGTTTTTGATGCATGGGGCATCGATTTCATGGGTCCATTCCCTAAGAGTCAGGGATTTGAGTACATTCTGTTGGCCGTGGATTATGTGAGTCGTTGGGTTGAGGCTATCCCCGCCCGAGCCGCTGATGCGAGGACAGTTTGCAGATTTTTGAGGAAGCATATCATCACGCGGTTCGGGGTTCCACGAGTTCTCATTTCTGATGGGGGGTCTCATTTCATCAACGACCAGGTGAAGGCCCTTGCTAGCGAGTTCAGCATAGATCATCGTGTTGCCACACCTTACCATCCACAGACGAATGGTCTAGCTGAGGTGTCGAATAGGGAGATCAAGAATATTTTGCAGAAAGTCGTCCGCCCTGACCGAAAGAATTGGTCACAGCTTTTGGACTCGGTCTTGTGGGCATATCGGACGTCTTTCAAGACTCCATTGGGTACATCTCCCTTTCGCCTCGTTTATGGCAAGCCATGCCATTTACCTGTTGAGCTGAGGCACAAGTCACTTTGGGCAGTTACAGATATTCTTATGGATTCAGATGATATAGGAGACCAGAGGAGGGCAGAGTTAGCTGCCCTGGAGGAGCTTAGAGATGCAGCTTTCTCAAGCAGCCTACATTATAAGGAGAAAGTCAAGGAGTGGCATGATTGACGAGCCGCAGAATCGGCCCTTTAAGAGAGTGTTTTTAGCACTCGAAATCATCATCGTAGTCGAGCCGATTCTGGTCGTCAAAAGATCACCTCATTTACAGATATGTGATAATGAATCAAAACGAGGCGATCGTTATTTTTATTTTACTTGGCAAGAAACCAAGGTCGAACTCAGGGACACGCGCTTCTCTCGTATTAACCGGATTTAAGCGTATTTAATCAAGTGTAGAAATAAAGCTTATAGGTCAAATGATGCATAAACACGACATGATAATGCATTAAAAATAAACATGCATTTTTTTAAACATTTTTATCATGCAAATAAATGAGACAAAATGCAATAGAAGTGTAATGGAAATATGCCCTAGGTTAATAATGATGAGCAAAATTCAATGTGAGTCAATTTCAGATTAGCTTAAAATGTCAAGCTTGATCGATAATGTTAACAAGGCATAAGTTACTAATAATGAACACATGGCAAATACAATAATACATAAAACTCAAGTGTCCAAAATGCAAAACTTCATATGCCATTAAGAAGTACATCAAACAAGCTTTCAAATGAGACTGAAATCAACTGAAACGGAAACATGATGCTCAAGATATGCATAAAGGAAAGCAAGGGCATAAATGAAATAAAAAACATGAAAAATATTTACAAACCAGTCCCTGGGAAGGACTCAAATGCAATAAAAATAAGTGTGGAGGACTTCCCTGTAAATAAACCATATGCGCGGGGGCATATTTGCAATTATTGAAACCCGCAAGGGTATGAGTGCAAATAGCCCCAGGCGCGCAGGTGCTGCACGTGCTCAGGACCTGTTTGCAAATTGTGGAAGGTGTGAGGGCGACTCTGCAAATAACCTAGAAAGCACGTGCCTTGCACGCGCCATCCAGGCTCGGAAGGAGGTTCTGGTTCGGCAGAGGCTCGATAAAGCTTCGGCTTGGCTCGGAGTACCCGAGCCTCCAGGCTTGGTGTCGATCAGGCTCGGCGTGGTCTCTGGGTGTGCCACGTGTATCGGGACCTGGATGCAATATGCGGGACATGCGAGGGCACCGATGCAAAAAGCCCAGGACTCACGTGCTTGAGGCACGTGAGTTCAGGCTCGGGTGGGGGCGAGGCTCGGTGCAGCTTCGGGTGGCCGATGCAGGTGGCTCGGGCCACGTGGCGGCTCGAGGTTGACTCGGGCGAGGCTCGGTCCCACCGAGCCTCCGCGCTCCGGGATGTCGTCGTGGCGCTTCCAGGGCCGTTGGATCTCCGCCGTGGGGCGAGATCCAACGGTAGCTGCTCTTCCTCCTCCTTCATCAGGTGGCGGCGCGATTAGAGCTCCGGCGAGAAGCCTGGAGCTCCGCCGTGCCTTGCCGTGCTCGTTGAAGCTCGTGGAAGATTGCTGAAGGTCTGGCGATGCAGGTCCGAGGTCGAAGAAGACGCGGGGGTGCCTGGGATGCCATGTCGACGCCGGGTCGCCGGAGGCGGAGCTCTAGAACTCAGCTCCGCCCGAGGTCCGGCCATTGGTGCATGGTTGACCTGCAAGGGGTTAAGGCGTGCGTGCGTGCGAGATGAAGTGGACGGAGGGCTCTGGTGAAGCGTAGAAGGCGACGCCCTGAGTGGGTCCTCCTCCGCCTCCGGCGGAGGAGGATGCCTGGGATGATAAGGGTCATGACGGAGGAGGGTGGTGATCTGAGATGTGCGCGGGGAAGGTGGTTGAAAGGCGGAGCTCGTGGAATGATTAATGGAGGGCGAAAACGGCTGATGAAGCTGAATTAAACAAGCAAAAGAAGAAGAAAATGCAGAGAGGGAAAGAGGAGCTTACCTGGCCGGAGATGGAGGGGATGGCCTGGGCTGAGCATCGGAGAGGATGCCCGGGTCGTCGCACATACTGGCCGGCCGTGCCAGCGAGCTCGAGCGGGGCTCTAGGCCACCGCAGCGCCGCCTGAAGGACGGCGGGTCTCATCGGAGCAGGAGGTCGTCGTCGCTCGATCCAAGCTCCTCCCCCTGTCACAGGGAGGAGCTGGAGGGCTGGGCCACCGCCCCTTGGTTGATGGACGGGTTGGAATGGAAGAGGGGGCGGCGTATTTAAAGGGCGAAGTCGGTGGTGCTGATGAGTGGCGTCGTGGGTTTAGAGGGTGGTATGGGGCGACTGGGAGGTCATCGCGGGTAATGGAGTGATGTGCGAGAATCATGGAGGACTGGGCTCGGATGTGGGGTGGTTAACGGGAGGAGAGGATGACTAGGGTTATTGCTAAAAATGGAAGGGCGGAGGAGGTCTACGAGGCGGAACGTGCGGGCGGAGCTTCGTGGGAGGAGGAAGACGAAGCCCGAACCGTTGGATCTTGTGATCCAACGGTCGGGAGCGTGGCGCTAAAAAGCGGCTTGGATTTAATCCGAGCGAAGTGATCGACGGGCTATGAAGCTGCCTCGTGTCGCCTTGTAGTTCACGCTCCAGCGGACGGTAGAGATGGGCTGTGGGGGATGATCAAGCGGCAGAGGAATGAAGCGGAAGCAGTGGCTGAGATGAGAGGTCCGGATCGCAATCAAAGGGCGCTCAGCGCGCCACGTGGCGCAAGGGAAGAGAAGCGGCAACGAGTGGCTGGGATTAAGGCGGGTGAAGATCAAACGGTCTTGGATACGGAGCGGCGTGGAGCGGCCTGGGCCGTTGGATCAAGAAGGCGGATCCAACGGTCTAGAAAGGGAGGCGGATCAGACAAAGGGGCCGGGCCACGTGGCTCGCCCAGATTGGGCCACGTGGCCCAATCAGGTTATTGCAAGGGTATTTTTGATTTTTTGAGGGATTATTTGGTCGAATTTGAGAAAACTCAAAACATGAAAGTTGTAGATCTTGACGAGATCTACAAGTTTCATGTTGGCCAAAACTCGAAAAGAGATCAAACAAGAGCCCGAAATATTTTTGAGGGTATTTTTAAGGTTAAAAATACCACAGATTTTTGTTTTGCCATTTTTTTGTGGTTTTTAATTTATTAAGGACTCTGTTAATTATTAGACACTAACAGGGATTTATTGACAAAAACTTAAGCCAGGGGGTTAATTATGAGAAATAAAGATGATGAAACTGAGGTTCATCACCCCCCTATACTTAAACTATGCTCGTCCTCGAGCATCAAAAAGAATGACTAAGCTGGATTAACCCCCTTGTGCTTGTGAATACAGGATCCAATCTGATCAAGTTGACTCGGCTTCAGAGATCCAAAATTTTAGAGTTCAACCCAGCCTTAATCAAGAGGCTTCCAATTCCTCTACTTCTCTAGACTCTCTCTGATGTACATATAAACTAAAGGATATGAGTTTAGTGTTGACTGCAATTCTGAGAGTAGAGTCAATTTGTCACCCAAAATCTTGGTCCGAGAAAATCTCCTAAGGACCCAATCCTCAGCACTAGGGAATAAATCAAATCTTGCATTCAGTCCACCGTCTCTTTAGTTGTCAGACTTAGAAAATGTTGATGGCAGGCCAGAAAATGGAGGGCATGGGATTGTGTAAATTCTTCTCTCCCTCTCATTGGAACAAGGATCCTCTCAAGTGCCTTATTACGCAACACATTTTTTTGGTGTTGATCAGTGCGTCCGTCAAGAGAAGTTGGAGCCGTCTGCACTTGTTTTCCTGGGAGTACACCGGGGTGTGTCTCTTTTGAGTACCTATCGTACCTTCGACACCCAGACTTGTAGCATTTACGATGCAGAGCCCTTTTTTGGTGCAAGCCCGACTCCTGGTCCTAATAGCGGTGGTCCAAGTGGACACTTTGAAAAATTTTGGGAGCGCTCGCCTTTGGTGGAAGCTCTTTGATATGTAACTTTGTGGAATGAGAGCTTTTCTTTGAATTTCATTGACTTGAATAATTTGTGGCTAGCTCCTCTGCTTTTACCAAGAGTTGGCGCACACTGATCAACATTTTTTTATTTATTTTTCACACCCAGGCACTTAGGTCAATATCAAGAGATTAGTATAAGAATCAAGTTCTCATACTGGCTAATATTGCTGACACTCAGGTTTCCTGAAGCCTCCAAAGATTTTATCCCATCCTCGAGCATCATTAGATCAAAATCCAAATTCGACTTCCTCATCCCACTCCCTCAGGTGAAAAATCAACTCATCTCAATCAAAACCGCAGTCGTGCATGTGATGTGCTGATCATATTCTTTTGTCTGAGACTAAGCATGGAATATAGCATGCAAATCTAGAAACCTAGGGGAATATGGATGATTAAGTCGAAAACCCTGATGGCTAAGGCTGGTTAACCGCAAATCTCAAAGACCTCAAAAATCAAGCTTCCTTGACCATTTCAGATCCTGGGTGAAAGTGTAAGTGTAGAGGTTTAATCCAACTCCTTCATTCAAAAACACTTTTTTTTTACTTTTTTTTTTAATGAAGCACTTCAAGAGATATGAGGACTGCCTAATCTCCATTAAATAGTTGCATCTGCATTCAGCCAGTATGGATGTAAGTACAGGCCGGAGCCCGTTCCTTAAGGACGGAGCCTTACGCGATGTCCTTTAAACCATCCACTCTGCTAAGGGCGAACCCTCACTGAACAAGGCTTTTTAATGGGGCTTAGTAGTCACTAATAGCTCCTAAAGGTTTTTAGGGGTTTTCTGATTTTTATGGATTTTAATAAGAGAGTTAAAACACAAGTTAGACTCAATCTTCCTTGAAAAGAGATGGCGATCTTTCAAAACCCATGTCACACAAAATGAAAAATTTTCAAAACATTTTCAAAAATCATTTTCGAAAATATTTCTATAAAATAGTGTAACATAATATCGAAAAACCGCGAAAATCCTTTGAGTTTTCTTAGTCCAATGAATTTTACCTTAGCCAAAAAGTTTTTAATTTTTCAAATTTTTTTCAGATTATAGCTAAAGTAAATATACGGTATATACGGTATACCCCCCTATACTTAAACTTTGCTATGTCCTCATAGCACTAGATGTTACAAGAACATAGGTCCATTTAAATATAGAAGAATATACGGGACATAGAGGGGCTCCCCCTATACTTAGGTTAGAAATAACCTAAGTATAAAGGCAAGAAAAGATGAGTAGAGAAAATCACGGGGACTTGGGTCCCCCCTATACTTAGGCTGAGATTAGCCTAAGTATAAAGATAGAATTTGATGTCGGGAGGGACCCAAGGTGAACGAAGAAGAGGGATGAATATACAAGTGAGCGGTTTTGAATCTTGTAGATGGAATGGAGTGACTACGGTTTTGGGGTTGTGTCTCGTAAAACATACGGCTCAATCAAGCAAGCAAACCCGTATTTTCACCAACTCACACATCAAACCAACCTAAGTTGGTTTATTATCTTGTCTATTTTATTGGTGATAAAACATTTGATTTTTACGCAAAGAAAAAAAATGTGAAGGAAAATTATTGCGTAAGCGAGGGTATTGCTCTCCCAAAATCGAATTTTACTCCATTTTTGGTTGACTTGCAATTAACAGTCCCAATTTTATTTTAAATTATCACTGAATTATGGTTAGCCATCAATCAGAAAATCATCGTCTACCGTTCATTCCATTTTCCATTTATCCTAGGTGATCAATGAAAGCCGAGAAAACATGTATACGATGAAGAAAAACGCGATCTAGACTAAGCGAGAAATCATGCAATGATTTGACGATAAAAGCCGCAAAAAAAATCTGGGGCCGTTTTGAAAACCAAAATCAAACATGTATGCAAGTCGAAAAAAGCCGCACCTAATCATGCATCTATTAGCGGTGTTTGATTTTCATTAATTTTAGCTAAGTGATACGAGATTATGTGCGTCTTTATTTAAGTGTGTCCTAACCTACGATCAAGCACATAAGATATGAAAATTGAGCTCAGAGAGCCGTGTGCCTAGGTCCTAGGTCGACACTCAAGTGGGGACGATCCCCACACAACCACGATCGTTCGATTACAATCGCGAGTCTTCGATCGAAGACCGCTGTAAAAGACGAGTTTATTAAAAATAAAATGCAACAAAAAATGCGACACTTTTTTTTTCTTTTTCTTCCTTCTTTGCTCCAAGCATGCTCCTGCGGCTCTTCGCAGCGGGGAACATCCTGCTCCTCGCCTCCTTGATCCATCAAGGGCCCTGCCACAGAAACAATGGTTAGAGATCAAGAAAGAAAAATTTTATATGCAAAATATGTGACCATTTAACCTATAAAAAGATACACTAAATTAGACACACAAAAATCCAAAAAAAAAATAAAAGAAATGAGCCGTGTCCCCGGCAACGGCGCCATTTGACGAGCCGCAGAATCGGCCCTTTAAGAGAGTGTTTTTAGCACTCGAAATCATCATCGTAGTCGAGCCGATTCTGGTCGTCAAAAGATCACCTCATTTACAGATATGTGATAATGAATCAAAACGAGGCGATCGTTATTTTTATTTTACTTGGCAAGAAACCAAGGTCGAACTCAGGGACACGCGCTTCTCTCGTATTAACCGGATTTAAGCGTATTTAATCAAGTGTAGAAATAAAGCTTATAGGTCAAATGATGCATAGACACGACATGATAATGCATTAAAAATAAACATGCATTTTTTTAAACATTTTTATCATGCAAATAAATGAGACGAAATGCAATAGAAGTGTAATGGAAATATGCCCTAGGTTAATAATGATGAGCAAAATTCAATGTGAGTCAATTTCAGATTAGCTTAAAATGTCAAGCTTGATCGATAATGTTAACAAGGCATAAGTTACTAATAATGAACACATGGCAAATACAATAATACATAAAACTCAAGTGTCCAAAATGCAAAACTTCATATGCCATTAAGAAGTACATCAAACAAGCTTTCAAATGAGACTGAAATCAACTGAAACGGAAACATGATGCTCAAGATATGCATAAAGGAAAGCAAGGGCATAAATGAAATAAAAAAACATGAAAAATATTTACAAACCAGTCCCTGGGAAGGACTCAAATGCAATAAAAATAAGTGTGGAGGACTTCCCTGTAAATAAACCATACGCGCGGGGGCATATTTGCAATTATTGAAACCCGCAAGGGTATGAGTGCAAATAGCCCCAGGCGCGCAGGTGCTGCACGTGCTCAGGACCTGTTTGCAAATTGTGGAAGGTGTGAGGGCGACTCTGCAAATAACCCAGAAAGCACGTGCCTTGCACGCGCCATCCAGGCTCGGAAGGAGGTTCTGGTTCGGCAGAGGCTCGATAAAGCTTCGGCTTGGCTCGGAGTACCCGAGCCTCCAGGCTTGGTGTCGATCAGGCTCGGCGTGGTCTCTGGGTGTGCCACGTGTATCGGGACCTGGATGCAATATGCGGGACATGCGAGGGCACCGATGCAAAAAGCCCAGGACTCACGTGCTTGAGGCACGTGAGTTCAGGCTCGGGTGGGGGCGAGGCTCGGTGCAGCTTCGGGTGGCCGATGCAGGTGGCTCGGGCCACGTGGCGGCTCGAGGTTGACTCGGGCGAGGCTCGGTCCCACCGAGCCTCCGCGCTCCGGGATGTCGTCGTGGCGCTTCCAGGGCCGTTGGATCTCCGCCGTGGGGCGAGATCCAACGGTAGCTGCTCTTCCTCCTCCTTCATCAGGTGGCGGCGCGATTAGAGCTCCGGCGAGAAGCCTGGAGCTCCGCCGTGCCTTGTCGTGCTCGTTGAAGCTCGTGGAAGAATGCTGAAGGTCTGGCGATGCAGGTCCGAGGTCGAAGAAGACGCGGGGGTGCCTGGGATGCCATGTCGACGCCGGGTCGCCGGAGGCAGAGCTCTAGAACTCAGCTCCGCCCGAGGTCCGGCCATTGGTGCATGGTTGACCTGCAAGGGGTTAAGGCGTGCGTGCGTGCGAGATGAAGTGGACGGAGGGCACTGGTGAAGCGTAGAAGGCGACGCCCTGAGTGGGTCCTCCTCCGCCTCCGGCGGAGGAGGATGCCTGGGATGATAAGGGTCATGACGGAGGAGGGTGGTGATCTGAGATGTGCGCGGGGAAGGTGGTTGAAAGGCGGAGCTCGTGGAATGATTAATGGAGGGCGAAAACGGCTGATGAAGCTGAATTAAACAAGCAAAAGAAGAAGAAAATGCAGAGAGGGAAAGAGGAGCTTACCTGGCCGGAGATGGAGGGGATGGCCTGGGCTGAGCATCGGAGAGGATGCCCGGGTCGTCGCACATACTGGCCGGCCGTGCCAGCGAGCTCGAGCGGGGCTCTAGGCCACCGCAGCGCCGCCTGAAGGACGGCGGGTCTCATCGGAGCAGGAGGTCGTCGTCGCTCGATCCAAGCTCCTCCCCCTGTCACAGGGAGGAGCTGGAGGGCTGGGCCACCGCCCCTTGGTTGATGGACGGGTTGGAATGGAAGAGGGGGCGGCGTATTTAAAGGGCGAAGTCGGTGGTGCTGATGAGTGGCGTCGTGGGTTTAGAGGGTGGTATGGGGCGACTGGGAGGTCATCGCGGGTAATGGAGTGATGTGCGAGAATCATGGAGGACTGGGCTCGGATGTGGGGTGGTTAACGGGAGGAGAGGATGACTAGGGTTATTGCTAAAAATGGAAGGGCGGAGGAGGTCTACGAGGCGGAACGTGCGGGCGGAGCTTCGTGGGAGGAGGAAGACGAAGCCCGAACCGTTGGATCTTGTGATCCAACGGTCGGGAGCGTGGCGCTAAAAAGCGGCTTGGATTTAATCCGAGCGAAGTGATCGACGGGCTATGAAGCTGCCTCGTGTCGCCTTGTAGTTCACGCTCCAGCGGACGGTAGAGATGGGCTGTGGGGGATGATCAAGCGGCAGAGGAATGAAGCGGAAGCAGTGGCTGAGATGAGAGGTCTGGATCGCAATCAAAGGGCGCTCAGCGCGCCACGTGGCGCAAGGGAAGAGAAGCGGCAACGAGTGGCTGGGCTTAAGGCGGGTGAAGATCAAACGGTCTTGGATACGGAGCAGCGTGGAGCGGCCTGGGCCGTTGGATCAAGAAGGCGGATCCAACGGTCTAGAAAGGGGGGCGGATCAGACAAAGGGGCCGGGCCACGTGGCTCGCCCAGATTGAGCCACGTGGCCCAATCAGGTTATTGCAAGGGTATTTTTGATTTTTTGAGGGATTATTTGGTCGAATTTGAGAAAACTCAAAACATGAAAGTTGTAGATCTTGACGAGATCTACAAGTTTCATGTTGGCCAAAACTCGAAAAGAGATCAAACAAGAGCCCGAAATATTTTTGAGGGTATTTTTAAGGTTAAAAATACCACAGATTTTTGTTTTGCCATTTTTTTGTGGTTTTTAATTTATTAAGGACTCTGTTAATTATTAGACACTAACAGGGATTTATTGACCAAAACTTAAGCCAGGGGGTTAATTATGAGAAATAAAGATGATGAAACTGAGGTTCATCAATGATTCCCATATCAGCCACAAGCATTTTGAGATTGGACAGAGAGTATGGCTGTTTGATGCGAGGCTACGATTATTTCCAGGGAAGCTACAGAGCAAATGGAAGGGACCTTTTCTCGTCAGAAAGGTGCACGACAATGGTAGTATTGATATATCCGAGTTGTCTTCTGAGAGCACCTTTCGAGTGAACGGCCAGCGGCTCAAGCCATTTCTAGATCATGAGCCGCGGGACGTTATTGTTGCCCCTATTCATTTTGCGTGAGATGTAGTTTCTTGACTCACATCTTTTGCATCTCACGCCTGATTTTCACTGTTCCTCCGTCTGTATAGATCCAGTTGTCCATATCATTCTATTCTTTAGTCCCACATCCCTTTTCTCATCTTACGATTATGCTATACTTAGGGTGTACTTTACCCTAAGTATAGGGGGTATGTCGGACTTGCGAGTATTCTTTTCATTCGGTTTGCTCCTGTTTTGCTGCCTATACTTAGGGATATTTTACCCTAAGTATAGGGGGAGCAGACTCTGTATCTTCTTCACTCGGATTTCCCTTCATGTACAGCTTGCTATACTTAGGATTAGTTAATCCTAAGTATAGGGGGAAACCACCGAGTTCCTCTCATTTCATTTATTCGTTCTTGTACCTAGCCATTCCTTTTCACTTCCCTTTTACTAAGCACGAGTTATGTCTTCTTCATCGCTCTTGATCACTCTGAGGACATCGCTCGAGCTAAGTATAGGGGGGGGTGTATATATTTCATATATACTTTGGCCATAACTCGTACTTTGTGTGAGTGTGTTAATAAATAAAATGGCTAAAAATCACAAAAATTTAAAAATTTTCATGTACAGAAACCTCTTTTATCCTTGCACATAAATAGCTAGTATACAAAGTATTTTTGTAAAAATGATTTCAAAAATCTTTTGTGTAAAGTTTGTGTAAATATTTTTGTATCAAAATTATGTATATAGTACAAAATTTTTCCAAAATGTTTTGAAAATCAAAAGTTTGCAAAAATCTTGTGTAAATGTTTGTAAATATCTTTTTGCAAAACTCGCACTTCATGCATCATCATCATCCATGATTTCAAAACATTTTTCAAAAAATTTGCATGATTGTAAAATATTTGTAAATAACATCTTGTGTACATATATGTATATAATTTTTCCTGGATGAGAGTTGACATTTAAACTAAGCCTGGAATTAAATTGAGAAATGGAGCTTGAAAAAGATCTTAATCCACTTAACTCCAAGAGGAACCTTATAGGATTTAGGTTTAAGGCTTTTCAGGTCCATAAGGACTTAATTCTTTGAGTCCACTAGGCTATGAGCATATGTCATCTTGATGAGCTTAAGTAGAACACTTAACAACACACGCATGACTCTTAGAGACAATGGCTTGACTTGCACCTGCACTTTACACATGGCTCTCCACGGATGAGGTGGTGAGGAGGCAGTTTCCTTTGGCTTGGGGTAGCATATGAGGGTAGTACTTCTAGGCGGAACCTCTCTTCTTCTTCTAGTGAAGGAAGTGCACCTCAACTTGGTCTAGTGGTGATGAAGGCTAAAGACAGAAGCTGTGGGTTGCAATAAAGCTTCAAAAGAGGGATAGTCTACTGGCTCAAGAGGAAATTTCTTGTATATATGCTGCACCATGTAGATATGCTGTACAGAAGTCCTTGAAAAAAAAATGCAAAAATGCAAAAAGAACTCCAAAAAAGTGGTGGGTCGGATTGAAAATTTAATAACCCCACCGGAGTGTACATAGTCAAATAAAGCAAAGCTTATGGTATCCACGTTACATCTCATGAAGCTTGCAGCGGGAGACTTAGCTACACTGGCTAAGCTTCCAAAACTCTATACTTCTACCCCCTCTTCTTGAGCCGGTTGCACTTGAACTTAGAAGGGAATACCCCGCTTCTCGAGGAAAGAGTTGCTAGACCGAGGCATTAGAGTTACCAGGTTGAGGGAGGTTGTTTCTTTGTTGCTTCTGAGGTGGGGAGCCGCATATCACTTACACTGCATGGAAAGATTCATGGTCATTAGAGTTTGTGTATGTAGACTTGTTCTGATCTGGTTTATTGAGGAGTCTTACCCATAGATTGGTGGAACTTGGAGGCTGTTGAGTTTTAAGCTTAAGTCCAAATAAGGTTCCGACACATTAATAATCCAAAGATTTGATCGAGCTCCATATTTCAATATTAATGAAGGAAAGTTTAATAATTCAACCTTGATCCATGTACATCCTCTTTTTCTTTTTCTTTCTTTTTCACTTCTTTTTCAAATAAGTGTTTGCTAAGGGACTAGCAAAGTTAAGTATAGGGGGGTGATGAATACCCATTCATCACTCTTTATTCTTATATTTTAGCTACAAAAACCTTTGCAAATACATGTAGATATGTGTAAATACAAATAATTACCAAAAGCAGGCATTGTGTAAAAACTTATAATTAGCATGTTTTTGTGCAAAAATAAAAGAATAAAGATCAAAAAGAAAAAGAGGGAAATATTTAGAATAAATATTGAGCAACCTAACCCAAGGGAGGGCTCAGCATGGGCCTGACCGCATCAAAAGCCACAGTAGAGAGAGATAGGGGCTCATGTGTAAACATTCATGTAAATAAAATAACAAAATATTTTCCTCAGCATGGGCTTGAACATATTTTGTATATATTTAGAGACTATTAAAAACAAAATAAAAATCTAAAAAATCAAAAATTCAAAAAATGCCCTTTCATCATGTACATAGACCATGCCTCCTTATGTATTTAACCTTGTAAATAAATGTATTTATTCTCAAAACTTTTTGTGAATATTCTATGGTATATATTGTAAATAAAATAAATAAAAAGAATTAAAACAAAAATCAAATAAAAATAACAAAAATTAAAAATACAAAAATATATTGTACAT
The DNA here is from genome assembly GCA_037367405.1 of Ottelia alismoides. Lineage (NCBI taxonomy): Eukaryota > Viridiplantae > Streptophyta > Magnoliopsida > Alismatales > Hydrocharitaceae > Ottelia > Ottelia alismoides. Next base: position 498,035 of record JAZKJV010007537.1, on the reverse strand, counting down.
ATGCCATGTATATAGTTGTACATAACTATTTATTTCACCTATGTATGTAAATAATAAAAATAAAATAAAAATATCCTTTTATTCCTCATTTTATTCTATAAATAAATAAAATCTAAAATAGGAATAAAAATGTATAAAAATAACTAATTAAAAAAAAATCAAAATTAAAAACCCTATAGTGTACATATACCTATATATAGCCCCACTATGTAAATATCTCATTTTTACTTCCAAAAATTAATTAAAAATCACCAAAAAATAGAAAAAAATAAAAGAAAAATATTTCATGTTTTAAGTTTTTGCTAATTCCATCATTTTCTAGCCTAAAATAAATAAATAAAAAATTATTGCTTGGCGGGCTCTGATTGGTCCACGGGGGATTGTTGACCCCCGGTCAACTCTCCCCCCAGGACCACCAGAGCCGGGTCGGAGCTGCCCGACCCGTTTTCTCGAATTTTCTCCCGCTCGACCCGACCGCCATCACCCTAAACCCCGGGTCAGATCCATGCACGACATATCCGTCACCCTCGCCGGAGCCTTAGCCTCGGGATCCGCGCTCCAGATTGCCCTAACCGTGCGCCTCTTTCCGGACCCTCCATGGTATATATTTCGAGCTCCGCCACCCATTTTAGGGATCTTTGGCTCTCCACTCTCACTCCCGTGACCTCCATCGCATCCAGTGAGGTGACAGCTCCCGTTTGCCGGTGTTGCAGCGAGGAGGAGGTGGCCGGACCACTGATCCGGCAGCTTTGCGCCGCCGTGCTCCGCCGCGTGCAGGAGCTCGAGCCTCAGGCAGTGACACCCTTCGAGGCGACGACCAGGAGCTAGCTAAGTGAAAAGCGAGAGAGCGAGAGCCGCTAAATAGCGGTCTGACAAGTCAGACTCACTGTCGCTGATGCGACTGCTCAAACTTCCTCGGTCTTCAACAATTAACCCACACAATCAATCAGAGAATGAATAGCAAGGATTAAAATTTATTATACCCTACTACAAATGTACAATGGCAAGCAAGTAGGGGTCGAACACAAGAAGCAAAGGTGTAAAGCACGGATAAAAATCCAAACCTGAATCTAACAAGCAACTTAGCCAATCTAGAATTTTTGTGGGTTTTGATTTTTATATTTTTTTTATTTTGGTTTTTAATTTACTGATTTTTATATTTTATATTTTATATTTTTTTTATCTTTTTTCAATATTGGAAAGTAAAGGCAAAGTAATAAAAGACCAACTAAAACATTTATAAAAATGCACAAAAATACTCAAAAATTCAGAAATAAAATGTTTTTGGTATTTTTAGGGTTTTTTACTGTTTTTGTGATTTTTGGGGATTTTTCTAGGTGTTTTTGGTATTTTTAATTACTGAAATGAGGCAAACAGTGGAAATAGGGCTGGCTGTGACTAAAATGCAAGTTAAAATTAACAAACAGCAACCAAAATTTTTCACACTATTTTTCCAATAAAAAGGACAAAATAAAGAACAATCAAGAACTAAGTTTGCTATTTTTGGATTTTTCTACTATTTTTTATATTTTTTTGAAGTTTTTGAGTGTTTTTAAATTTTTAGTGTTTTCCTTTTGAAATTTTTAATGAATTTTGGACTGACACTAAAAGATAATAAAAAAGACACTAGGTGATTTTTTTTTGGAATTTTTAGAGGTGTTTTGATATTTTTTTGGTATTTTCTAAGGTAGACAGTACACAAAAAGGCTGTTTTTGATTTTTAGTAAATATTAAAACGTAATAAAATTAAAAACTAAAAATAGGGCGTCACAGTATATGCATCCAGTAGCTTAACCCTATTTTTGCGGAATTTTTGGAGTTAAAAAGATATTTCAAACAATTAGAACAAGTCTCCAAACATTTAAACAGTGCTGGGAAGGGCATAAGTGTAATATCCAAAACATCCAGGTGCACACATGCAAATTTTCCACAAAATATTACTCTAAAACTTGCATTTCATGGATTAAACACAAATATCCAAACCCGGAGGGGCCTCAGCGAAAATGCCCAAACCGAACACGTGCGAAACACGCGCCTGGTAAGGACCTAAAGGCAATAACTAGAACTATCAGGGGTTTGTATGCAAGTATCCCAAGTATTTAACACTGAATACAAAAGTTCTGGGACTAAACCAAAATACCCCAAAGGCCGAGGGTCTGTCTGCAAAATGGCCACGTACCTCACGCGCACGGGCACGTGAGATGACGTGGCCGAGGACCTTTTTGTAAATACGTAAAAGTTCGGGGGCTTTAAGGTAAATATTACAAAACTAAATAACTGCAAAGGAAAGATTTAGTACTAATATAAAATACAAAAAACTCTTGGGGTGGTTTTTGCAAAATACCCAAGCAAAGGCGCGATCAAACGGTGGACGACCCTTTACTTATGCCACGTGTCCGCGCTAGGTCACCCGATGACGATTCGCTCGTGGATGGCCACGATTAGATGCTGCTTGGCGATCGGACGGCTGAAGGTGAACGTGATCCAACGGCAGCTGAAGCGCGCCAAGAACAAGCCAGATCCGACGGTGCCTGGAAGATCTCCAAGAACAACGGCCGCAGGTGGCTTCGATCGGTGTTTCCGGCCGACACACGGCCTCCTCCCGCCCAGGACCTAGGGCAAAATGGTCCTGGGGGCCCTCCGCGTCGATGGGAAGGATCTGATGGACTTGGGAAGCTCTGACGTGCTCCGACGACGAAGGTGGCCTGGGGACGTCTTCCCTGGAACGATGAGGCTCGATTGAGCCTTCTCCTTTGCTCCTCTCTGCAGGGTTAGACGCGGGAAACAAGTGCGACACCACTGGGATAGTTTTGGTGTGAGATGGATGGCTAATGCGGCGGGGCGAGATGAGTCCGGCGAGCGGCGGAGAAGGACTCAGAGGTATGCTGATCTGAGCGAGATCAGCTTGAATGAAGGTGCGGCGGTGCGAGAGGGAGCGAGGAGGAACGAGATGGAGGTGGTCGGTGCGGCGGTCGATGATAGAAGTGATCGGAAAATGGAGGCGGAGCTCAGCCCCGCCGTGGGCTTTGATCAATGATTCACGGCGAATGGGTGATCGATAGTAAGAACTGCTAGAAGTCTACACTACTCTATGCTAAGGCTACAAAAAGATGAAGAGAAAGGAGGGGGAAACTCACCGAAGACGTCGGGCGATGAAGCTCGGCGGAGCTCCGGCGAAGGTCGGATCGACTTCGATTCGACGCCAACGGACGCAAACCCAAGGTCAAAACGACTCCTGCTGTCACCAGGAGCGCAATGGGATAGGGGTTTTCGAGTGGATTTGGCGGAAGAAGGATCAAACTTTGAATCAAAGTCGGGGGGTGTCTTTTAAAGGGATGACGGTTGAAGAGTTTCGAGGCACGATCACGGGCGCGCCAAGGAGATCTTGAAGGATCTAATAGGTCGGCGAGAATCCTGGTTGTACCAGGTGCAATTTTCGTGAAGGAAGCGAGGCTCGAGGAGGAACGATGCAGCCTCGAAAAATCCGTGAAAGCGGACCAAAAAACGAGGTGCACGGGCTACAGGGACGAAGGACGACCAGTTGACCCAGGTCAACTGGCGCCTTCTCCTGATTGGTCCACGTGGACCAATCAGGAAAAATCCCAAAGAAATGTTTTATTAATTCATTTAAAAATAGAAATAGGTTGAATTAAGTTTTGGTCATAAAATAAAAAATGTTTATTTTTTTATGTAGTATTTTATTCCGATTTTTATTTATTTTTAGGAAATATATTTTTACAAGTTCGCATTTATGCCCCTATAAGTATCTATATCTACATATTTAAGTATGTTATTTTTATTTAGGTATTCTTAATTTATTTTATTTTGGTTTTTATTTTCCAAAATTTTAAAATACTTTTATAGACACAAATATATTTTTAGTTTATTTTTCTGATTTATTTTGTATATTTAATAAAATACAAGTATGTTTTGTATAGGTGTGTCTATAGGTAATATACCTATGTATATATACAAGTATTTTTATTTGTATTTTAATGATGTTTTTATTCTGATTTTAATATACATAATTATTACAAGTATTATTTACAACATTATAAAAATATAAAATTATAAAAATAATAAATAAATAATAAATTGAGTATTTTAATATGTACAAGTATACAATGAGGGTTCAAAAGTCAACTTTCAAACCGTAGCTCCGCCAAATGCGAACCCACCACCATTAATTAGATTATTTTCTTCTATATACAATTAGAGGTGAGTACGCTGCATTTGGAGTTTTTATTTGTGAGATACGGGTCTGGGAAATTGGCATTCTGGATTTTTATTCAGACCATAACTTTTTATCTGTACATTATTTTTCTGTGAAATCAATTTTGTATTTTTCTTTATTTTATTATCTACAACTTTCATGTGCAAAGTTTCTTTATTTGATGTACAAAAAGTGGAACCAAAAATAGGTCCCAAAATGAATAAAAAATGAATAAAAAGTATAGGTATTTTATCTATATTTCTGACCTTATCTCCCCCTACTTTATTCCTTGTCGACCTATTCATCAAGATGCCTAGGTCTCGGGGCTTCGGGTCATAAAATATTTACAATATTTTATTCTTTTTCTTTTCTTTTCTTTATTCTATAATTTTGGCTTTAAAAACCGCATTTTATACAATATTTACATACATATACATGAATGCTAAAATGCATGAATTACGCCTATTTACGCGCATTTACTAGGGTTTTTAAGGCCAAAATGATAGAATAAAGATGATGAAACGTGGATTCATCATCCCCCTATACTTGCCTTTGCTAGTCCCTAGCAAACACTTATGCAATAAGTGCAGAAAAAGAAAAATAAAGAAAAGAAAAAGAAGAAAGGTGGACTAAACTTGATTATCAAACTTGTCTTCACAAAATCAAAGTTTGGAGCTTAAATAGGACCTTTGGAATTTTAGTGCGGGCGGAACCTTAGTGAGAACCGTGTTTGAAATCCAACAGTCCTTGAGAGTCCCAAAACTCTGTCCAAGTCTCCTTAATAGCCAGGTCAGAAATATCTCAATTCATACGCAAACCCTTACGACTATGAATCTGACTCGTACAGTGTAGGTGATGGTGGCTCTCCCCAACTAGAATGACAAAGAAACTGACTTCTCCAGTACGACAACCCAATGATTCCCCAATCCAGCAACTCCATCCTCGAGGAGCGGGGTATTCCCTTCTAAGTTCAAGTGGCAACCAGCTCAAGAGGAGGGGGTGAAGAGAAGAATGGACGGTAGCCAGTGTAGCTACCTATCCTTGGATGCAAGACCAGTGTAGTCAAGTCATCCTGCTGCAGGCTCACATGATATGACTTTGGAACTCAAGCTTGCTTATTGACTTTATAACATACTTTGCAGGCTTTTTATTTTTGTACATGCCTGAACTTTTCTCTCTCTTTTTTTTTTTTTTTGAAATACTATTCACAGCAGCATTTACATAAGGAGTTTTTCCTCTTGAGCCAGTAGACTATCCCTCTTTTGAAGCTTTATCGCAACCCACAGCCTCCTGTCTTTAGACTTCCTTATCACTGGACGGGTTGGGGTGCACTTCCCTCCCTAGAGGAGGACAAATGTTTCCACTTGTGTGCGTCTCATACCGGCAAATCCAATCCCCTCATCACTCCAACTGAGTTGAGCCATGTGAAAGGTGCGGGTGTCCAAGTTAGGTCATTATCAACAAGAGTCGTGCGTGTGCTCCGAAATACTCTACTTAGGCAGTCAAGAATCCATTGAACCAAGTCTCGTGATCCTCAAAGAATTAAGTCAACTAGACCTGAAGTACCTCAAACCCAGTTCCCATAAGGTTCCTGTTATTAGGTAGATTTTAAGGTCCAATCAAGCTCCAATCTTCGGATTTTACTTAGACTTGTTCGACTATCAAACTCAATCCGAAAAATGCGAATGCTATGCAAAAAATATTTTTGTGATGCAATTTTCAAGGATTTTGAACTTTTTATGGATTTTTGAAAATATGATGATGATGCATATGCATTTTTTTTGTTGTTTTTCAAAGAGATTTTTCAAATGTTTTTGGATTTTAATTTTGCAAATGTTTTTGGGATTTTTGAAAACAAAAAGTTTTGGCTGAAAACTAGGTTAAAATATGTACACGGGAGTGCTTCTTATATATACAAGAAGTGGATTTTAAGAATTTACAGGGTAAGTGATCAATTTTATACATGTATATAAGTAGTGGATTTTGGTGTGATGTGACTATTCCTCAAACTTATTTGACACAAGCTTTTCACACAATTTTTTGAAAACTATAGTCCAAGATAGTTTTTACAAACATTTTACACATATTTGAAAATCATTTTGCAAAGGTTTACAAAACCGTATATATAGGTTTTTCAAATCATTTTTGCAACCATTTTTCAAACTATTTGCAAATCATTTTTCAAACCTTTTATTTCACACAAAGAAAAGAAATTTTACAAACCACACATTTTTACAAAGGTTGAAAACACGAAACAAAATATTTTCAAAATAGTTTTCAATAGATGTTCACAAAGATTTTCAAACTATTTTTCAAACATTTTGCAAAAAACATTTTCACCTGATTTATTAATCAGTAAATAGAAAAGGAATTTGAGGAATAATCACATCTTTTTATTAAGAAATTTTTAATGAATTTTGATGAATTATTAGCCATATTATTAGGAAAATACGAAAGTACGAGTTATGGCTAAAGTATATACGCAGTATATACGACCCCCCTATACTTAGCTTGAGCTATGTCCTCATAGATCGGAGAGAAAAGAGAAGACATAACTCGTACTAAGTATAGGCACGCCCAAATGAATGAATCAATGAGAAGTTGACCGTCCCCCCTATACTTAGGATCAAGTAATCCTAAGTATAGCAGACTGTACACAAAGCAGGGAGGGTCAAGGGTGGGAATGAACAGATCGTACTCAGATTGTCTCCCCCTATACTTAGGGTAGAATATCCCTAAGTATAGACAAGAAGAGGAAACAATGGAGAGGATCGAAAAGAATAGAAGAAACTCGGGGTGCACACCCCCCTATACTTAGGACAAAGTACATCCTAAGTATAGAAGACTGTCTACACGGGGTAGCACCTTTCTGATAGATGAAGAAGATAGAAGAGGAAAAGAAGAAAAGAAGAAAAGAAGAAAAGAGATGAGATTGGGTATGAACAACTCGGGATGCACATCCCCCCTATACTTAGGATAGAGTACATCCTAAGTGTAGCAGTGATGAAAGGGATGGCATCAATTCGGTAGAATGAGATAAAAGAAGAAGAAAAGAAGAAAAGAAGAAAAGACGGAAAGGAAAAATCATTCAAAAATGTTTTGATGTGCTTTGCCTTCCTCTGTCTCCTTCGAGATATTCAGCTCGTCCTCATAGATTACTTGAATCGAGTCAACGACGGCCATGAATGTGTCATGTTCGAGGTATGGCTTCAGAAGCTGTCCATTGACTACAAAAGGCTGTGCGTCAGCTGACAGATTGGATATCAATACACTTCCGTTGTCACGCACCTGCCTAACTACAAACGGCCCAGTCCATTTGCTCTTCAATTTGCCTGGAAAGATTTTTAATTTCGCATCGAACAACCATACCTTCTGACCTGGATCAAAGGACTTGTGGCGGATGTGCTTGTCATGCCATGTCTTGACCTTTTCCTTGTACATCAGGCTGTTGTCATATGCATAATCTCTGAATTCCAGTAATCTGTTCAGATCCAATTTCCGGTTCTGTCCTGCTTGCTTGGAGTCCAAATTACAGATGTTAATAGCCCATAAAGATTTATGAATAAGTTCCACGGGCAAGTGGCATGGCTTGCCATACACCAGGCGGTAGGGAGACATTCCCAAGGGTGACTTGTACGCTGTTCTGTAAGCCCAAAGAACGGAATCAAGCAGCTGAGACCAGTTTTTGCGATCCGGACGCACAAGTTTTTGCAGAATTGTCTTGATCTCCCTGTTTGAACATTCGGCTAAGCCATTGGACTGCGGGTGATAGGGTGAAGCAACACGATGTTCGATGCAGAATTCCTGGGTCAGCTTCTTCACCTCTCTGTTTATGAAATGACTGCCCCCGTCAGATATGAGGATCTTGGGAATCCCGAACCGTGCTATGATGTGATCTCGTAAGAATCGACAGACAGTCCGACTGTCTGCGGCTCGGGCGGGGATAGCCTCCACCCAACGACTGACATAATCGACAGCAAGCAGAATATACTCATAACCCTGACTGTTAGGAAACGGGCCCATGAAGTCGATCCCCCATGCGTCAAAGACATCTGAGATCTGGATGTACTTCAGAGGCATCGTATCTCTCATTCCTATGGTTCCACCCATCTTCTGACAGTCAGTGCAACCTTTGACGTATTCATCTGCATCTTTGAACAATGAAGGCCACCAGAGGCCACTTTGAAGAACTTTTGCTGCCGTCCGTTTTCCTGAATGATGTCCTCCAGAATCTTGATCATGACATAAAGCGAGGACACTTGGAACTTCCTCCTGAGGAATACACCTTCTCCAGATGCAATCTGCTCCCTCACGAAACAGATATGGGTCTTCCCACTGGTAGAAATGGATTTTAGACAAAAATCTGTCTATTTTCAACTTAGACCAGTCCTGTGGGATTTTCTTGGCAACTAGATAATTCACAATGTCCGCATACCAAGGAAGTGAAGCGACAGACAGAATTGATTCATCTGGAAAGGTCTCGGTGATAGGCTGCAAGTTCAGCTCAGGAGACTCCGGTTCAGGAAGTCTTGACAGATGATCGGCCACTACATTCTTTACCCCAGGTTTATCTCTGATCTCCATGTCAAATTCCTGGAGGAGAAGGATCCACCGGATAAGACGTGGTTTGGCATCCTTCTTCTGCTGTAAATACCTAATGGCCGAATGATCAGTGTAGATGATAACTTTGGACCCAAGAAGGTAAGATCTGAACTTCTCCAAAGCGAAGACTACCGCTAGCAGCTCCTTTTCAGTGACAGTATAGTTTCGCTGAGCTTCATCGAGCGTTCGGCTAGCGTAGTGAATTGCAAACGGTACATTGTCTTTTCTCTGTCCCAGTACAGCTCCGATGGCATAATCCGACGCATCGGTCATAATCTCGAAAGGCTGAGTCCAAATCGGTGGCTGTAGGACAGGGGCCTGTGTGATGAGCTCTTTCAACTGATTAAAGGCAAGGAGCACACGGTCGTCTACAATGAACTCATTGTCCTTGCCAAGCAACTCAGTCAGCGGTCTGGCCAATTTGCTGAAATCTTTAATAAATCGTCGGTAAAAACCGACATGGCCCAAGAATGACCGGACTTGCTTGATGTTTGTAGGTGGCTCCAGCTTAGAAATTACATCCACCTTGGCTGGGTCAACTTCCATGCCACGTTTAGAAACAACGTGACCCAGCACGATTCCTTCAGTCACCATGAAATTGCTCTTCTCCCAGGAGAGCACAAGATTTACTTCGCAGCACCTCCGTAAGACTCGGTCTAGATAATCCAGACATTGATCAAATGAATCCCCATAGACCGAAAAATCATCCATAAAGACCTCGAGAAAGCTACCCACCATATCAGCAAAAACTGCAAGCATACACCTCTGAAATGTGGCTGGGGCGTTGCAAAGCCCGAACGGCATCCGTCTGAAGGCATATGTGCCAAAAGGACAGGTGAACGTGGTCTTCTCTTGGTCTTCAGGAGCAATAGCGACTTGATTATACCCAGAGTAACCGTCCAAGAAACAGAAATATTCCTTCGCGGCCAATCTTTCCAAGATCTGGTCGATGAAGGGTAGCGGAAAATGATCCTTCTTGGTGGCGAGATTGAGTCTTCTGTAGTCTACGCACACTCGCCAAGAAGTCGGTACTCTGGTTGCGATCTCCTCTCCTTTGTCATTTTTCACAATGGTGATCCCGGATTTCTTGGGCACAACATGCAGAGGGCTCACCCATTTGCTGTCGGAGATGGGATAAATGAATCCCGCCTCACACCATTTCTGGATTTCTTTCATAACCACCTCTCGCAGGTTCGGATTTAATCTTCTTTGCAGTTCACGAGAGGGTCTGCTGTTTTCCTCCAGAAAGATGCGATGCGAACAGAGTGACGGATTGATCCCGTGGAGATCAGAGGTTCGCCAGCCTATCGCCTTGCGGTTACGTTCAAGAACCTCCATCAGACGAGATTCTTGATCTTCGGTCAGATGCGCATTGATGATGACCGGGTACATATTCGGTTCTCCTACAAGGAAGGCATACTTCATATTGGAGGGCAGAGGTTTCAGCTCTGGCAGGGTCTGAGCTGCTTCAGCGGTGACCTCGGCGATTAATACAGGTGGTGATTCTTTCAACTGTGCAGTGTCCACCATAATCTGCTCTGTTTCCTCTCTCAGATCCTGACAGAATTCTTCAATGATTTGACCTTCGTCCGAAGATGCTACCAAACTTGGCTCTTGGTTCTGAAGGCATATCAACCCCACATCAGTGTCTTGTAGTGCATCTGCAAGTTCCTCATCTTGATTGATACAAGGGAATTCGACTGCGGTCTCCACTTCCTCCTCGGATCGGAGGAGTCCGCGGATCTCATTATCTTCCAGGAATAAGTTGGTATCTTGAATCTCTGCCAGAAAATCGCAATCTTCATCATTCTCGATCACCCTTGCACATGACGCAGATGTCGGTTCCACTGGCATTCCCTCAGACATGGTCTCTACTTTGATAGTTTCATTTCCAGCACCGAACGTGATTTCTCCTGTCCCATAATTCACTACTGCGTTTGATGTACGCAGAAATGGTCTTCCCAGTATGATCGGGGTGAGGAGTAATGGAGAAGGGACGTCCATGTCTAATACCACAAAATCGGCCGGGAATGACTTTCCCTGAACCGTGACAATTACGTCCTCCAGCAGGCCCCTAGGCCGCTTCACTGACTTGTCTGCGAACTGCAGGATCATTTTCGTGGGCTTGAGCGGTCCTAGCTTGAACTCGGTGAGTAGTGACGCTGGCATCAAATTGACAGAAGACCCGCTGTCGAGGAGTGTTCGTTCGAACTCTTGAGCGAACATTTGACAACGTACAAGAGGTGCTCCCATATCTGGCTTTTTGTCCAGGAGGTTGCTGATAGCATTGACGGTGGCCATAGTGAGGATGTGCTTTTCAGATTTACCACCTTTGCTTCGGGAGTTATGGGGGGTTGGCCTGCGCTTGGTTGTACATGCCTCTTTAAGTCCTTTCTTCACAGCTGGCATGTACTCAAGAGCTTTCATTAATGGCATGTTTAACACCAAATTCTGAATGATTTCTATAATAGCAGGATCAGACAAAGCACTTTTCAAATTTTTCATTTTTTTGTGTTTTTTCATTGCTTCAGGAAAAGGAATATTTACAAACTCTTCTCCAATTTCATTCAAAATAGTGTCCGTGTTGTTGTTTACAGGTAGATGACAAAAAGGACTGGATTCATCTACAATTTGTGGACCAAAAACAACAGGCTCGGCTTCGGGTGCTGGCGTTGGACTCGCTGCAGGTGCGGTGCTTCTCCTGTCAGGAGCTGACTGTGATGCGGGTGCAGGCGTCTCCAATGCTGGCCGGTCTCCACCGAGGTTTCTGCTATCTTTTTGTGTTTTTCTGTTTTCTTCATTTTTTTGTGATTTTCTGAATGCTGGTGCTGCTCCCAAAATGCTTGCTGGCCCTGGTGTTGGCTGGGCTGACGACTCCCCGTCAGATGCAATGTGCTTTCCTTTCGCCGTCGCCGATGGCTGGAGTATCCTACCGCTCCTGAGAGTAACAGCGTTAGATAAAAAACAATTAAGTTCACCTGATTCGGGTTGGACACTGCCGGCTACCTGCTCCTTGCGTCGGAAATTGTTAGGATTGGCTTCGACCTGGGCTGGTATGACGATTTTGGTTGCCGTCAGGTCGTCGATCTTCTGGGTCATCTCGGCCATATTCTTCATCAACTGCTCCAAACAGGCCAGGGCCGGATTCACCGGTACAATCTCAGAAGATTCCCCCTGCTGGGGTCTAGACTGCTGATATGGCGGTTGAGATTGTGACGGGTATCCTTGTGCGAATTGTTGAGGAGGGGGATTGGGGAAGTACTGCGACGGGTGTTGGTTGTATTGTGCAGCCGGTTGCTGGTGATGTCCTTGTCCACGATATCCGGACTGCTGAGGCCCGTGTTGGTAATTCTGCCTCCACGTGTTCCCATGTGAGGGAGGCTGGTACTGGTAGGGCTGCTGGAATGGTCTTCCACCCTGGTGTTGCTGCTGGAAGGGCCTGTTGCCCATGTTCTGACCCTGAGAGTGTCCCTGAGGACGGGTCAGCTGCGCTTCGTTGTTCCAGACGCCATTGATCTCCTGGATCAGCGGCGGGGGTGGAGAGAACTGCTCGGAGTAAGCGGGCTGGTGCTCTGGCTGATATGCAACCATCTGTGTCTGAGGCAGCGGTGGCTGCTCCGGGACCTGCACGTAGTATACGTGCTGGACTGGCTGGGGCTGCGGGAGAGTCGGCTGAGGATTTTGCTGCATTGTAGGCTCCTTCTTCTCAGCGTTCGGCTCGGCAGAGGTAGACACAGCGTTGCACATGTTTGCATTCAGTGCACGGACGAGCTTCTCCAGCTGCTGGGAAATCTGGTCGAGCTTCTCCAGACCTTGGGTCCTCTTCTCTATAACTGCCAGTTTTTCGAGGTCCTGCGACCTCTTCTCGATGATATCCACTTTAGACAAGTGGCTCCCGATGATACTCAGGTTGGAGCTTTCATCTTTGTCCTCAGTGTGAGAAGCCATGTTAACTGGCTTGCTGATGGCGGTCGGTGGCTTCATGTAGGCTCGGGACGAGGATTGGGCTGCTTCTCCCTCAGCCATTTCTTCAAAGACATTCCACACGACATCCTCGTCCTTATTAAAATGTGAACCGCCGCAAGCTGCATCCACGAGCTTTTGGCTCTCAAATGATAGCCCCCCAAAGAAGTGTTGCACGAGACTGGTCTTGGGTATTTCATGGTGGGGGCACTTCTCCTGGAGATCCTTGAATCTCTCCCACGCTTCATGGATCGTCTCGTGGGGCTGCTGGCAGAAACTGGAGATCCGGGCACGCATCTGGTTTAATCTCCCCAGAGGATAGAATTTGTGGAGGAAAGCAGATTTTAGTTCCTCCCAGGTGGTGACGACCTTCCCGAGATGATCGACCCAGTAAAGGGCCTTGTCTTGAAGGCTGAAAGAGAATGCAGTCATCTTGATCACATCCAGGGGAACCCCGGGGTAGTGAGCGGTGGAGCAGATGCGGTTGAACTTCTTGAGGAAAATATATGGCTCCTCAGTGGTGTTTCCATGAAAAGTGGGAAGCAGTGACAGAAACTGTGGCTTCAGCTCGAAGTGAGCATGCATACGTGGAATCTGAATCCACTCAGTGATGCGCCCTGCTCCTGGGTTGTATGTCTGCTTGAGCGTAGGCTTGGGCTGCGGTGGATCCTCTTCTGCTGCGTTAAAGTCAGGTCCCACTGAGAACTCATCATTGACTTCCTCGAAATTGGGATCATCCTCCCGTCGGCCGTCTCTTGCATCGGCCCTCCTCCTCAGATCATTCAGCATGTCCTGAAAGGCATTCTGGGCTAAAGCCTGATTGGTCAACTGCTGCTGAATGGCTTGAATGGAAGCCAGCAATTGACTGTTGACCTCACCCTGCGTAGTATATTGTCCTTCTGCCGCATTGTCTTCAGGCTCATGCTGGGGCTGTGGTCCTTTCCCTCTTCCTCCTGCCATCTCAGACTGTACTTGAATCTCTGACTCTTGATCGGGTTGAAGATCTGCATGACGGAGTAAACCCTGATCAGTATCTTCCTCAGCACCAACTGTTGAGATGAATCTGGGACCAAGGTCAATCCCAGAATGTTGTGAACGGAGCATATGATATTGACTGAAATCGACCTCCATCCACAAGGGGTTATTTCGGGGATAAGAGCAGTCCCGGTGTATTGAAAGGGGAAGAGCTAATTCGGGTTGCGAGTCCATCCCGAATAGCGGGTTAATTGGAGAGAGGCAAGTATTGAAAGAGGCGAGAATAGGGGAGTCCAAAGAGACATCCGCAAGATCCGAATTAACTCTTCGGAGATCACCCCTCTTTATTGGAGACGTCGATCGCACGGAATCGATGTGGGTGTCGGCAAGGTCCCGAATAAACCATCCGTGTAGCGACATCTTGCGAAGATCAAGAGGAATGGATGTTGGATGAAGAGCACGAGGGTAACAAGAAATAAAGAGGATTGCAAAACAGTAGAAGGCTCACAATGAGCAAGGGTCAAATAGAAGGGGAGCAAAATTGCGCAAAGGCGCGATATTTTTGATCTTGACCTAAATATGAATAGCAATCAAACACAAGACAAGGGAGTTCACCAACTCAACACGTGAAGCCGTGAAGGTTCGGCTTTTATCTTTGTAATTTTTATCTTGTTTTCAGGAATTTATCTTTCAACGAGTCCTTAGAGCGCTACGCCTATAGGAGCGAGAGTACTGCCGGAAAAGTATTCCCGTACTTGTCCTCCTCCTGTGTAACCTGTAACTTGCGCTTTTTAAGGTCCTTGTAACCCTTCCTGGATCCCTACTCAGCCAAAGAAATAGAGGGAGGAAGCCGATAGGCGAAACCGATACTTCGGATCTCGCTCGCAACGGAATCACCCGTGAGCGTGCAAGATCCTACTCGGACGCAGCCGGTGAGACAGACACCCCCGTGAAGGCGTGGCCTATGCTCGGTACTTCGGACAAGGTCGGTGCTCACACAATAGTGAGTCACCACTGGCGACCAAGCCCTACTCGACTACGTACGATAGTAGCGCCAATACTTCGGAAATCCAGGCGATACACAAGGCAGCCACAAGTTGGGTTTTGGGCTCTAATCCTTACGAACGCTCAACTCACTTGGAAGGAGACCTTCCCATGCAACCTGAAAACAAATGAGGGTGTTACTCTCCCCAATCAATGAGTCCAATTACCAATTTTATTTAGGTCAAAGTTTTCTTAGCAGTCCCTTTTTTTAATTTTTTTGTGTTATCGCTTCTTTTGAGTAGTTTCAAACAAGCGCCTAACGATTTTGTTTTTTTCTTTATCCTAATGCATCCAAAATCAGAGGGAGAAAAGAGTCGGGAAAAGCCAATGCAAGTCGGCACCAAGATGGAAATCTCACCTTTGTGCCTATATGATGAATGCAAAGTGAGAAGACTTACAGTGAATCCCAGCTCTCTCCATGCGGGATGCAAGGCAGAAATTTATAAACCTAATCTATATGCCGGTTATGCAATGCGGAAATCGTCCTAGAACAGGCAACTGCTAGCGTCAAGAACCACAAGCTAGCTAATAATTCCCAATCCGAGTGTCCGGTCTTGGCTCACCCCTCCTCTGCCCAACACATTTGGAGTAGGAGAAAGCGCTTGTTCGGGTGTGAGCTCGCGGCGCGTGGATCGGAAACTACTAGCTAACTATTTAATTAGTCTAAGTCCAAATACGAATCTATAGGAGCATGCAAAGATAATTAGGTGTTTGGACCTATTCTAATCGAATCAAGCAGGACCTAGAACTAAGAGCTCAATCCACAAAAGAAAGTGAAAAATGAAAACAAAACCGGAAAATGACAGCGATAAAAACTCGTCAAAACTGCGGTGAGCCCCCGGGTGAACAAACACCCGGAAGTTAGGCCCGAAGTGTCCAAGAGTTCAAGTCCTGTATTATTACAAATTAATCAAATACTCTCTCTCACAAAAATAAAGTAACTCTCTCTCACTCTCTAGTCCTCCTGCTCTCTCCTGTCGGCTAGGGTAGAATAGCCGACTCCTCCTCCCAAGGCTGCTCAGGATCCCCTAGGCGATCCTCCTCGGTCGGCGGTCCCTCGCAAGAAAACAAAAGAGATGTCAGACAGTTCAGAATAAATAATACACAAAATACAAGTAAGCAAAAATGGCTAAGTGACTAGCAAGACCCAAAGGTACTCTACAAGCCGATGCTCCCCGGCAACGGCGCCATTTGAAAAGCGAGAGAGCGAGAGCCGCTAAATAGCGGTCTGACAAGTCAGACTCACTGTCGCTGATGCGACTGCTCAAACTTCCTCGGTCTTCAACAATTAACCCACACAATCAATCAGAGAATGAATAGCAAGGATTAAAATTTATTATACCCTACTACAAATGTACAATGGCAAGCAAGTAGGGGTCGAACACAAGAAGCAAAGGTGTAAAGCACGGATAAAAATCCAAACCTGAATCTAACAAGCAACTTAGCCAATCTAGAATTTTTGTGGGTTTTGATTTTTATATTTTTTTTATTTTGGTTTTTAATTTACTGATTTTTATATTTTATATTTTATATTTTTTTTTATCTTTTTTCAATATTGGAAAGTAAAGGCAAAGTAATAAAAGACCAACTAAAACATTTATAAAAATGCACAAAAATACTCAAAAATTCAGAAATAAAATGTTTTTGGTATTTTTAGGGTTTTTTACTGTTTTTGTGATTTTTGGGGATTTTTCTAGGTGTTTTTGATATTTTTAATTACTGAAATGAGGCAAACAGTGGAAATAGGGCTGGCTGTGACTAAAATGCAAGTTAAAATTAACAAACAGCAACCAAAATTTTTCACACTATTTTTCCAATAAAAAGGACAAAATAAAGAACAATCAAGAACTGAGTTTGCTATTTTTGGATTTTTCTACTATTTTTTATATTTTTTGAAGTTTTTGAGTGTTTTTAAATTTTTAGTGTTTTCCTTTTGAAATTTTTAATGAATTTTGGACTGACACTAAAAGATAATAAAAAAGACACTAGGTGATTTTTTTTTGGAATTTTTAGAGGTGTTTTGATATTTTTTTTGTATTTTCTAAGGTAGACAGTACACAAAAAGGCTGTTTTTGATTTTTAGTAAATATTAAAACGTAATAAAATTAAAAACTAAAAATAGGGCGTCACAGTATATGCATCCAGTAGCTTAACCCTATTTTTGCGGAATTTTTGGAGTTAAAAAGATATTTCAAACAATTAGAACAAGTCTCCAAACATTTAAACAGTGCTGGGAAGGGCATAAGTGTAATATCCAAAACATCCAGGTGCACACATGCAAATTTTCCACAAAATATTACTCTAAAACTTGCATTTCATGGATTAAACACAAATATCCAAACCCGGAGGGGCCTCAGCGAAAATGCCCAAACCGAACACGTGCGAAACACGCGCCTGGTAAGGACCTAAAGGCAATAACTAGAACTATCAGGGGTTTGTATGCAAGTATCCCAAGTATTTAACACTGAATACAAAAGTTCTGGGACTAAACCAAAATACCCCAAAGGCCGAGGGTCTGTCTGCAAAATGGCCACGTACCTCACGCGCACGGGCACGTGAGATGACGTGGCCGAGGACCTTTTTGTAAATACGTAAAAGTTCGGGGGCTTTAAGGTAAATATTACAAAACTAAATAACTGCAAAGGAAAGATTTAGTACTAATATAAAATACAAAAAACTCTTGGGGTGGTTTTTGCAAAATACCCAAGCAAAGGCGCGATCAAACGGTGGACGACCCTTTACTTATGCCACGTGTCCGCGCTAGGTCACCCGATGACGATTCGCTCGTGGATGGCCACGATTAGATGCTGCTTGGCGATCGGACGGCTGAAGGTGAACGTGATCCAATGGCAGCTGAAGCGCGCCAAGAACAAGCCAGATCCGACGGCGCCTGGAAGATCTCCAAGAACAACGGCCGCAGGTGGCTTCGATCGGTGTTTCCGGCCGACACACGGCCTCCTCCCGCCCAGGACCTAGGGCAAAATGGTCCTGGGGGCCCTCCGCGTCGATGGGAAGGATCTGATGGACTTGGGAAGCTCTGACGTGCTCCGACGACGAAGGTGGCCTGGGGACGTCTTCCCTGGAACGATGAGGCTCGATTGAGCCTTCTCCTTTGCTCCTCTCTGCAGGGTTAGACGCGGGAAACAAGTGCGACACCACTGGGATAGTTTTGGTGTGAGATGGATGGCTAATGCGGCGGGGCGAGATGAGTCCGGCGAGCGGCGGAGAAGGACTCAGAGGTATGCTGATCTGAGCGAGATCAGCTTGAATGAAGGTGCGGCGGTGCGAGAGGGAGCGAGGAGGAACGAGATGGAGGTGGTCGGTGCGGCGGTCGATGATAGAAGTGATCGGAAAATGGAGGCGGAGCTCAGCCCCGCCGTGGGCTTTGATCGATGATTCACGGCGAATGGGTGATCGATAGTAAGAACTGCTAGAAGTCTACACTACTCTATGCTAAGGCTACAAAAAGACGAAGAGAAA
Organism: Ottelia alismoides; assembly: GCA_037367405.1. Taxonomy (NCBI): domain Eukaryota; kingdom Viridiplantae; phylum Streptophyta; class Magnoliopsida; order Alismatales; family Hydrocharitaceae; genus Ottelia; species Ottelia alismoides. The sequence continues at coordinate 479,758 of JAZKJV010007537.1, read as the reverse complement.
GGAGGGGGAAACTCACCGAAGACGTCGGGCGATGAAGCTCGGCGGAGCTCCGGCGAAGGTCGGATCGACTTCGATTCGACGCCAACGGACGCAAACCCAAGGTCAAAACGACTCCTGCTGTCACCAGGAGCGCAATGGGATAGGGGTTTTCGAGTGGATTTGGCGGAAGAAGGATCAAACTTTGAATCAAAGTCGGGGGGTGTCTTTTAAAGGGATGACGGTTGAAGAGTTTCGAGGCACGATCACGGGCGCGCCAAGGAGATCTTGAAGGATCTAATAGGTCGGCGAGAATCCTGGTTGTACCAGGTGCAATTTTCGTGAAGGAAGCGAGGCTCGAGGAGGAACGATGCAGCCTCGAAAAATCCGTGAAAGCGGACCAAAAAACGAGGTGCACGGGCTACAGGGACGAAGGACGACCAGTTGACCCAGGTCAACTGGCGCCTTCTCCTGATTGGTCCACGTGGACCAATCAGGAAAAATCCCAAAGAAATGTTTTATTAATTCATTTAAAAATAGAAATAGGTTGAATTAAGTTTTGGTCATAAAATAAAAAATGTTTATTTTTTTATGTAGTATTTTATTCCGATTTTTATTTATTTTTAGGAAATATATTTTTACAAGTTCGCATTTATGCCCCTATAAGTATCTATATCTACATATTTAAGTATGTTATTTTTATTTAGGTATTCTTAATTTATTTTATTTTGGTTTTTATTTTCCAAAATTTTAAAATACTTTTATAGACACAAATATATTTTTAGTTTATTTTTCTGATTTATTTTGTATATTTAATAAAATACAAGTATGTTTTGTATAGGTGTGTCTATAGGTAATATACCTATGTATATATACAAGTATTTTTATTTGTATTTTAATGATGTTTTTATTCTGATTTTAATATACATAATTATTACAAGTATTATTTACAACATTATAAAAATATAAAATTATAAAAATAATAAATAAATAATAAATTGAGTATTTTAATATGTACAAGTATACAATGAGGGTTCAAAAGTCAACTTTCAAACCGTAGCTCCGCCAAATGCGAACCCACCACCATTAATTAGATTATTTTCTTCTATATACAATTAGAGGTGAGTACGCTGCATTTGGAGTTTTTATTTGTGAGATACGGGTCTGGGAAATTGGCATTCTGGATTTTTATTCAGACCATAACTTTTTATCTGTACATTATTTTTCTGTGAAATCAATTTTGTATTTTTCTTTATTTTATTATCTACAACTTTCATGTGCAAAGTTTCTTTATTTGATGTACAAAAAGTGGAACCAAAAATAGGTCCCAAAATGAATAAAAAATGAATAAAAAGTATAGGTATTTTATCTATATTTCTGACCTTATCTCCCCCTACTTTATTCCTTGTCGACCTATTCATCAAGATGCCTAGGTCTCGGGGCTTCGGGTCATAAAATATTTACAATATTTTATTCTTTTTCTTTTCTTTTCTTTATTCTATAATTTTGGCTTTAAAAACCGCATTTTATACAATATTTACATACATATACATGAATGCTAAAATGCATGAATTACGCCTATTTACGCGCATTTACTAGGGTTTTTAAGGCCAAAATGATAGAATAAAGATGATGAAACGTGGATTCATCACTAAGCTCCAGCACAGTCTTCCGCATCACCCAGGTAGCCTTTTAGCTCGCCCATTTCGCTTAATTTTTGGTTTCCCCCAATTAGTATCTCCGACGTATTCCGTTGATTCCGGCTACATCGTGTATCATTTCGATCATCGGGACACACCATCACCTTCGCCATCCTTCGACGCACCTTCTACGCCCATTCGTTCAACCCAGCTCGCCCCGGAGCTGGGGTTCGAGCTCCACCATCTTCCGCTCGTCGGAGCTCGCTCGCCCTGACCCACAGTCCACCTTCACGCCGCTTCATCGGGTCGAGGCACTTTGCCCTCGACCCGCGAAGCTTCTGGTGCATTTTGCAGGTCAAAAGGAGGCCATCTGAGGCCCCCTCTCATCCAGGCCAGGAGCTTGTCGCCGCCGACCTCGCCGGAGCCCCTCCAGGGCTCGGCTGGGTCATCTGAAGCCACCACCAGCTGCGGGACTTCACCGCCGATCTTCTCCGATACTTGGAGGTAGCTGAGGAGGACCCTAGCACGCGCACGAGGCCGGCGAAGCTCGCCGGCTGAGTGTTCGTCCACCGTCCTCCACCACCGTCCGATCGCCCCCCGCTCCAGTTTCTATCGTGGCCGTCCGATCATCGAGGAGCCACAACCGCCCGATCATCCAGCGGGGCGATCTGGGCCGTGAGAGCAGAGAGAGGGAACCACCAGTGCTCGAGGCCGTTCGATCATCCACGTGGCCTCCTCTGCGCCGTCGATCGGCTCACGTGCGGAAGAGAAGAGAGGCGCCACTCACCAGGACCGTCCGATCATCTACGTGGCGCTCATCCAGCCGTCGGCGTAATAAGGGGTAATTTACCTTAGACCCCCTCGTAGTTTAAGTTTTCAGTCCTAGTCCTGTAAATATTTTAGTCATGTTATTTACGTAGGGTAAATTGCACATTGGACCTCGTGCTCTTTGATATTTGCATTTATACCCCTGTTTGTGTGAGCCACGTGCTTCGTCACGTGTACTTTTGGTTTATTTGCAGTATTAGTTTTGTAGTTCTGGTTGGTTACGAATGAATGAATACTTTCTGGTATTTGCACTTATGCCCCTGTGAGCATTCTCTTTGAACATGTGCGTGTTTTAGTGGGTTAATTGCATAGCCGTCCCTGGACTTTTTGGTACGAGTAACCAAAAGGTCCTAGGACTTGGTTTTTATTACCAGAAGGTCCTTGAGTGCCCCAGGCACGCGCCACGCGCGTGACTTGCTGGAAAAATTGCACCGAGACCCCCAGAGCTTTGGGTATTTGCACTTTGGTCCCTATGCACAGTGCCCCCTTTTGGATTTTGAATAAAATATCAAATCACCTCCAAATCCAACGAAAATTTGACACATGGCTCCTGCCATGGTGTAGGATTTTTGTAGATTTTTGAGGACATTTTTGATCTTGTTTGCTATTTTTAAAAATTCAAAAACATCTATTTTTGGCACTGTTTCACTTGAAAAATCACAAAAAAAATATAAAAACACCCCCAAAAATTCTATAAAAATTAGTTACTGTTCTTTGTGTGTTGTTTGATTTTCTACCCAATTTTGGCTATTTTTCATTGAGTAAAAACCCTAAAAATCTAAAAACACCTAAAAACTCATAAAAATCATATTAAATAATCTAAAAATCCAAAAACAATAATTTTGGTGCTCAAATTTTCCTTATTTTCTCTAGAATACAGGAAAATTACCTCTAAGGCCATCTGAGATCTTTAAATATTTTATTTTTGGGTTTTGGGCCCTGCTGGACAGTACCTTATCTGTTTTAGTACTGTTCGATTTTTAGAAAATAAAATACACTTTATAAAAATCCCAAAAATTCACCAAAAACACTTAAAAACCTAAAAAACAGGAAAATAAGTTTTCTTGAATTTTTGTTTGATTTTTGGTGTGTGAAATAAATTGCTCAAGTGTGCTTGTTTATACTTTCTTTTATTTTCTTCACTTGTAAAAATCCAAAAAAATATAAAAATCATTAAAAACCACTAAAAATATTTTGTCTTTATTTTATTTCATTTCGACTACTTCGTAGGCCTCTGGCCAACCCGTGCTCCTTGTGTTTGACCCTGGGTGCTATACCAGGTTAATCCCATAGCTAGGACCGCCCTTCGTGTTTTGATCTCTGATTTATTTCGCGGTTCGACATTTTTCTAGATTGACGCATCCGAGTGATTGAGGTCGCAACGACCAACTTTCTGTACCTTCCACCTTAGTTGCTCGGGTTTTCGCGTCATCAAGCTCCCAGGGTCGAACACAAGGAGCACGGGTTGGCCAGAGGCCTACGAAGTAGTCGAAATGAAATAAAATAAAGACAAAATATTTTTAGTGGTTTTTAATGATTTTTATATTTTTTGGATTTTTACAAGTGAAGAAAATAAAAGAAAGTATAAACAAGCACACTTGAGCAATTTATTTCACAAACCAAAAATCAAACAAAAATTCAAAAAAACTTATTTTCATGTTTTTTAGGTTTTTAAGTGTTTTTGGTAAATTTTTGGTATTTTTATAAAGTGTATTTTTTTTTCTAAAAATCGAACAGTACTAAAAAGATAAGGTACTGTCCAGCAGGGCCCAAAACCCAAAAATCAAATATTTAAGGATCTCAGATGGCCCTGGAGGTAATTTTCCTGTATTCTAGAGAAAATAAAGAAAATTTGAGCACCAAAATTATTGTTTTTGGATTTTTAGATTATTTAATATGATTTTTATGAGTTTTTAGGTGTTTTTAGATTTTTATAATTTTTACTCAATGAAAAATAGCCAAAATTGGCTAGAAAATCAAACAACACACAAAGAAACGTAACTAATTTTTATAGAATTTTTGGGGGTGTTTTTATATTTTTTTGTGATTTTTCAAGTGAAACAGTGCCAAAAATAGATGTTTTTGAATTTTTAAAAATAGCAAACAAGATCAAAAATGTCCTCAAAAATCTACAAAAATCCTACACCATGGCAGGAGCCATGTGTCAAATTTTCGTTGGATTTGGAGGTGATTTGATATTTTATTCAAAATCCAAAAGGGGGCACTGTGCACAGGGACCAAAGTGCAAATACCCAAAGCTCTGGGGGTCTCGGTGGAATTTTCCCAGCAAGTCACGCACGTGGCGCGTGCCTGGGGCACTCAGGGACCTTCTGGTAATAAAAACCAAGTCCTAGGACCTTTTGGTAACTCGTACCAAAAAGTCCAGGGGCGGCTATGCAATTAACCCACTAAAACACGCACATGTTCAAAGAGAATGCTCACAGGAGCATAAGTGCAAATACCAGAAAGTATTCATTCATTCGTAACCAACCAGAACTACAGGACTAATACTGCAAATAAACCAAAAGTACACGTGACGAAGCACGTGGCTCACACAAACAGGGGTGTAAATGCAAATATCAAAGAGCACGAGGTCCAATGTGCAATTTACCCTACGTAAATAACATGACTAAAATATTTACAGGACTAGGACTGAAAACTTAAACTACGAGGGGGTCTAAGGTAAATTACCCCTTATTAAGCCGACGGCTGGATGAGCGCCACGTAGATGATCGGACGGTCCTGGTGAGTGGCGCCTCTCTTCTCTTCCGCACGTAAGCCGATCGACGGCGCAGAGGAGGCCACGTGGATGATCGAACGACCTCGAGCGCTGGTGGTTCCCTCTCTCTGCTCTCACGGCCCAGATCGCCCCGCTGGATGATCGGGCGGTTGTGGCTCCTCGATGATCGGACGGCCACGATAGAAACTGGAGCGGGGGGCGATCGGACGGTGGTGGAGGACGGTGGACGAACACTCAGCCGGCGAGCTTCGCCGGCCTCGTGCGCGTGCTAGGGTCCTCCTCAGCTGCCTCCAAGTATCGGAGAAGATCGGCGGTGAAGTCCCGCAGCTGGTGGTGGCTTCAGATGACCCAGCCGAGCCCTGGAAGGGCTCCGGCGAGGTCGGCGGTGACAAGCTCCTGGCCTGGATGTGAGGGGGCCTCAGATGGCCTCCTTTTGACCTGCAAAATGCACCAAAAGCTTCACGGGTCGAGGGCAAAGTGCCTCGACCCGATGAAGCGGTGTGAAGGTGGACTGTGGGTCGGGGCGAGCGAGCTCCGACGAGCGGAAGATGGTGGAGCTCGAACCCCAGCTCCGGGGCGAGCTGGGATGAACGAATGGGCGTAGAAGGTGCGTCGAAGGATGGCGAAGGTGATGGTGTGTCCCGATGATCGAAATGATACACGATGTAGCCGGAATCAACGGAATACGTCGGAGATACTAATTGGGGGAAACCAAAAATTAAGCGAAATGGGCGAGCTAAAAGGCTACCTGGGTGATGCGGAAGACTGTGCTGGAGCTTAGCTAGCTCCTGGTCGTCGCCTCGAAGGGTGTCACTGCCTGAGGCTCGAGCTCCTGCACGCGGCGGAGCACGGCGGCGCAAAGCTGCCGGATCAGTGGTCCGGCCACCTCCTCCTCGCTGCAACACCGGCAAACGGGAGCTGTCACCTCACTGGATGCGATGGAGGTCACGAGAGTGAGAGTGGAGAGCCAAAGATGAGAAATGAATGCGGCGGAGCTCAGGCTATATATGGGTGCAGGTCCGGGAAGAAGGGCTCGGGTCCGGCTCGATTGAGCACGGATCCCTAGGCAAAGTGTCGGGCGAGATTCCCGGATGCACGGGGGATGATCGGAGCGCGGGGTTTACGGATTTGGATACCGGGTCGTGACGCAATAAATCGGGGAAATCGGGTCGGGCGTCACGACCCGTGTGAAGTGGTCCACAGGGGGGAGTTGACCGGGCGGTCAACAATCCCCGTGGACCAATGGGAATCAGCCACGTCAGAAAGTATTTGGAAATTGAATTAAAGATAATAAATGGCCGATTTACTTAAAACTCAAAACATAAAAAATGTTTGTTTTAATTTTTTCTATTTTTTTGTGAATTTTAATTAATTTTAGGAAATAAAAATAAGGTATATACAATATATAGCCATATATAGGTATATGTACAATATAGGGTTTTTAATTTTGATTTTTAGTTAGTTATTTTTATACAATTTTTTTATTCTTTTTTTTATATTTTATTTATTTATAGAATAAAATGAGGAATAAAAGGCTATTTTTATTTTATTTTTTTATTAATTATATGCATAAGTAAAATAAATAGTTATGGCATATGTACAATATATTTTTGTAATTTTAATTTTGTAATTTTTATTTGCTTTTTGTTTTGTTTCTTTTTATGTTATTTATTTACAATATAAAACATAGGATATTTACAAAAAGTTTTGAAAATAAGTAAGTTTATTTACAAGGTTAACTAAATAAGAAGACAAGGTCTATGTACATGGTGAAGGGTTATTTTTGGATTTTTGACTTTTAGATTTTTATTTTGTTTTTAATAGTGTATAAATATGTACAAATTTTTACAAAATATTTACAACATATTTTTGGGTGAGGAAAATATAATTTATTTATTTACATAGGTATTTACACATGAGCACCTATCTCCCTCTACTTGGCTTTTGATGCGGTCAGGCCCATGCTGAGCCCTCCCTTGGGTTAGGTTGCTCAATATTTATTCTAAATATTTCCCTCTTTTTCTTTTTGATCTTTATTCTTTTATTTTTGCACAAAAACATGCTAATTATAAGTTTTTACACAATGCCTGCTTTTGGTAATTATTTGTATTTACACATATCTACATGTATTTGCAAAGGTTTTTGTAGCTAAAATATAAGAATAAAGAGTGATGAATGGGTATTCATCAATATACCGTCCATTCAGAACAGGTCGATTACAACAATTCTAAGACCGTTAAAATTAAATATTCTGGATGTAGAGAATATGAATCTCTCTTTCTGAGGAAATTGGAATGATATTTTAATTTATATAACGATAAAAATACATGGTGGTGTTTTCCCCAAAAACTAAAAAAAATGGTGGAAGTTGTTCATGGATGAGCTAAGGTTAGCTACTCCATGGAGTAGTTTTCATTTCCTACATAAAGGAAAAATTTGACTTGCCCCGTCACATTTTATGGTATTTTTTTTACTTTTTTCAAAAATACCATCATATATTTTCATATTATATTCTTCTAATGTATCATTCCAATTTTATCATAAATAAAGACTCATATGCCCTCCATCTGAACGGGTCAACTACAACGATTTAAGAGCGTTAAAATTAAATATTTTACATGGAAGTATATAAGTCTCTATTTCTGGTGAAATTAGAATGGCATATTAGAGGGATATAGTGATGAAAATTGCTTGACAATATTTAGGAAAAAATAAAAAAAAATTGCCAGAAAATGAGGCGGGGCAGCTTGTTTGCTTCCCTTGGAGCATCCCCATTTTCCCCACATATGTATAGGGTTGATCCTGTGGGAGCCCCAAACTATGAGAGTGTGAAAGCAATGAGTTTGAATCATTATATTGTATTCATCACACACCGATTTATTGGAGGAGAGATAGGACCAGAATTTAATGGTTCGGACTCAGCGCTCTCACGTCCCACAGTATGAGGCCCTCGCAGGATCAGTCATAATATATATATATATATATATAATGGGTTGCTTCCACATAATTATTTGCAAGATTTTTTATTTTTTTAAAATATCGTCATATATATATATTCATCTATATATCCCTCTTATATGACATTCGAATTTCGTCAGAAACTAAGACTCGTATTTCCTTCATCTGGATTAGGTGATTTTAACGATCAAAACATTGCTAAAATAAACATTCTAGATGTAGGGCATAGAAGTCTTCGTTTCTGAAGAAATTGAAATGATATATTGGAGGGATATGTAGATAAATATATAGTGTGATATTTTTCAAAAAAATAAAAAATTATAGAAAAATATCATGGGTCAGTCCCATCAAAATATCACAGAAGTATTTTTCAAAAGAAATTAAAAAATAGAGAAAATAGGGTGTAAGGAGTCAAGTTAGCCCCCCCTTGGGAGCAACCCCATTTTACCATGTATATATGGGTAATAGGCTACCCTCGTGTCATATTTGGGTGAAATTTTTATTTAAAAAAATAATATTATGTATTTTTCATAACTATCTCCCTATAATATATCATTCCAATTTCGTCAGAAATAGAGACTCATATGCCCTCCATCTAGAATTGGTTGATAACAGTAATTCTAAGATCATTAAAATTACATGTTCTAGATGAAGTGTATAGAAATCTCTGTGTCTGACGAAATTGGAATAACATATTAAAAGAATATAGTAATAAAAATACATAATATTATTTTTGAAAAAAATAATAATAAATTCTAAAAAATGTGAGGGAAGAAACCCGTATAACCTGAACGGTCAAAGAGAGTTAAATGGACGGAATTCAAGAACAGACTGGTAAATTTATCCATTTTCCCTCTTCAGAATGATCAGTGATAAGTGCTTCCTCCAGTTATTCCAAGAAAATTGTGGCGTTTGCAAAAAAAAAGAAACTTTGATTATTCAGATAAATATTGAAGTTTTTGGACGTATATTTATAGAAAGAATATGATGATAAATTCAGTCAATTTATATATGGAAAATCGTATAATCCAGCCATGTCTGCATCATTCTTGCATGAATTTGATTGGTACGAGACATACGTAATTAATGGCTTACATTATCGGAATGTTAATAATCTGAGGATTTCCTTTCGCGTCTTCTGCTCAAATGAAATGTTACTCTGGAAATTAATTGGTACGACTGTACAGGCAATACCTAATTACTGATCCCCTATCCATATATAAAATATGTAACAGCCCGGATCCACGGTAACCAGCGGAAGCATATCAAATGCCACGTCGGATCCGAATGTTACTCACAAATATCAATGATATCACAAATAACAAGAGGAACCATCTTAACCATCCTTTATCCATAAAAAATATAACATCTCTATTACAAAACCAAGATCCTTTGTTCCAGTGGGCACAATGATATCCTTCCTTTAGCCCTCGCAACAAGTCTCGAACAGCCACTAAATTTGTCCTTACTCCGACCTGCAATAAAAATACAAAAAATACATGGTATGAGCTTAACGCTCAGTATGTGTCGAGATAGGGTCAAGCCAGCTAACGAAACATCAAGTCTCCTTATGCTATTTCAAACAATTCCATGCATAATATAGTTAGTCTGGATAAGTATTTCCCACAAAGGATCCTTATGAATTTTCTATATTCCCCAACCTGGAATAATATTCACAACATACGTTATCCACGGATTCGTTCCGTGAATATGATCTTAATCATAACATAATATGCATGGATTTCACTATTTTCTTCTTATATAATTTATAGTATCAATAATTACATAAACATGATTACATATATGAAATTGTGTGTTACACCCATGCACCTATTGCTATGAATTTTCACATATATACCCTTATTTTATCCTAACAATGACATTTACTTTGTTCTCATTTCCGTTATCATAACTATATACTTTTTCAGAGAACATATCATACACAAAAGTAGTGTCATGGCATATTCATTCCCAAAATACCCTTATGTTAGTTAATAAAATACTTGACTATTGTCATACAATAGCATCATATGGATCACTCATAAACATAAGTATGCAGGCAAAGTATGTTCTTTTTATATACATGCATGTCATACCATACTTTCATATATGCCCTTAGGATTTAATCGTATTTACACTTATGTCCTTAACATCAACATTATTGCACATATGCCCATAACAATAACATAATCACATGTAGGCACTTGGTATTTCACATAAATGCACATAGACACTCAGCATTTGACATAAATGCATATTTACACTTAACATTTTACGTGAATACACCTATACACTTAACATTCACATAATTGCACATATGCACTTAGCATTTCACATAAGCACTTAGCTTCCTCATAAGCACTTAGCTTATTCATAATGGATTTGTCTTATCTCATAATTTATTGGGTGGCTTTGGTGGCTTTTACCGCCGGCACAAGCGGTCACTCAATCATTACATAGAACATGATGACATCAGCGCTGAGTCAATATGTGGACTTTCCACTAGGTTCTACTGAACCCGACACCCCCGGAAGGTGTTGCCCTTTAGGCCATCGATAAACGGACTCTAGAGGTGGCTCCCACCTTAGGTGTAGCACTTAGCTCCGCCTACCACTTAAGTGCCATTATTTATTTAAAGAAATTTCATTTCTTTAAATACAATTTCCTTTTTTTCATACAATAGTAGTTCATGTGAACATTTTGGTTCCACTGACCAAAGAGGTTTTCATTGTACAAATACATAATGCATACACACACATATATACATACGTATACATTCCTTCCTTTTCACCAACCGATCTTTTGGTATAAAAGAAAGAGTAACTCTCTTTAATTTAAGTTGATCTCGATATTTATAAACAACTTTAATGACTTACTGATATTAAAGATCAATTTAAATAATATGTTTAGGATGGAATCTTGTTAATGATAACCATGACCTTTCTCAACACCCCACTAACAACAAGAACAAAATCAAAAACTATAATAATGGTATAAAATATATATTTGGATTTTCATACCATAACGTACCATAGTTTTTGCTATTATAACTTATTATATGCGATGTTTCTGCCACATACAGAATAAGTTGTCGTCTTAATGTTATATCATAAAAAGAAATTAGAAGCACGATGCCCATACATCATTATAGTCAATTATTATCTTAGTAATGATAGTAACAGATAAATCATAAAAGAGTTTCTTTGATTACGGGGAAATGTTATATCTCATAATATAAACATACAACTTTCAGCCTATCCAATCTTTGTACTTAATATGGCATATCACTCAAGTGGAAATCTTGCACTGACTATATTATAGAAGATTATATATGTAAAGATTCAATTAACTTCTTAATGACGAGTATAATCGGTTAAGACTTATAGCCCAAAGATTAGGAATATATTAACAATTGATACAACGTCATCAACTGTATATTTAATAATTCGTTTAGATTGAATCTAACAAAAATAGAGAACACATATAAACGATTTACTTGTTTTTATTTTGCTACCAATATAAATCACATGATTTGTGGAATTGTAACTATACGTGTAGCATAATATAGATTTGCAAATAATCTTTCAGAAAAATATTAATTTCTTTTCTATAATTCACATAAATAACTTAAGATATTTATTTCAATATCAATTGAAAGGGGTCATACTACAATATGCATGGAGATGTTTGCACGTAAGGAAACTAACAAATGTTAATATAATAATCATCAAAACAAGATCCACCGTTTAGATTCACATTGACATTTCATGGAATAGATCAAAATTAAACTTGTATAAACGATAATCCATTATGTGATTAGTTGCTTATGTACATATGAAATTAGACTTTTCAGAACTATAATTTCCTATGGCATACATACAAGCCAACCCTTTTGTCACTGCATCTTATATTTGTGAGAATGTTCTGGAAACAAGAAAAACGATAACGTCAACCAAATCTGAAAGATCTTTTTCTCTTTCGTTAGTTAAGTAAGCGACAAGACAATCACACATATTTGATGTAATCCACATTTTATGAACGAGAATTGATCGATTACCTAAGGGGGGTCGACACATACCTCGATGGTGCCGGAAATCCATTCAGGAAGATGACTTGACTGCATCACTCCAACTCGTCGCCAGCCACGTTGCACGCCTCCAATTTTTTTGCCAGATCAAATTCAAGGTCGACAATAAGGTGGGCATTGTCGGATTCTAAAGCAACATTCACCACGTCTCTCTGTATTAATCTCATGCACTCACGCACATTCTCTCTCTATCTTCATTCTCTCTAATATCTCTCCTTCTCTCTCTCACTCTAAATAGATCCAATCCAAAAATATAGGATAGAGGAGGATTATTTGGTCTATGCAGTAACTGTCAATCCTAAAATAGGACTCACGATTTAACAAGAGAACAATTCCAAAACCCACTTTGCACAAGCACACCCTCTCCCTCCATAACCGTCCATTTATTTCTTAGTTTATTCTTTTTTTATTTCTGTTATTGATACGAGTCGTTACAAAATATATATCCTTCATTTCCCTGCCCAAATAAAAAATCCGAGCATGTCTGTAACAAGGGATGTAAACGGATCAAACTTGAAGTGCATTTTTTTAGGTTCGATTCATCTATTTAATCGAGCATAAACTTGTATTCAGGTTCAGTTCGTTTATTTTCGAACCAAATCTGAATCGAACGTAAGCGAATATCGAACTTGAGAATTCTTGGATAGAAGGGTGTGAAAAGAAAAGAAATGAATATATATATATATATATATATCTCTCTCTCTTTGTGTGTGTGTATATAATTAGAATAAACATTCATTCGGTTTTTTTCTTTATCTAACTCGTATTCATCTTTTGAAAAAAAATAGATTAATAAAGATTCATTTTTTTTTAAAAAAAATATAATTATAAAATATTTTTTATCTATGTTTGGACGAGAAGAAGGAATAATTAGAAGATATGCGATAAGTAGGTTTATGTTTGTTATGTTGATTTGAGGATAAAGAAGGGAAAAGTAGTAGACACATAGATGATGGATGTTATAAAAAATATTCATTTTGGGATAGTTTATACCGAAATAAAACCTACTTATCCCGTAAATATTCAGTTATCTCAAGAAGCTCACTTATCATAGGATAAGATCCACTTATTTCAAAATAAGATCCACTTACGCGGATATGGATTTGTAAACATGTATATGTGTGTGTGTCGATCTTTTATCGAATCTGAGCAAACATATGATTTTTAAGTTTGGTTCCTTTATCATTCGTTTATTTTCGAATCAATTTTGAATCGAACTTTTATCGAGCCGAACCTGAGCGAATATCGAACATGAGAATTTTTTGACACTGCTACCTGCAACATATTCAAGTCATATATTCTAAGGAATTTTCCTATAAGGTTGTATAATACCACCATATTAAGCATAAATGAAAATATGCATTACACAAGTTATAAACAAAACCTTATTTAAGAACAAAATAATAAATATGAAAATGAATTTTCATATGGTCTGATTATTTAATATAAAATCCAAAATGTTAATATATATTTTTCTGTAGTAAAATCCATTTAGACTATACGTATATAAGAATTGCTACTTTGTCAACTTGTAGGAAATTAAGGATTATAAAAAATTACATTACATCTGATTTAAAAATTAAGAAGTTCTTAAAATTAAAAAAATCAAAGAAATTAACAATGGTAAGTATCGTATATTTAGAATTCCCAAGATCTCGTGTGCTCTAATATCAAATTTGTCACGACCCACCTCACTTAATTAATAAGATGAGCGTGACATAAAATTTATTCTTATCTTAAAATTTTTTATTTTACATGTATAGCGTAATATCAAAATCAACAAGAAAGATAGCCTTTCTAAATGCTAAAACTCATAATAAATTATCACCATAATCGCGTACAACTCCACTAGTAAAATGGAATACATATAATGGGTGCATGCTTTTAAAATCGAATTGAAACAATAGAGAATAAAAAAGTCTAAATTCATCGAAAATGAGAAATATCATTTAACTATGATGGCACCATCTTTTTTACTAGAGGTCTCTTTCATATTTGCCCACCCCCCCCGTGTATACCTAAAAAAGTTTGATTTCGCATGGTGAGACTAAACTCATCGACATGATCTTAGACCAGAGAATGGGACACAAGCATGTTGTTAAAGAACAAAATTGCATGAAATAAAAGTAATAAAGAGTCTTTTAGCTTATGATCACTCACCTTTAAGTAGTATATCACATACACTTTTCACCCGTCTTAGGTAGGGGTGTCTATTGAGTTCAACGAACCAAGTTGGCCTCAACTCGGACTCGAACTCGATAAGAAACCTAAGGCTCGAACTCGGGCTCGATAAGAGTCGAGCCCTGGATCACCAACTCAAACTCGAATTCGTCGAGTTTAAGCTGACTCATGAGGCTCTTATCGAGCCACGAGTTTTTGAGTTGCTCACGAGCCTCAAAATGAGCAGGTTCATGAACCTCTTAACAAGTCATTGTTCCATTTTATACATTAAATTATGCAAATACCCGTAACTTTGATTTTTTTTATACTTTTTTCTGTACCTTTTTGGACAAGCAAAATGTTAACCTCTATTTTATATCAAACTCAATGTGGAATTTTCAGTATATATGTTTTCAACTTTTTATTAAGAGGGGAAACGAGTTATCGAGTCGAGTTTTCGAGTTGAAAAACACCTAACTCGGACTCGACTCGATAAGCGAACGAGCCATAAATCCCAACTCGGGCTCGGGCTCGTTAAGGTTTCGAATATGGCTCGTGAGTCCTTAACGAGCCGAGCTCGAGTTGAGCTCATGGAGCTTTCCTAACAGTCCTAGTCTTAGGTTTACCTTCTCAGGCTAGTCTTGTAAATATGTGTCCTCCCGCAGTTTGAAATCGCTGTAGATACTCATGATGGATGTAAATGAATACATCATACATGAATACACCTATTTTCATTCTAGTTGTTATAAAGACTCATCATTTTATTCTAAAACGAGGAGTTCTGTTTGAAGTATATATATACCTATCGAATTTTATTGGGATTGGTTAATATACATACATACCTCTCTAATTACTATCATTTTATTTTTAGCATCTAATCTTACTTGGCATGGCCATAATCATTTTTGTATAGTTCTTCGTTATACTCTCTGCGAAGAACTATACAAAAATGATTATGGCCATGAGACCTGCTATGCTTTATTGATCTGAATGTTGG
The DNA here is from genome assembly GCA_037367405.1 of Ottelia alismoides. Taxonomy (NCBI): domain Eukaryota; kingdom Viridiplantae; phylum Streptophyta; class Magnoliopsida; order Alismatales; family Hydrocharitaceae; genus Ottelia; species Ottelia alismoides. The sequence goes on along the minus strand of JAZKJV010007537.1, from coordinate 464,372 downwards.
CATGTGAACCATAGACATATGTAGAGAATGAATGTAGCAGAAATGAAAATGCTAAGCTGGATATGTGGACACATACACGTAAAGATCGGATTAGGATGATGCAATCAGATTGAAAGTTGGTGTTGCTCCGATCGAGGATAAGATGCGAGAAAACCGTTTAAGATGGTTTGGACATTTGCAAAGAAGATCAGCCGATGCACCAGTTAGGAGATGCGAGTGTTGGGATGTTGAGCTAGCTAAGAGCGGACGAGGACGGTCCAAGAAGTGTTGGAAAGAGACCATACGAAGGGATCTTAGTTTTGTGGATATAAGCTTGGGATTGACCAAAGATAGATCTGAATGGAGGCGAAGAATCCATGTAGCCGACCCTACTTAATTGTGGAAAAAGGCTTTGTTGTTGTTGTGTCTTCGTTATACTCTCTTCTTCTTTTCTTTTTTCATAATTTCTTAATACAAGACTATATTATATGTAAGATACAATCCTACCTTTGACCTCAGTTTAATTTATAGCGACTTTCGTATCATGTTAGACATGTACCATGGTTGGTGACTCAAAATTGTTTGAACAAAGCATCGGATTAACGATGAAAGTCCTAAATCTATTCTTTATATTCATAATACGACCATCCTAAATAATTGGAGATCTGCAGTGATGCATAATTCCCTGTACGAGTCATGTACGTACCTATTTGGGTTGCATATTATAATTTTTTTTATTATTTTGATTTTTCGATTCTTCTTTTCCGATGGTAAACTTAATTAGTTTCCAATGTGTCATTCTATTCTTCTAATCGCACGTAATATTCTGAAAGCAAAACTTCATATCAGTGAAATCAAAAGTTATGATTAAGGATTTACATCATAAGTTTTATACGTGGAACTATCTTTGAGGGTGTGTTCGTTTGGGGGTTACCCCCACTTTGGGTGGGTTACCTCCAAAATCCATATTTCTAACTCACTTGTGGGGTCCACTATCTTTTCATCAAAAAAAAATATTATACCGATATATCATATAAAAATTATAAAATACTCAACTTTTACTCATTATTTCAAACTTCAATACAATCACATCACAACAACTACCCACTTTTTCAAATTTCTATACAATCATATCATAATAACTACCCACTTTTTAAAATTTCAATACAGTCACATCATACAAAACCTCTCAACCCTTAACCAACCAACCAAATACACAAACAAAAAAACGGGTTATCGCTCCCCAGATAACCCACGAACCCAACGAACACTGAGAGTTCTTCGAGAGTTGGTATATCCGCCAGCACCATCGATCAATTGGTGCTCTTGGACTAAGCTCTGTCTCTTTTATTTTCAGTTTTCACATTTGAGATAATTTTCTATTTTTTCTGCAATAGAAAATTATTGTGGACCAATGTGGACATGCCACGTCATCACCTTCAATCTCCAACACCCTTGTTGGGCCCTTTGCATCATCACCTTCTATCTACAAGTTGGATAGATATGGATGTGCCCGTATATGATCCGTTATTGTATCCACATCATAAAGATTTTCACTTTTATAACTGTTTTCAAATGTATACATATATCGATATCACATTGATATCAACAAAAATCTATATTTGTATCAATATATCCATTTTTATATACAAATATTGTTGTACATTTATTTTTAACTTTATATAACATAAGGGTAAATTGGGACTGCCCCCGTGGGGGGAGCTAACTTGGCTCCCCCAAGCCATTTCGTCTATTTTTTATTTTTATTTTTTGAAAATTTCTTCAGTAGGTTTTCATCAATATATATCTATATTATGTCATTCAGATTTCGCGCGAAACAGAGATTCCTACGACCTCCATCCAGAAGGATCATTTTTAGCAACTCTATTACCGTTACAAAATGATTGTCTGGATGGAGGCCGCAGGAGTCTCTGTTTCGCACGAAATTTGAGTAGCGTAATATAGGGATATAGTGATGAATATTCACGGAAGAAATTTTCCAAAAAAATAAAAAACGGGCGAAATTGCTTGGGGGAGTCAAGTTAGCTCCCCCAGGAGGCAACCCCATTTAACCCATAACATAATCGTGTACCTTCTTTTATCATATTTGGTATAATTGTTATGATATTAGCACATTTAGAATATTTATATCATTTGTATTCCAAACAATATATGTATATTTAAGCTAATATATAGAGTATTTATAGTATTATTCCCATGTCATTGGTATCCATTTTATATCGATATTCATTTTTACAGATGTGGTAATATATTTTTCATCCATCAATATCTTTATGTGCATCACATTCGTATTTAAACTCAGATAAGGATACTGGAACACCTATATCCATATCATCATCCGTCTCTCTGCATCCCTAATCCCTCAAGTCTATCAATAAGAAATCATAATTTGACATGAATGCAATAATCTAATTAACAACATTTGTAAGTTTTACGTAACTACATGTAACACATAACCCAACAACAAAATAACTATATAGTGATCTTTTTTAATTCAGCACCATAACTTTTCTTCTTAAATTGTTAATGACATTTATTATTTCATTGTGAAATGATCTTATTTTTAGCCATAATTTAAATGTTGAGGGCTAGCGTGCGATAAAGTACAAACATGAGAGCGTAAAAAATGAGATGGAATACATAAGTATAAAAAAATCCGAGCCAATCTGATCCAATCTGTAATCCAATGGATTTGATTGGTCTGGATTCAGATATTTGATGGATTGGGCTGGATTGAAAAAAATTAAAATTCGTTAAGGTTGGATTGAACATGGATTAAGCTAAAATCCGATCCAATCCGATCCATATACACCCCTAATATGCAAAATTATACGAAATTGGTACATATATATCTTCTTTACATTCCTACACTAGGAACGATATAATATTACTTTTTAAAAATTTTAATTTTAATGGTATAACTTAACATTGTGTTAATGAAAGTGCATTTTGATTTGAAGAATTTTGTAACGATCTTTTTGTCGATACAATATTTGTTGGGATATTTATGTGAAATTGTAAGTTTACAAAGGTATATTTGTGAAATACACTTGTAAACATTATGAGAAATAGTAACAAAGATAAATTACATGCGAGAAAAATGGGGCTGCCCCTAACCTTGCCCCATTTTTCTCCAATTTTTTTTATTTTTTTTTTGAAATTTCCACCATATATTTCATCACCATATCCCTCAAATATGTTATTCCAATTTCGTTAGAGACAGAAACTCATATGCCCTTCATGTAGAACATGTAATTTTAGTGATCTTAGAATTGTGGTAATCAACCTATTCTGGATGGAGGGCATAAGAGTCTATGTTTCACACAAAATTGGAATGACATATTAGAAGGATATAGTGATGAAAATATGTGGCAGAATTTTTTTAAAAAAATAAAAAAATTGAAGAAAAATGAGGCGGAGGCAACTCGTTGGATGCCATCTAGTGGTAGTCTCATTTTTTTCATTATATAATCTCAATAATTTGGCCTCCCGAGCAGAAATTCCTAGCTTCGTCCTGGAACCAGAAACTCTCCAGTGAGCCTCCAATCGAGAGATACGAGAGTGGAGGCACCAACCTGCACTACAAGAAACAACGATAATGGCCTAGACAACTCGTGTGCTCGTCCATACCCTCCCCACTTCGTTTCTTCCTCGTTCCACACGAAAACCTCCCCCAACATCTGACTCGGACAATCGACGCTCGTGATTCCTTGTTATATATTCCATGATATATGTTGTAAATCCATAGTTAGAAGGGAGGATAAAGAGCACGGTCAGTGTAGATTACAAGTTTTTCTTTCTGAATTATCTACGTCAATCTATACTCTCACATCCAGTAATGCATGATAATCTGTTGATAAAATATAATATGATGTTCTACATAAATTCCAACTCCTCTGTGAGCAGCCTCCACCTTCACCATCCAACTAGTACAGCAGGTAGATTATGATGAACATAGAAAAGACCTTAGTAGTGCAATGGATCAAAGTTATAGCTTGGATCATACACAGACAGGAAGCCTCACTGGATCTGCAGGTTCTTGAACGCCTCCTCCTGATCATCTGGCGTGTCCTTTAACCTCTAAGGTGGATTCTTGCAGCCCGGGCGCTCGTGTTTGAATCGATCGGCGAACTGGTTGATGCCGAGCTGGTACGTATTCTCGGGGTTGCGGTTGTGAGCTTCGATGAACTCGACGGCGCCTTTGAAGATCTCGAACCTTGCAGCCTTCTCGGCCTCGTCTTTGTAACGACGCTCGAACGTGACGATGAAGCTGTCGAATCGCTCTTCGAGGGTGGGAGCGTCTCCTCCTTGAGAACCTTCTCCTTCTCCAGACATGTCTGATTGATTGCAGGAATGCTGTGGGATGATATGGAGATCTGTTTGCTTGCTGCTATATATATAACACGATTTGGAGGTTCATCTGCTTTCCTTCGTGATTAAGAAATATCTCGACAATTAAGGAAACGTAATCGAAACGCTGATCTCTTCTTCCTAATCTGTTAATTTTTAATATTTAACTGTCAAATACAAATAAAGCCATTTCTATTAGGGGTGTCTGTCGAGTTCAACGAGCCGAGTTGGCCTCAGCTCGTACTACTCGAACTTGATAAGAAACGTAAGGCTCGAACTCGGCCTCGATAAGAGTCAAAACCCTGGATCACCAACTCAAACTCCAACTCGTCGAGTTCGAGCTGACTCACACTACAAGGAAAATAAGTTGTAGCAACAAAACTATACCAACGGATATGGGGTCTGTGGCCACAGAATTGAGCTCTGACACAACACATCGTGGCCAGTAATAGTAGCTACAAGTCTCATCGTAAGAGTTCTCTGTCCACGAGTATACTGTGGCCACTACAAGTGACCACAGAACTTGTTGTGGTCACAACTCTTGTATGAAGACTTTGGCCACGGATTGTAACTACGAGAAACTAGTGGCCACGGAATTATCATGGTCACAATTTCCATAGCTACATTCTGTGGCCACAACTCATTTTTCTTGTAGTGTCAAGAGCCTCTTATCGAACCACGAGTTTCTGAGCGAGCTAACGAGCCTCAAAATGAGCTGGCTCATGAGCCTCTTATCGAGTCATGAGTTTCTGAGCTGGCTCACGAGCCTCAAAATGAGCAGGCTCGTGAACCTCTTAACGAGTCATTGTTCTATTTTATACATTAAATTATGCAAATGCCATTTGTAACTTTGATTTATTATACTCTTTTCTGTAACTTTTTGGGTAAGTAAAATGCTAACCTCTATTTTATATCAAACTCAGTGTGGAAGTTTCGGTATATATATTTTCAACTTTAAATTAAGAGGGGAAACGAGTTATCGAGTCGAGTTTCCGAGTTGAACAACGCTCAACTCGGACTCAACTCGATAAGATAACGAACCATAAAATCCAAATCAGACTCGGGCTCGTTAAGGTTTCGAGTCAGGCTCGTGAGCTCTGATCGAGCTGAGCTCGAGTTGAGGTCATCGAGCTCGAACTTTCCTGACAGCCCTAATTTCTATTAACTTCGCTTGATATCAAAATCTTTTGTTTTTCCATCACTTATACTCTTCTTCTTCTTCTTTTTTAAAATCATTACAATAAAATTAGTCTGAAGTGTCAATTTTTTAATTGATAATCATATATATCAGCCTTTGCTAACTATATAATGACAAATATTAATCTCTGCGAAACTATTCTCTGTACATAAAGTCATAAACTTAACGATGAATGTGATATCTGTTGGCATATATATTTACGACCATTTATTCATATTTTGAAAAGCTGTAATTACATGATCGTCGCTATTTATGGTTTGGTGAGAGTTAATGGTATTTATGCTTAAACGACGAGAAAGGAAGACTTTGAATATTGGTAGTGTTTACAGCTGTGTCCAAACAAATCACATTAATAAATACTACCAACAATGGACTGTTCTTATTCTCGAGCTTTCGTTGAAACCATAAATGGCGAGTTTGGTGAGCTGGAATTGGGTTTATCACGTTCCAATCTCTTGTTTTTTCCAACATTATGGAAAAAAAGATATCTGCAGTCATTAAATTGGACTACATCAATGCTTACCAAATTATCTTTGATTTCCTATTCCAGTCATTTCTTCTCCATGAAGTAGTCTAAAGAGATGATAATGTTAAGCATACTCTTCTCCCTTTTCTTGTTCCAATCTCTTCTCCCTTTTCTTGTTCATACTTTAATCGGTTCTATTAGTTTATTATTTACGGTTGTTGTAGTATTGTTAACTAATTCTTGCACAACAATAAAATTGAGTAATAGTGACGGTTTTTTTTAATTCGTCACTAAACTAGCCGTTGTTAAATATATTACGATGATATTATTCGTTGTAAAATGCTTTTTCATACTTGAAATTAGCGACGAATATCATATATATCATTATATTATTTTTAACGGTACATATAGCGACGCATATCCATTGCTATTTTTCAAATTTTTAGTTAATTGTCGCTAAATTTTGAATTAAAAAATTAGTGACGATTAGTTGATATTTTGAAAATAGCAACGGATTAGCATTGATATATGGATCGTTCCTAATGATATAACAACGACATATAAGATATTCGTCACAAATTTCGAGTATGAAAAATCATTTTACAATAAATAATATCGTCGTTATATATTTAACTACGGCTAATTTAGTGACAGATTTTGAAAAAACCATAATTACAGCTCAATTTTGTTTTAGTGTTGTTTTAGCCGACCCTACTTAATTGTGGGAAAAGACTTTGTTGTTGTTGTTGATTGTAGGAATATTATCATATCACTAAAAAATGGTTTTATGGTGGCATCTTCTTTAAAATCTTTTACCATATTATTCGTCGTTAAATATATAATGATAATATTATTTGTTGTAAATTTATCATTTATACTTGAAATAGCGGCGGATGTAATGTCGGTTGTTTTGCTATTAGTGACACAGCAACGAAATTGAGCTATAGACGTTTTTTTCTCAAAATCCGTCACTAAATTAGCCTTCGTTAACTATGTAACGACGATGTTATTCATTGCGAAATGATTTTTCATATTCAAAATTAGCGACGAATGTCATATATGTCGTTATATCATTAGCAACGGTCCACATAATGACTCCTATCCGTTCCTATTTTTCAAACCTCTAATTAATTACGAAAACTCATTTCACAACGAATAACATAGTCGTATATTTAACAACGGCTAATTTATTGACGGAATTTGAGAAAACCGTCACTATAGCTCGATTTTTTTCGTAGTGAACGTATATATGCGCTGCTGTTTTTTTCGAAATTTAATTAAATGCCGCTAAATTTTGAACAGAAAACTTAGCGATGATTAGCTAAAATTTGAACTAAATGTCGCTAAATTTCAATTAAAGTGATACCTAAGCTGAGGTTTGATAACGCCAAGCATAAAATATTTATGTGAATGCTTTTTCGATCTAGACACCTTCTAACAGATATCTTCAAACGTTCACCAATATGGATACAGCTAGGCGTTTTTCTCAAGTGTCCATATAGACCTATACCGACACTTATAAACAGAGGGACATTTACTGTATTTTCGGGAAGAAGATCACCATCGGATTTTATTTTTATTTTTAAAGAATTTTAAGCGTGAACTTTCTGAAAAAAAAAATCAGAGATCGATAAACAACCAAGCAATATCTATGACATCATTTGTGTTTATGCTTACTACTTACTAGCCTCAAAATCTGATCTACAGAGAAACAATGGACTCAGGCGTCCGTAATTATAATATTTGTTGTTATATTATATATGATGCCATCACCATAAAATGATAATTAACTGCAGTATCCAACTTAAATACTAATTAGTATGTATAACTGAGAGTACTATAGATAATAGCTTATTAGCCATTACACGGCCTCATACAGTGGTTCTTAGGGGGAAGCGGTTCGCACGAAATCAAGGATTTTGTGGGCTCTTTGCGTGAGAACCGCACGATCTCGATCGAGCGGCTCGGACACCCTCCCTCCTTACAGCAGATCCCTACTGGCCAGCAGAGGATCCGCACTCTGGCTAGAGCATGTCTTGCTTTCGCATTGGAAGTCGGCGTCGGTTATCGACATCCAAGGATATGGCGGCAGTGGGTCAAGTATCTCCGCGTACTCCTCATAGGTCCAATCAGCGAACATGGTGATGCCTAGCTCGGATGTATTCTTGGGGTTGTTGTTGTGGGCATCGATGAATTCGACGTTGCGTTTGAAGATCTCGAACCTCTCAGCCTTCTCGGCCTCGTCTTTGTATTGGGGTTCGAACTCGATGATGAAGCTCTCGAATCGCTCGAGAACGGTGGCGGCGCCTCCCTCGAGATTTTTGGTGGAAGCCTGATCAGCCATGATGCTTATGATCAAAGGTGTGTTGTGTAGTGATGGGTTCATGTATATATAGGAGGATTTGGGTCAATTGTTAAGCCATTTTGGCAATTAAAAGCATCAAACAAACAGCTGTAGCAGTGAATGAAAGGAAACATAAAAGGAAAGGTATTTATTTTCTTCCTGACTATCTTCAAAAGCTGATGCTCTTTTTAGTATCTACTTGGTTTTCCTTCACATTGAAGATATCTCTCGTGGTTTGGTCTCTTACTTACCTCTTAAGAAAGATTAAAAGTAGCTGAAACCTTCTTTTTTCCATTTCCGCAAGGTTCCTGTCAATTCTTCTGTGCTTAATTATCGATTATTAATAAGGTAATTACACGTGTAAACTTTTTTTAACAGTATATTTAGTTTCCTCGAATTTCTATGACAAGTTGGATCAAATACATATAAGTTGATCGTGTATACAAATTGAAGTAAAACATATATGTTATGATAATTACTGTTTTTAGCCTATCTTATGTAATTTTATAGTTTTCTTTTCTTATTTATGTAATTTGCCCGATGGTTCTTCTCATATATAAGGGAACCCTTGGGCCTCTCATAAATCATATCAGTATATTTCTTTTAAAATGGTATCAAAGCCATGTTTGACTCTAATCAAATCCTAACCCATCCCTAACCTAACCCTCCCGTCGCCCCAAACCCCCCCCCCCACGCCTCTTCTCTCGTGCGTCAACCAATTTCTCCCCCAGGCGTCTTCCGCGTGTATAGGCGCCCCCGCACTCCAGGCTTCCCCGCCCAGGCTCTGTGCTCCAAGCGATCCAGCCCTTCGCGCCCAGGCTTAGGCACTCCAGGCCCTCCGTGCCCGTGCTTCAGGCGCTCCAGGTTCTCCGCGCCCGTGCCCCGGTGCAACCAGGTCCGCATCCAGGCGCCCTAGCGCAACCTGGCGTAGCGCGCTCACGGATCATGCACGTCCATGCATCCTGCAAGCGTGTCTGATGAATCCATGATTCATCGCCTTTATTCTTTCATTTTAGCTAAAGTCTTTGGTAAAATATACGTAAATAATCTCTAATTTCATCTAATAAACATTCTCACCACAAATATTAATATTATATATTTAACACTTATTTTTACCAAAATAAAAGAATAAAGAGAAAAAGGAAAATAAAATAAAAGAAGGATGTATATGTAATATACAGACTGATCCTAACCCCGAGACCAGATCAATAATGACCGGGTCGACAAAAGAAATAAGTAGGAGGAGATAAGGATCTTAACTTATAAAATATCTAGAAAATTAAGACTAAAAATATAATTTGATCATTTATTACCATGTCAATACTTCATCTATTTTATACATCATCAAAACTACTTCAAATCAAAATACTCATTTTGTAAAAATTGTTTATAAAAATATATATTATTTTATAAAAATATCATAAAAATTTTTCGGTATAAAAATAAAATAACCGTAATGAACCGAAAAAGCCGCAAAAGTCAACTTCCGAGGTTCATATTTATTAATAGAAAACTCCAAATTGAACAAACTCACTTTTAAAATCCATTTTCTGCTTAGTTTATTTACTAAAAATATCATAAAAATATTCGGATAAAATAGGTGAGTTTCGGCTTTTTGGACCCATTGTCTATTTGTACTATACGTAGAAACTTCCCGGATTTTTAGTTAAATAACCGTAAACCTGATTAATTTAATTCTTTTTCCTAAAATTATCTAAAATTATATATATATATAATTAAGCCAAAATATCAATAAAATTTGAAGACCCGAAGCTGCTACTTTTATAGTTAGGGTCTCATAGTCTTCAATCAAATAATTTGTGAATCGAAGTCTGACTTCACAAAGCCTCTTCTCCTCCTTCCGCCACAGCTACCCTTGTCTGAAACTCGGTCGTATGAACTCCAATTGAGCAAACTCAGTTCCTAAAATTATATTTTTCAATTATCTACAAAATGACACTAGTTTCGCTAAAATCGGAGTTAATGCGAAAAATACGATTTTTTGGATCTGTATTGGTATATTGTACAATAAACCGTAACATATTTATTATATAATATTTTAATACATATATTATTTATTTTTTAATTAATAATATTTCATTTATTTAAATTATTTATTTCATTAATTAAATTATATAATTATTTATTAAATTAATTAATACTTAATTACTTTATTAACACTTAATTACCATATTAATCTTATTTATATATTTATTTTCATAATTATATTTATTAATTATTTATTTTAATTAATTTAGTTTTATTTATTTTTTTTTCATTTATTTTCCTCTCTCTCTTTTCTTTTCTCTCTCTTACTTTACCCTTTCTTCTCGTCCTCCTCTCTGTTTCTTCTTCTTCCTTCTCCAACCCATCTCCACGCTGCCAACCGTACAACCTCCTCAATGGCCGGTTGTTGGCCGACCGTTCTTTCAACTACCCCGCATCTCGTCACCCCCGTCGGTGATGCCATCCCGCTGTGCCTATTTATATCCGACCCTCTCCCTCCGAGCTCGTCATCCGCCATTAATCCATCTTCCTTCACATTCAGTTCCGGCGCGAGAGAGAGTGTGTGTGTGTGTGTGACAGCAACCTCTTACATGAATAAAACGTATGGTATGTTATTTTCAAGATATCAATAATATTTCATCCAAAAATTATTTGGATTTATAGGATTAAACTTGGTTAATAAAAAATATTTAATAAATAATCAACATAATGATAATTCAATATGTGGTATGGTAGCAGACTAGCAGGAAATGAAATATTGTGAATATAAACCATACATAGCAGCACAAACATCCACCAAACGAAAATGGAGTTAGGATTAGATAGCATCCAAGCATTCATAGGGGATTTCCTTACATAGGATTTCGGTCCCACTTTACTTAGTCTGTTGGGTCTAATAATTCGCTCTGGGATACATTGAAGTGTCATTGGGGATGAAAATCAAAACAAATATGTTCATATTCGTTCGTATTCGTCAAATAAAAGATATGGATATCATTTTCCAGTATCTGATAATATTGCAAATGTTCAACATTCGTCGAATACGAATACGAATATAATATCCTCATTTTTTAAGAATATGAATGTGATTACGAATGTTCAAAAATTTGAAGATACGAATACGAATATTCATTTTTTTGAAGGTTATGGATACAAATACGAATATAAATACAAATGTTCAAATTCTGTATGATACCAATACTTACATGTTACCAAAAGAAGTGAGTTTGGTAATCTTTTTTATTATTTAGTTATATCTTTACAATTCCTTTTATTATTTAGTTATTTTTATGCATTATTCAATATTAAAATATTTGATGTACTTTTTATACATTGGAAATTGTTATGGACGTAAAATACTTATAACTTTTAAGTAAATTTAGACATGCATAATATTCATATATTAATTCCTATTCGTTTATCGAATATCTGTATTCGAATTATCAATATATGTTTTTCATTCGTAATCGCATTTTAAGGATACGATTTTACATTTTACACATTAATGTGATATTCATATTCGTATTCGTTTTCAGATTTTAAAAAGGATGAGGATATCGTAGCACTTGTATTCGTATCTGTATCCTACTATTTTCATCCTTAAGTGTCCTTTATATAGAATACTATAGTGGTAGTGTGATATCACTTAATGAAATAAACGACCGGCCAGAAAATTTAATATTTATACTCATGTTATAAATGTATATAGTCATAAGTGCAAGGGATGTCAAGACTCATGAAGATATAATAGTGTAATGTATGCAGTGTAATATTGATCTGGATGTCTAGCTAGTGAAAGTGTTGGTGTTATACGATTATTTTATTTTATATCTTTTTATGTTTTTATGGATTTTGGTGCTATGTTATTTTTCTATCTTTTATATTTTTAGTATTTCTTTTATTGATTTTTAATAGTGGAAATGAATTAAGAAATTTAAACGTAGGTACTTAGTAGGGAAGTGATCTTTTTAGAATTCCATAATATGTATAAAATGCACAAAAATGCTCATTGAAAATATGTTTACATGTTTTATGTTGTTTCTCTATTTTAAAAACTTTTTATGGTAGTTTTAATACTTGCATTGATTTTTGAATTAATTTATTAAGGAAAATAAGATTTTATGTAGAAATATATTTTATTACAATTCTTACTTTTTTCTAATTTTTATCAATGAATTCTAATTGAATTCAATTATAAGCCCCTAGATATAATTAAATTAGCACCCTTAAATATATGCGCAGCATTCATGTTCAAGCTCTAGTAGATGTATTATCAACTTTTTCTTCTACTATTTTCTTGGGAGCTCTTCAACAAAATCCATCACCCCCTTATAGCATTCATTATTAAAAAAATGGATAAATTACAATTTGTATCCACATCTATAGGTCAAATCCCAGAATAGGTCCCCATCTTTAAATTGTAACGATTCGGGTCCCCAGATCGTTAACGTAATGAACACTTTTGGGCTGACGACGAATATGTCCTTGTTTAAAAGTTGGAACTCAACCATCGTTCCCTTCTCTCCTACCCGACAAGGGCAGTTTCGTAGATGATGATCCAAATGGTAATTTCCCGTAAAAAATAAGAGTAGGGATGTCAACTGGTCGGATTTTAAGACAGTATCAATATTCTCAATAACAACATGGAACTCAACCAAAGATTAAAGATTTTTATATTTCTATTATTTTCCACAGTAGAACTATTAAAACCCCCAATTATAAATGCTCCGAAAAACTATTTAAAAACCCCATTTGATTGCAGTTAACTGAATAATCACAGTTTGCTTTCTTCTAACGCCAAAATCTTCCACTAATAACTCTAATCTTCCACTATTTAAAAACCCCATTTCTATTATTTTCCTACGGCCTTCATCCAGAACATGTAAAATACAGCAAATCTGTGACCGTTAAAAAATGACTGTCTGAATGAAGGCCATAGGAGTCTCTGTTTCTGACAAAATTTGAATTACATACTAGAGGGATATAATTGTGAAAACCCGTGGTGGCATTTTTGAAAAAAAATAAAAAATTTTGCAAAAAATAAAATGTGAAGTAGGTAAGTTACCTATTTCACAAAGTAGGTTCCCTTTCCTCTCTATATATATAACGTCATATTTAGACAAAATTAAATAGACGTACGTATGGAATATTATTAATATATTCCATTTATGGTATTATTTAGTATTTGGCAATAAAAATGCGGACAGCAGGAAATCAGCTGCCATCTTCTCCATTTTCTCCATCCTTCCGAATGCGAAGATCCACACAGCTGTACTCGTTACATGATTGATCGTTTTTGCCTCGATCGTATCTTTCAGAAATCAAAATCCTTGACATATAAATTAATATAAGAACCTCATCATGCACTAATCCATCAGCACTCCTTTCATCAGCATCAGCATGCCTCCGGGTTACTCCTGCACCTTCCTCTTGCTCTGCCTCCTAGTCGCCGTCCGGTTACCCTCCGGAGGCGCCGCCCCCTCCATCGCCGAGCAGTTCGAGAAATGGATCGTCGACAATGACGTCCATTACGTCACCAAGGCCGAGAAGGATGCCCGGTTCATTATCTTCAAAAGCAATGTCGAGTTCATCGATGCCTTCAACGCAAACCCTAGCAACAAATTCCAACTCGCAGTAAACCAGTTCGCGGATCTCACCCTCGACGAATTCAATGAGATGATCGGCGCGGAGCCGCCGCCGCAGACTGGGAAGTTGTGGAATAACACGGGATTCTGGCATGAGAACGAAATCCCGCCGGAGAATATGGACTGGAGGACCATAGGTGGAGTCACTCCTGCTAAGAACCAAGGAAGGTGTGGTACGTCCATGATCTTAGCTTCTGCTCTATTTGTTTCATGTTTGGATCAAGGTTTTCAAAATCGATCTGGACATTGAACCGATTTGTCTTCGGTTTGGTTCAATCGGGTCAGACCATCGGTCCAAATCGGTTGGACCGGTGATGATGTTAGCATGACACCATGATCATTCCTATCGACTCGGAAAAAATCAGATCGAGCTTAATTTAATGGTCAGACCGATCGAACTACTTTTCTTAACCGATAAAACCGAATACATATATATATATAAGTATATATTTATATCAATGAAACAATCATGTAAAATGTCCAATCTTTCAATAGAATAACATGATCGTCTATTTCGAGTAAAACTCGACAAAAATTAGTCGCACTTTCTTGAATTATATATGAATATAATATTGTAATCATTTATTTATAGTTGCTTCTAAAAAATTACTCTAAGAAAGTATTGGCAGAACGTATATTCCAAAAAAGATATGGACATAACTTATATTATAAAAGTTAAGAAGACACAAATGATAAAAATCCCATTATTTCATTATTTAACCTTTGTTTTTTGAAAATTTACCAAACCATCAAATTGAGTTAATCCGGGTCAACCCGGTTCGACCATTCGAGTCAACCCGGTCCGACCACCGGTCCGACGCATTTTTTTATTTTTTTTATTTGAAATTAATTACACAAAACCGGCCGAACTGATCGAGTCGGAGCCGGTACCCGATCCAACCGGTCCAACAACCGTTCCGGTCCGGTTTTTTAAACCCTGGTTTGGATATATTTATCCTAATCGATTACATGGTCTGGATCTTTATTCAACTCTCAGGTGCATGCTGGGCATTCGCGGCAACAACACTAATGGAGGTAATCAACTACGGCAAGACGGGTGCGCTCCTGACGCTGTCCGAGCAGCAATTCATGGACTGCAGCCGCAAGGAACCAGACGAGCCGAAGAACAGTTGCAAGGGCGGCCGGCCGGATACTGCCTTCAGGCACGCCATCGAGAACCGAGGGGTCGCCCTAGCGCAGGACTATCCTTACACAAAGCGAGGCACCGATCGTTGCAATGCCAGTTTGGTCGGACATAATGCTCCGATCAACGGCTACCAGTACGGGCCAACGAATGACGAGGCAGCACTGAAGTATGTGGTCGCCGTCACGCCGGTCGCCATCGCCATGATTGTTGGCTCGGACGAATTCAGATTCCACAGGGGCGACAAAGTGTTCAGTCCCAGTGGTGATTGCGGGAAGATATGGCACTACTTGGCGTTGATCGGATACGGAGTGGAACCTGATGGGACCAAGTACTGGCTGGTGAAGAACTCGTGGGGCACCGGATGGGGTGTCAATGGGTTCGGCAAGATTGCGAGGGAGGCACCGGGCTTTGGCCCTGCTGGGGTCTGCTCCATGGCTAAATTCAACTCCTGGCCGGTCTGGTTGCCCTAATGACTTGTGTTAGCTTTTTACATCTATCTTTTTTCAATAAAATTATCGGAGGGCACGTCTTTTTTCCTATTCCCGTGATAAATTTGGCTCTTCTTACAGTTCTTTCCAACTAATGAACCTATTGATTCCTGGAATCAATCGAAAGTTATAACTGTTGCATGCAAATCTCTGAAATTGCACCGTGTTGGATAATTAGCGAGACGATCTTCTGCCTCCTGTAACCACTACAAGAAAAACAAGTTGTGGCTACAGAACTATAGCCACGGATATGGGATTTATAGCCACATAATTGGGTTCTAGCCACGATATGTCGTGGCCAGTAGCCGTAGCTACAAGTCTCGTCGCGAGAGTTCTCTAGCCACGAATATGTCGTGGCCACTACAAGTGGCCACAGAATTTATCGTGGCTACAACTCTTATATGAAGACTTGGGCCACGGATTGTGGCCACGAGAAACTAGTAGCCACGGAATTATCGTGGCCACAAGTTTCCGTAGCCACATTCCGTGGCCACAACTCATTTTTCTTGTAGTGAACACAGAGGAGCCACTCGATGAGTACTGGACAACTAATAAAATTTTGATATCCACATATATGGTTGTATCTCGATCTTCATAGAGTGGCTCCCCCCCGATGCTCATGGAGCGACACCCTTGTGTTACATCAGGTGTAGTAACAACACAGGATCCGCTCTGATATATTTCTACGGTCTCGAATGTTCGTCCGTACATGTGATGAAGTTTTTGTATTTTCCTAGATATTAGAATAAATAAATCTCTACCAAGACCATGCTGAGATGCATGTGAGAGAGAATGCATGGACGCAAGAGAGGATATTATGATCAATCCACTGGTCGATATTTTTGGGAATCCATCTTAATTCATATAGGAATGTGATGAGTCGGAGTTCCTATAAAATCCGAGTAGGAATAAAATCAATCAAGGGTCATTGTGACCCAGATCTCGCAGATCGGACTCAACAAGAAAAAGATACCACCAAAGAAGAATAATCAGACAAAAAGTCGAATAAGCGGTCTTGCTATTTATTTAACCTGGTATAGCGACCAGGGTCGAACTCAAGGAGCACGGATTGGCCAAGTACCCTACGAAGTAGTTAGAAAATGAATAAAATACTAAAATGTATTTTTTTTTTGTGGCATCAAATGATTTTTGGATAAAAATAAGCTAATTTGCACAAAAATAAATCGTATATAATTATAGCAATATCTAAAAATAATTAAGTTAATTAATACCGAGCATAATGTTATGTAATCAAGCCTCCCAAAGTTGAAATCATGTAATAATATTTAGAAAAAGGTAATTCACTGAAGGTGGTGTGGTGAAGTTAGAGTTTCATAGAACATAAGTTGTGATGGCAACTTTGGAGGAGATTTTAAGGGGTCAAAACCTCGATGGAAGATCGAGTAAGGGCTCGTGTGTAACACCTTAACCCTAAACACAGTACCATACCTAAAACTCACAAAGTGTGGGTGTGGTTTATAAGTGGAGGGGATTACTACTTGACAACTTGGGCTTAAACATTTTGGGTAATTGTCAACGGATCCATTTGGGCCCGAACCCAACAAGTTGTCAGGGCCAGTTTTCCTCAATAACGGACTGGGGACCTAAGCCCGAGACATTACAAATGGTATCAGAGCCAAATTCTCTCTTATATTGGAAAGGGCTACCCGAGAGGTGGAGCCACCCCTACAAAGAGGCAGGAGCGTGCAGCCGCCACTATCACTAAGAATAAGTGATGAGCCATGTCGCAACGAGGACGTTGCGAATATAAGTGGGGGAGGTGGCACAACGAGGGTGAGAATTGTGAGAGAATAGAGGTTAGCGACCATGTACCTGAACAATGTGAGGTTGGGTTGGAGGAAGGAGACGACTCAGGTGCTAGCATGTGGTACCCTAGGAAAAAAATCCGAAAATGCTAAAACCGTCTAAAATAGAAAAGAAATATCAAATGACCTCACATCAAAAAAATGTAATTAAATGTGAAAATTGCTCAAAACTTTGAGATTTAGCTACAATTTTAAGAAGTAAACACGATATTTTGTGGATTCATGATATAGGTAACATGCAGACACATGAGATGAATTTCGTTGCATGGTTCCAAACATAGATACAATTTTTGAAAGAAAAACAAAGATTTGCAGTGGGCTTCTAACCACGATTTCTTATTGTAGTACTTTGCGAAAGGAAAAATAAAATAACTCATGTAAAATTTATGCGTCATCTAGTTTTTTTTAAACCAAGTCGGATTTAAATTTATGTCACATATCAATAAACCAATCACTTAATCGATGAACAAATGAGTGGTATATGGAAGACTTTATGTCCAAAGCCCAACTCAAGGTGGCTCCCCTACTTTGTTTTCCTTGTATCTCTCATGGTTTCCCTTCACCAAATAATTTAATTTAGTTTTTTTTTAAAACGGTCAAGTAGAGTTCATTCATCTAAAAACATAGAGGGTACAGATGTCCAAATTTAGTACATAACACCGAAATAATAACACGTACATGCGCGGATGAATATATGTTAATCCCTAACACAGGATCACGCAGAAGCGAGGCTAAATTTAGCAATTGTTACGGGCTACCAAAAAGAACACCATTCAGTGAGGCAACAAAATCGATGGGTGGCGCAAAAGAAAATGGCATTTCCTCCCAACGCATTCCAATCACAAAATCCTACCAAAGATCGCCATGTCAAATTAAAGCTTCTTGATGGATATACCAGAATTCAGCTTCTTAGATGATTTACCAATGTTCGGGCTCTTTGCAGTTTTTAGTGCCGAAGTCTTTGTCGTATCTTCACCCTCATCTGAAAGGAGAAAGTACTATATTGTTCCAATGTTTTTAAATCGAATCAAAAGATTTAAAATTGGAAGGAATATTCAAGTCATTAATATTGGTAGTTGGTATCCTAGATGCACCCAACAAATTTGTGATGCTTCCGCAATAATTTTGACGGGATTAATCAGGGCACATTCGAAAGCATTCTTGCATCAAGCCCTCCAGATCGACCACCAAAGAGAGGCCTTCATTATAATCATCTGCCAAGATCCAATGATGCTCACCGAATTTGATGTAGCTTCTAAGAAGTTATGTAATCAATGCTTCTAGATTGTTGTTCTCATTCGATTAAATTTCTAGAATTTTCGTCTATTTTGTTATTGAAATGCAAATTGTCCCTTGCTAGTTTCTTTAATTAAAACAAGTTTTTTCTTATTACTTATTAAACTTAGGAAGTGATTATAATTACGATTAGATATACATAGATTTCAATTAAGTTCATGTGCATGTTTTTATTTAAGTCTGGTTTTAGGCATTAAATAAAATAATTTTTTAATCAATGCATGATCTTTGTTTCACTTTGATTTATTTAGATCACTAAATACATTTCTTAATAGAGTTTTATATTCAAAGTAATCCCAGGTATTGGTAGTTTTCTTAAACCTTCAATTGTACAGATCAAGTAAATTATTTTTTTCTTGTATGCTGGTGATAAATTATATTTTTTCATATTTTTAGGGTATGTAAAAATATTAAAAGTTATAAAATTAAGAGAAATTAGAAACATAAATATATATATATATACAGAAATTTTATCTTAACTCGTGAAATCTCTTATAGGAATCAACATTCACTCGTCATCAAACTCAATCTCATATTGTATCTGATATATGGAAATTATTCATGAAAGAGATGATGGCCCCGATCGAGTTCGGATAACTGTTATGTCTTTAAATACATTAAAATGCATGTTATATATGCAACACACATCAACTGTGTCATTTATGTCACTTAACTATGATAATTATGTTATTAACTTGTTTTATGACACTTTGGCACTGTCTCGCTTTATGAGAACTGTATTTCTGATGAGTAGTCGATTGTTAATCTCAGCAGTTACATCATACTTTATTTACAAAGAGTTCTATAATTTCCAATAAGCCATATCCATTATTAGAGAACTGTGTCAGAAAATAGATGAATCGGTTTTGGATTATCTGGAGCATCTCCCATCTTCATCAGCAGAGCCAGGATGCTTAACTCCAACAACCTTCCTTCTCAAAGACCATAAGACCACACTGCCTGCAAATGAGGCTAATATCAACCATTCCAATGAAAAGTCTAAGGAAAAAGTTGATTGTAATGAAGGTCTCACTTTGGTGGTCGATCTGGAGGGCTCGATGCAAGAATGCTTTCGAATGTGTCCCAATTACTCAAGACAAAATTATTGCGGAAGCATCACAAATTTGTTGGGTGCGTTTAGGATACCAACTACCAATATTAATGACGTTAATATTCCTTCTAATTTTAAATATTTTGATTCAATTTGAAGAACATTGGAACAATATACTACTTTCTCCTTTCAGATGAGAGTGAAGATACGACAAAGACTTCGGCACTAAAAAGTGCAAAGAGCTCGAACAAGGGTGAATCATCTAAGAAGCTGAATTCTGCTCTATCCCTTAAGAAGCTTTAATTTGAAATGGGGATCTTTGGTAAGATTTTGTGATTGGATTGCGTTGGGGGGAAACGTCATTTTCTTTTGCGCCAACTTACCATGATTGCTCGTCGATTTTGTTGCCTCGCTGGATGGTGTCCGTTTTTGGTAGCCCGTAACAATTGCTTCTGCGTGATCATATGTTAGGGATTTTCATGTATTCAACCGCGTTGTGCGGGTTATTATCTCGGTGTTATGTACTAAATTTGGACATCTGTACCCGCTATATTTTTAGATGAATGAACTCTACTTGATCGTTTTAAAAAAAAG
Source organism: Ottelia alismoides (assembly GCA_037367405.1). NCBI lineage: Eukaryota > Viridiplantae > Streptophyta > Magnoliopsida > Alismatales > Hydrocharitaceae > Ottelia > Ottelia alismoides. Next base: position 443,961 of record JAZKJV010007537.1, on the reverse strand, counting down.
AGTTCTATAATTTCTCTCAAGTGCATATAAAAGTCCCAAGGATTTTCACGAGATTGTCCTTGATGAACATCAACAAAACATTATTCTTTTTCTCCCATTTTGTTATCCATTTTCCAGTTTTCTTAATTCCTGACTTCTTCCGCAGCGGCGTTATGAGTTTGCTAGAGACATTGCGAATGATCTAAAAGAAGAAGAAATTTGTTCTTAAATTATTTCTAACAGAATTAAGAGAAAGTAAGCAAGTTTAAGGATATGCACAAAGTTACTGTCCGATATGAATATTAATTCATAAATTTTTTGACCCGTTATTCTACTTGTTAATTAAGAAAACTATATCCAACGAAACGCTAAAAATGGAATATGTAATAACTAGGGATGAGCATTGGGTAAGGCTGGCTCGACCCAGCCTAATGCCCGGCCCGATAAAGCTCGGCCCAGGTCCGAGTTGAGCAATAGTCGGGAGGGCTTGGTCTTAATTTTCGGCCCACTTCTATTATCAGGTCTGCCCGAGCCCGTGGGCCGGCTCGAATATAGGCCCATCGAAGGCCCAACCCGATAAATATGTTTGGTTTATATTTGTTATGTGTATTGGAGTTTGGATTATTGAAATAGGAATAGTTTCCTTGTCATTCCCTGTTCTTCCTCCTTTTCTTTAGTTGCAAGATAAAGTTTCAAATAATATAAGCATGAAAGAAGAAATTTTTTTTTCCTTGGACCTCTCTATATTTCAAAGACATGAATCTCACAAGTAGTAATTGGTTCTTAATCGAGCCGGTCCGACCCAGCCTGACCCAAGTATCATCGGGATGGGCCCGAGCTTGGGCTAGGTTTTCCAAATTTATTCGGACTTAGGCCCAGCCCGTGAGCCCGTCACGCTAAACGGGCTGGGGTGGGGCCGAGGTTGGCCCAACCCGACCCGGCCCGATGCTCATCCCTACTAATAACCCTTTGGAATTTAATGCAAAGGGGATTGAATACAACTTTTTTTCCTCTCCGGATAAATTTGGCCATGCTGCTGTTCAATTTTTTTCCTCCAGAATTGGGAAGATGGAGTCCTGTAGGACTGAAAGAATTAAAGTTGAACTAATTCCAGATATCTGTGAAATCAACGAAATTAATTAGCTCACATATATCCAGAACAAAGAAACTTCATTTCAGATTAACTCATCTCCTGATAAGGTGTTCACATTGACATCATTTCTCGTTTGATAGTATTTTTCTCCTTAGAAGTTACAGCTTAAATAATCAGTATATAAAAGAAGATAAGTCATAAAGAAGAGTACATATTACAAAGAAATTGTTGGGAGACGGGCAACAAGCTGCGCCGCCAATCCCTTTTGGATGGCAAATCTAATTCTTCAGAACAGTACAACATCCATAGACCTGGGGACCATAACGCCAATCCCTTTTGGATGGCAAATCCAATTCTTCGGAACAGTACAACATCCATAGACCTGGGGACCATAACATTACTATGCATAATTTTCTGGACCCTCTTAAGGAGCTCTACAGCTTCAGATGCCAAGAACCCAAAGGTATCAAACCCGAAAGGGATGAAGACATGTTGATTGTCAATACAAGGCTTCTCATGTTTAGCAACTTTGGCTTAAATTAACTGAACAAGACAGAAGATAAATCCACTTATTTATTTTTGCTCCTTATTTATTAGTCACACATATAATGGTTCCTCTCCTTCATAACTTTACAATCTGATCTGTATTTTGTTATCTGATGGGGTTTCAAAAGCTACGAATCTAACGACTAAAAGCTAAAAAGTATGATAGTTTCGTGTGTGTGTTGCTAAGAATATCTGATACGTATCCATATTTTCAAAAGATAAACTAAAAACTCTCTGAGAAAAGAGAAAAAAAATCAGAAATCTCAATCAATCAATCATTTATAAACCAAAAAACATAAAGGAAATTTACTGCATTCTCAACATGAACTGCGCAAGCACATCTCTCCACCACCAGCCCCTCCCTCGTCAACCCGCATGGATTGCTGCAACACCTAGCATGGATGGCGCATGGATGGCCAGCAGTTGTGCTCGATCACACGGATGGCACAGCAGCAAGCTGGACCCAGGTACGTCTCTCCGTTGATGAATGTGCTCCGTTACCCAATCTCTTGACCCCCCTCTCTTTTTCCTTCTTTTCTCTCCTCCATCACCTTTCTCTTCATTCTCCTTCCTCTTCCCCCATCACTCTTCACCCCCATCACCCTTCCCCCATCACTCTTTTCCCCCACTTCTTTACCCAACGCTTCCGGTGGCAAACCTCCCCTTCTTCCAGGCTTCCCATTCGCAAAACTATGGGATGCCGGGGCTTTAAAAAAAGAAAGGCAGCTCGTGCTAAAGGAAACTTCGCTACCAGACCTCGGGAAGCGTTAGATCAAATCCTCGTTCCGTCAAAACCTCTAAAAATCCGGAGAAACAGGGATGACTATCTTCTAAAAGATCAAACTCGCAAAGCAGATGCAATGGTTCTGAGGGGAAAAAACGCAAAGCGGATATCAACTCTTAAAAAAAATGAATCTCCCTGTCAAAAAAACAAACGTCAGGGCCATGGCGTTCTTGGGGATAAAAAGATTGGTTACATCTGCAAACCCCCCTCTACCAAGACCTCTCAAATTTCCAAAGTTCAGGCGGACCTACTAAAAGAAACCCGAGGAGAGACACTCCACCACAACGCTCACAACAAGCTGTTACCTGACTCCTTGTCGATCTCCATTGAAGATGAAAATCATGAAACCACCTTTACTTACAAAATAGTTGATAAAAAGGTTATCTCTTGCTCTCTCAATTCCGGAAGAAAAACCTTAAACCATTTTCACAACATTGGTTGTCCGGACTTAAAATACCTTAAGGACTCAATAGGCCTTGCAACAAAAGAGATTCAGTTGAGCTTTCCGTGCATGCAAAATCGAAGGGCAACTAAAGCTAAACCCGACTTTTCAGATATCAAGAAGAAGAAGCCGGTCTGGATTCTAGATTTCTCGACATTGTTTGATTCCAAATACTCGGATGATTTGAAGGCTTCCAAAAAAAATTTTCCTTTAAGCAGAAGGGGGGAAAATTGGATTGAAAATGAAATTTCAATGGAAATTGATAACAAAAATCCGACAAATTATCCTTCCTCCCAGCGCCCTAGGGTCGTTGATTCGGGTGATTTAGGCTGCTTGGGGGTAAAGGAAAAAATTCTTGGAGGCTCCCTGTCTTTTAGCGATGAAACCCGCCATTCTTTGAAAAAGATTTGGGTCAGAAAAGTGGATCTTCCCAAGACTGCACCTCCAAAGGTCGTTTACGATGGAGGGGATACCGACAAATTAGCAGATCAGTGGACTCTTGTCCAAAAAAAAAGGAACGTAGAAAGAACACGCTGAAGATCTCAAAATCTTTGGATTGGACGTCTGCAAGGCAGGGTGCAGCGGACGAAATTGCAAGGAAAAAGGATTTGGAGCGAGGAACCGAGTTCGCATTAAATGCAAGATGGACCCTGGCAAAGGAAAATTTTCAAATTAATAGCCATTCAAGGAAATTGTCGATGGGAGTTGGTACGGGGAGATGGGTTTGGAGAGAAAAAAAGGGTGCGTTTTCGGGGGATAAGGACCACTCTTCCTCGGTCGAGTACGCATGCTTGGGGAAAAACGCCATCACGTCATCTCAAACCTCGAAGTTTCTTTCTGCCCGATGCTTCCGATGCCTTGAGCTTGGCCACGCTATACGATTTTGTACTAAGAACATCCGGTGCTTCCAATGCGGGGAGTCTGGACATAATGCGGCTTTTTGTCCTTTGAAAAACCATTCTATCCAAAATACTCGCTATCTCCAAACCTCTAACCAAAAACCCTGCGACTCCTCTATCCCGATGGCTCCGCCGCGGACTCCGAAACGCCCAAGATCCATATCGCCATCTCCAGAAGCTAGGAGGATGCTGGATTCGGAAATCCACCTGCCCCCGATCAAGACTGCTCAATAGGTGCGATCTCTGCCTCCCCCGCCGGCCCAGGAGGTAGGTCAGCGTCATTCAAACCGCCCCTCTAAAGAAAAGGTGGACCTTCAAGGGAAAACGATTCTACCTTTCTGGAAATCGGACATCTGTGAGGAATCAAAACGCTCGAGAGCCTTCTTTAAAGACTGTCTGATTGTAGAATACTCAGGTATCATCAAGTCAATAACTTTCGCGAAGGAGTTGCTGGCAAGGGAGGTTTCCAAAGCATCATTCCTTAAGATGTGGAAAATTTCTCAACATCAACTCATTGCCCAGGTGGATTCCGACGCGATCTTTGAAACTCTTGCACATTCGTCTCTGCAATGTGCCGATGGATCTTGGCTGTGGTTTTATAAGTGGTCTCCTTCTTTCGGGGCTAAGAAGGTGGAGGAAGTTTCGGCATATTGGTTAGGGGCGATTGGTCTCCCGTTTCACCATCGCTATCCCTATGTTCTGAGTAACCTCGTCAAACAGTTTGGGAAACTACTCGACTTCGAATGCCCAGACCTCTCCGGCGATTGTGAGGACGCCTCTGTTGTTAAATTGCTGGTTGATATTCCGGACGTCAAAAATATCCCAAAGGCAATCGAGGTTTTTACAGTAGATGGAATCTTTGAGGTAGTCTTCTCTCCGCTGAATGCCACCTCCGGACTCAAATTTATTCATTATAATACTCCGCTGGTCAACTCCTCTACGCGCATCAACGCTCCCATTGCTTTTAAATTCGAGGAGGATGGTTTGGGTAAACCAAACAAATGGAGTAGACTCGGGACGTTTTCAAATCGGATCGTGGAGCCTCTGGAGGACTCTATTCTACAAGATGATGCGTCGGTTTGGGAGAAGGTAAACCTCAATGTCTTCCCCTTCCCCAGCCATAAGGGACCATCCACCGCAAAAATGCTTGTTACTGAAAAGAAACCAGACAGCTCAAACCTTCTCCAAGCTCTAACTTGGCTTCGTTGCATGGGCCAAGAGATCGACCCAGCTATGTGGAACCATGTTAAAAACCTCTCATCCAAGGGGTTAGAAGACGCCAAATGTATCCCGAAGCCGCTAAATCTGGTGGTGGACCTAACTCCTAACGACATTTCAACAAAAACACCCGTTGGTAGTCAGAACGACACTAAAGGGAAAGGTATGTCTCTTGACCTCTGCTCGCCCAGAAAGCCTGATAACTCTTCCATTTTATCTCCATTAACTCCGCTGAGAAATTCATCACTATTGGATTTTTTTGATTTCAATTTCTCAAACTCGGGGAAAAGAAGAGTGCTCCTTTCGGAGTTGAGGAAAATCTGACTATTCGAGTTCCTTTGACGGTTTGAACCTTGAAGTGTTATTTCAGCTAATTTTTTTTCTTTTCACTATTATCAATGCTTAACATTCTTTCTTGGAACATTAGAGACTTGGGGGGAAGTTTGAAAGAAAAAAGACTACAAAATTTATTACGCCATCACAATTTGGCCCTCATCTGCCTTCAAGAAACCAAAACAAAGACCTCATCATCTTTCGCGGACTCGTTTTTTTGGAAGAACTATTGCTGGCACTCAAACCAAAGGGCAAAAACTAATGGCATTCTCACGGGATGGGACAAAACTATAATGGAGGTTGATTTAATTAGCGACCATGACTTCTTCTCGATATTTTTCTTTACTCTGGCCTCCGGAAACACAAAAGTGTGTATCCTCAATGTTTATGGCCCACCTGGCGATCCTTTAAAAAAGGATTTTATTGGATCGCTCAATTCCTTAAGATTGCAAGATATCCCCACGCTGCTGCTAGGAGATTTCAATCTAATCAGATTAAGGCAAGACAGAATCTCCAAGAAGCCCATTAAACGATATGACTCTATGTTTGACGCCTGGATAAACTCATTGGGTCTTATTGATCTTAAGGAAAATGGTACCACCTTCACCTGGTCTGGGTCTGCTGACTGCTCCTCTTGGTCCATTCTTGATAGAATTCTTCTGAATCAAACTTACTTGGACTGTTTTCCGTACAGCGCGGTCAAAAGACTACCAAAAACCTACTCTGATCATAATCCCATGTTGTTATCTTGTGGATCCTTTAACAAGGGTAACCGCATCTTCAGAATTGAATCCTACTGGATTCAGAGACCATCCTTTTGCTCTTTAGTGGAAGATTGTTGGTCGAGAGTCATTCTCTCGGATAACCCCTTCCATAGGTGGTCTGTTAAAGCCAAAAACCTCAGAAGGTTGCTCAAAGTCTGGAAGAGGGAGATGATCCCAGACATAAACAAGGAAATCCGAGCTACGGAAGAGGAAATTTGCAATTTAGAACTCCTGATAGGCAGTGGAGACCTATCAGCCCAACAAAATCTTAATGATACTTACAAGAAACTTCTTGCCCTAAGGACTGACGAACATATGATTTGGCAACAAAGGGCTAAGATTAAATACACCTTGGAGTGAAATGAAAATACGAAATTCCTAAAGACCATTGCGTCGGCAAAATCCTCAAGAAATTTCATCTTCGCCCTACGCAATAGAGAGGGAATTCTGGTTCAGGACTACGGCAAGCTCTGTGGAGTAATTATGGATTTCTACACTAAACTATTTGAGGACCCCAACAGGGATATGCTTTCCTATGAGATTCCATCCTCACTTACTAGAAGGTTGGACGACCACTCAATCTTTACAACTCCCTTTTCTCTCCAAGAAATCGAAAAGACGATTGCCGGCTTCAAGAGAAACAAAGCACCTGGTCCGGATGGACTATCCATTGAGTTTATAAAAACGTGCTGGCCTACTCTCAAAAAAGATTTCATGGATCTTGTAAAAGATCTTCATAACAAAAATTTCCTCGGGAGGAATCTTCGTCACCTGAACAATACTATTGTATCCTTGATCTTCAAGAAGGGTGACCCTTTTGAAATTGAAAATTTTAGACCGATCAGCCAGATAAATATGCCTATTCGTATCATCTCTAAAGCAATCGCAAACAGATGGGCACCTTTCCTCGCACAAAACATACCACCTTCGCAATGTGCCTTCCTCAAAGAACGATCTGCAACTGATGCTTTTACCATGGCAACGGTGATAATCAATGATTGGGATCGTAGAGGTAAAAAAGCGCTTATTCTTAAAATTGATTTCCGAAAGGCTTTCGACACCTTACGTTGGTCTTTCATTATAAATACGCTCAAGGCAGCAAACTATCCTGACATCTTCATAAACTGGGTTAAGGCCCTTCTGAAAACCACTGGTATCTCATTTAAAGTGAATGGAAACTCGGCCGGTTTCTTTACACCACAAAGAGGAGTCCGTCAAGGAGACCCACTATCCCCTTTCCTTTTTATCCATTCCCTCTCGGTTCTCGATGCAATGCTAGCAAAACTTTCTGATCAGGGAAAATGTAGAGGCTTCTTTAGAAAAGGAATGGAAACAATGATCACAAACATTCAATTCGCGGATGATTTACTTATCTTCCTCGAGTTTGACTTAGAGGAGTTAAAAAACGTCCTCCATACTCTCAAATTGTTTTGCCACATCTCCGGCCTTGAAATAAATCACTCACAATCTTCTTTTTTTTGGTCTCAACGCATCCGAAACAGAGCTTTATGATTCTAAGGAAATTTTGGGTTGGAAATTGGGCACCTTTCCATTAGAATATTTGGGTTTCCCACTTCCAAGGAAAAAACTTACCTCAAGTGATTGGGCTTCCTTGGTCGGTAAATTTGCTTCCAAACTACAGGCTTGGAAGGCTAGGGTTCTTTCTCTTCCTGCTAGATTAACCCTAGTAAACTCATCTCTCACTCCGACGATAAATCATGTCATGTCCTGCTTCAAAATTTCAGAGGGAGTTATTCGCAAATTTGACAAGATTAGAAGAAACTTCCTTTGGTCTGGGAGCTCCTCAGCTAGTAGTATGTCAAAGGTGGCTTGGGATAAGATAACTAGACCCACTGTAAATGATGGATGGAGCATCCTAAATCTATCCCTTTTCAATAACGCTCTTCTTACAAAACATGCCATTGATATCATTGATTGCAAAAGACCTTGGGTTTCAAAATTGATTAGCGCTACTCATTTCAGGGGGGGGGCATCACCTATCTGGAAAAAACAAAACGATCTCACTCCGTTATTTGGAAGAATATCATCAAGGGTTCAACTTTGCTTCAGCCAATTTTAAATAAGAAATTGGGTAACGGAGCACATTCATCTTTGTGGAATGACAAGCTGAATGGTTTTGATCCAATCCTTAAAACCCATCGACCTCTACGTCCTTTTGTTAAAAACAAATATATCTCGGTGGAAAAGGGTCTTCAAAACTGGCGAGCTCGTTTCAATTGGTTTAAAGGTTTGAAGTTAACCCTCCCTATCGGGTTGTGGTCTAGAGCAAGAGAGGTTCAGCTCTTTTTAGATCGTATAGAGGGTGATTTACTACTCAATGCTAAGGATAAAACAATCTACCCGACCTGGCCCCCGGGAAGAAATACTTCTGTAACAAAAATATTATATTCTCTTTTGGGGGATGGAGGGATCCGATCAACGGTTGCAATGTTTTTCAAGAAAAAAGCGCTTGACCCTAGAGTCTATTACTTCATCTGGTTGTTGGCTCACAACAAAATTCTCACTCAAGATCTGCTAGGGAGACTGAAAATTCACTCTGTCAACCGATGCTATCTTTGCAAAAATGACCTTGAAAGCTACTTCCACTTGTTTAAGGATTGCCCATTTTCAAAAAGGATCTTCGAAGCCTGCGCTATTGAATCAGCTTTTGATACCTTCATTTCGTTATTACTTGGGGGGGGGGGGAATTTCTCCGATGATGCCTGGTGGGGATGGCAACTAAACTTCACAGCTTGGTGGCTGATCTGGAAACATCGGTGTAAATTGGCTTTCGAGGGAGTTTCGACAGATCCAAACTTTATTATTAAAGAAACAATCCAAATCTGCTCTATTCGAAACGGCTTAAATTTAATTTAAATCTTCTTTTCTCGGATTTGTGTTTCCCTCCCCTCTGCAAGCTGCAGTGTTAACTCACTGCCTTTACGCTATCTGCTCTAAATTTTCTCCCATGCTCGATCCCCCAATTTTTCTGTTTCATGCAGGTGCTGCTTCATCAAATGATTCGCCTGGTTGTTGGTTGGCCCCATAACCATTCTCTGTGGTGATGATGGGCTTCGATCTTTTCGGGGTGATGCTGCTCTGATTGTTCTCAAGCTTTTTGGGGGGTTTTGCTGAATCTACTTCTCGCTGATATGCTTTGGGATGTTCTTTTTTTTTTTTTGGCGAAGGAAAAATGTGACCTCTGCTTCTATATTTTCATGTTTTTGGGTGGCAGCTTTGCATTACTGCCTTCTGGTCTGTATTAAGCTTTAAACTCCTTGTCAAACTGCTTTTTACGATGAATGAACTTGAACCTTTTTATCAAAAAAAAACATCTGTTTTTATTAATTTCTCAGACTTAAAGAACCAACAAAGAGAACCAAGAAATACATTATATATTGCATGATATTAAGATCATATATAGTCAATATTACACAGCCTCACATCTTGGTTCCCTACCATTTCCTCTCTACTCTCTCCTGCATGTCTGTGCTCCCGGACTGGAATTTGGTGATGATTGTTGACACGAGCAGTAATTGTTTCAGAATTTCTCATCAGTGAAATCTGCAAAGGAGGTGATGGCTAGCTTGAATCTATTGCTCGGGTTGCTGTTATGCGCATCGATGAATTCGACGTTGCGTTTGAAGATCTCAAACCTTTCAGCCTTCTCATCCTCATCCATGTAATGACGGTCGAACTCGACGATGAAGCGCTCGAATTTCTCGAGAACGGTGGTGGCGCGTCCATCGTGATTTTCGGTGGAATCCTGGGACATGGTGATTTTGATTAGATCAGTGTTGTACAGTACTGCTGTGAAATAATTCAGACGTTCCCTTGTATATATAGGAGGATTTGGATCAATTGTTATCAAGTTCTTTCTAGGGTTAGTGCTTGACAGTTAGGTCATTTTGTCAATTAAAAGCATGCAACAAATAGCTGTTACACTAAATGAAAGGAAATAGAAACGGAAGTGAATTTAATTCCTATCTGACCATCTTCAAAAGTTGATTTACTTTTCCTTCGCATGGAAGATATCTCTCACGGTTATGTATCTTACTTATATCTTAAGAAAAATAAACAGTATTAGGTGTTCCTCCCTCTCATTTTTGGGGTGCTAAAGTCTCTCGTCTTCATAGTGCTTATGATTGTGGTTGTTTGATTATTGCTTGTTCTTGCTGCCATTGGTTGGTTTGTTAATCTGTCAAGTTGCTCGGTTCGACACACGCTTGAAATACACGCTCGATCTGATATCTAAAAGGATAGACATCGTCACTGTGTCGACCAAACGATATCGCCAGAAAAAGATTGTAGATTTTATTTATACTCCTAAACTTGTGTGTATAGTGTAAGTACGTGAGTGTCGAACTCACAGAGGCAAACTGTGGCGACTAAGGTAGAACGGATCGATTGATCTAAGGTATTAGGATTTTATAAATTTTTAGAGATTTTTAATTGATTTTTATCTTTTTAGTTAGTTTTAGTTTTTGTATTGTTTTTATGTTATTTTATATATCTATATAAGAGAAGTGTAGGAATGGGTTTTGTATTTGATTTTATCTTTTATTATTTTTATTATTTATATTTGTTTTACTTTAGGGATTTTTAGTAATTTTTAGAATTTATTTTTATTTTTAAAGGATTTTTAAAGTTGAAAAATGTATTTATATAAGAAGTACTTGGATTTTAATTAGGGTGGCCCCATTTTATCCTATATATATCCAGTTTTATTTGTTCAAAAATCTGGTTCGACCAGTCGGACCAGTAAATTAAGCATGGTCAGTTTTTTCCCGAGTTGATAGGAATGATGATGTCACGCTAACATCATCACCAGTCCAACAGATTTGGATCGATGGCCGGTCCAGTTAGATTGAACCGAAGACTAATCGGTTGAATGTCCGATCCGAATTTTAAAACCTTGCGTAGGAGTCTCTGCTTACAAAACTTGAATGTCATAATATATGGATATAGTGATGAATTTTCACGAATTCATTTTCGAAAAAAAAATAAAAAATTGATGATATGTGACGAGGGAGTCAAATTAGCTCCCTAGGGAGTTGCCCCCGTTTTATCATAAATATAGTTGTATATTTATTTATAACTTTATATAACATAATTATATACCTTCTTTTATCATATCTGGTATAATTGTTGAAATATAAGCACAATTAATATATTTATTATATTGCATCCAATACATGTATGTTTAAACTAATATATAAAGTATTTATAATATTGTTCATATACGATCGGTATCCATTTTATATTGATATCCATCTTTTACAAATATAGTAACATGTTTTTCATCTGTGAATCTATATACTCATTGCATTCATATTTAAAAACGTATATGGATATGGGAACACATATATCCATATCTATATCCGTCTGACAACATCCCTGATTCCTCCCATCTCCTAATAAAAAAATCAATAATATGACACGAATATAATAATATAATTATCAACATTTGTATATTTTACGGAAGTAGATGTTACACATAATCCGAACAAAAAAGTAACTATATAGTGACCTTTTTTTATTCATCGCCATAACATCCCTTTTTAAATTGTTAATGGCATCTATTATTTACGTGCGAAATAATCTTTTTATACTTGAAATTAAGGATAAATGTAATACATATTGTTACATCAATATTGGTGATCCATATAGAAACGTTGAGCTACCGCAATTTTTATAGCGACGATTAGTTCATATCAAAAAAATAGTGATCCATAAGCACTCTATATGATCCTTCGCTAATGATATAGCTATAAATATGAAATTTGTCACTTATTATAATATAAAAATTATCTTGTAGCAAATAATATTATTTGTTATTATACACTTAGAACAGACGAAATATGATAGATTAAAAACCATCCAAATAGACGATTTTTTCAGTTAATTATTTCCTTTATTAAAAAAAACACAATTGACTATTAGCATTTATATATTAGAAATTGACTATTAGCATTTACATATTGTAAAATACCTATTTTATATCGTTTTAAACAATTTCATTTAAAAATAAATAAACTCAACAAAAAAGTGGAATTATTAAGATAATCATCTAGAGTATAAAGAGTAATATCAATCTATAAAAGATACCAAAATGACTATATAAATGGCCAGTTACGGAAAAGCATACAAGTATTTTCATATATATCTACATAATTATGGATGTAGTTGTTGATATCGACGAATATGAATATTGTATTACCATATCAAAAAAAGTGTATATAAGATATAAAATCCACTTCAATGTTTGCATATTTACATCACGATCCTTGTATTTACGGAAGTTTACATTGAGTGTTGATCTTGTGAGAGCCAAAAACAGTAAGAGCGTGAGAGCGGTGACTCTAGACCGTTAGATTTTGTCCGTCTCTCTCCTCCTCCAATCAATTAGGAGAAAGATGACATAATCTAGAGATCTAAAATCATTACTCTTATGCTCCGATAATTTTTGGCTCTCACACTATCAACCCTCATATATTACATCTTAGTAATATTTTTTATCACGTAGTTTTGATAGTGTACTTCATCAACAAACCCCTCCAATTTCTCAAAATTATATCATTCACACAACTTCTTCCTTAAACCTTCACCTTCTCCTCCCACAGATCTTCCCCAAAATCCCTAATGGAGATCTCCAAAGACCACAATCCGCAGATCGCCCCGCAAGAACAGGAAGATCCGCCGTTGGAGGCAGTCGAATTGGTGCTCTTCCACGTCAAGGAGTGCTACGTCTATCTGGTGATCTTTCTCCCAAATTAGGGTTGGGGTTTTTCCTTTTTTCATTCTTGATCCGGAAATTGATGCCCTTTTCTTTGTTAAAACGTTGCAGATACCTCCAAGGAAGACAGCCGCTTCTTACAGGTTTTTTCTTCTTGGATTTTTAACAGCTGTTGGTGGTGTTTGTGCTTTTCTGATTTGGATTAACGGTGTTCGGTACAAGCCAGGATTTTGGAATTAGATAGAAATAGCATTTGCATTGGATTGGTTGTGGCGTAGCTGTTAGTGAATGGGGGATTTAACATGGAGGAGGAAACATTGGTGGGAGTGATGGAGAAGTGAAGAACAAGAGTGGTAATGCTTAAGGAATCGTAGAGTAGAGTGCGGTGGTTGGGTTAATGTGGTTTATAATATAGCAGTTGCCTAGATCGGTAGTTTATGTATAAATTGCCTGTTCTAAATGTTGGATCACGTAGTCTGATTATAATCAAAATTAGGATTTCATAACTTATGGAAATATATATGTGCAGTTCTTATTCTCTGTGACAAATTAGGCATGAAATTATACTCATAGTTCAGTATAAGTCCTACCATGTTGGCAGCGCATAATGACTCTCATGGCTCTGTGGCAGTCCGTACTACCATTGGTGAGTTTATTTGGACAGCTTGGCCTTCATATTGAGATGTCATATTTGATGTTTGTATTAGAGCATCTAAGCCATAGAATGTGTTACTGACCTTCCAACTGGGCAATGTTCATAGCCGCCAGAACAACTAAGCCACAATCACTCGTCTTACTTGTAATAAGTAGTCACCAAACAGCCACAGGAGTGATCCCATCTTAGGCAACCACGAAAAGAATGAATTGTCAATTAAATCCCTGATCAAATGCATTGAGCCCTCTAGGTTAGAGGCTGTTGTAACTTGTAAGCTATGCATACAGACTATTTGCACATTTGGTAATGAATCAATTTCGCAAGGATATATTTCAGGGATCCTTGGAGTGTGGTTGACCTTAAACATGTAATAATCAAAGGGCTAGATTATCATTTTGAATTATAACAAAGAGAACAATATAGAAAATTATTAAATTGGTATCATTCTTATGCATTTTCATTACCAAGTAGAGAAATTGACGGCTTAACAAAAAAAGAGGCATCTCTGAGCTATAAGAGACAGATGTGGAGGCAATACAATCAGTTTGTAGGAATGAAAACTAAGTTAGGGGGGCGAAAGGATCACATGTTCGTGGGGATGGGAAGTGAAGTAGTTGCTCCTTCCATGGTGATTCTTGGTCCTCACTCAAGAAAAAAGGCTTGCGTATTAGCAAGGAAAACATTAGCAATTGGGTTAGTATCATTTATAGTTAGCCGTTCTTTGGACCTGATTAATCTTGTGGCAATCTAGAGTATGTTTTAGATTAATATTCACTATTTGTTGGAAGGATCATGCCATTCAACAGGATCATGCCATTCAACAGAAGTTTTATTGCTAGGTAAAGTTTTAGTGAAAGACTAGATTTAAATGCAATTTACTCATTACCCTGCAGAAATAGTTGTTTCCCCTCAGAAAAGTTCGCTTATAACATATTTTTGGAGTGACGTTGAACTTTAGATTGCATTTTACTCTTCCATTTACATTTTATTGTTTCAACTGCTAGGGCGGATGAATGGAATGTTAATAAATGGACATGGGAGGGATCTCTGAAAGTTGTTAGTAAGGGAGAAGAATGTGCTATCGAGCTTGAAGACAACAACACAGGTTTTTTTTTCTAAGAAGAATTTGCCATCTCTATCACTACGTACTAGAAGATTTCAAAATCATCGTAACCCTTATCTATCTTCTAACATCATGGCAAATTTTTATCAGGAGAGCTTTATGCACAAGCTTTCTTAAGGAAAGGAGAACCACATCCAGTGGAGACCGTAATTGACAGCAGCAGGTTTAATATCTAACTTGAACTATGATGTCCTGTTTGATAAAAATTCTTTTGCATTTCCAGCATCTTATTTACTTTTCTTGCCAGATATTTTGTACTCCGGATTGAGGAGAATATTGGTAAGTTATTATAATTTTGGTAGGAATAAAGAAATAGTTAGATATTAATATTTGTAGTTAAAGCTTGTCTAGTCAACCCGTACCCTGGTAAGTTCCTTATGGCTATGGTTGTAATCTGGTAGCGCATAAAAATGGAAACTCCCCAGATCATGTCATCTTCAAAAGTTGTTTATAGATGGGGACTTTGATCGTGTTCCTTACTGTATGTGTAGGTGGCCGCATGAGGCATGCTTTTATTGGAATCGGATTCCGGGAAAGGACACAAGCTTACGATTTTCAAGCTGCACTTCATGATCATATGAAGTATCCTTCATTGTTTTGTTTTCTTCTTGTTGGCATTTTTCTTCAAATTATTCACATGAGGACAAAAGAATGCTAATATAATATGTTGATTACCTCCTGCATTGTAATTGAAATTCTTGACAGAATGAAAGATATTTAGATAAAAAGAAAACAGCAGAGGAGATGGAACAGCACTTCCAAGCAACATCTTCCCTTGATTACAGTCTAAAAGAGGGGGAAACTCTTGTTCTTCAAATAAAGAATGTAAGAAATTCTTTATTAGTACAATTTTCAACAGTCAGCCCTTCATTCTAAATAGAGGGACTGAAGGTCTAGGCACCTATAACTGTATACATCTATGGACTCTGTAAGCATGGTACTTTGAATTTAACATTCTCCCACAACTATAGCAGTGTAGTTTTAATCTTGAAATTTCACATTGAAGTTTGGTGGAGGGGTTTGGTTTTAGCATCTTGAACATTGATTTTTTACCCAGTCCTATCCTCATGATGTTCCAATTGGTTTTAGTGTAGCTCTTCATGGCATGGCAGTAGTTGTTCTTTCCCTGATTGTGGCAAGAACCACAAACCTCTCGTACAGTGGGTGACATTGTATGCAAAGGGAATCATAGGGAAGTGGAGATGAGAAAAGCTGGTTTTTCTGACAAACCAGCCTTTCTCCTCATCTCCACTTCCCCAATATATAAAAGAAAAGAATAGAAAGTCATCTCTCTCTGAGAAAGAAAATGAATGTGTTGTTTCCTTTCCCTGTGTTGTAATGTTTTTTCTACGATACACTTTGATGTCCATTGTCTCTAGCATGCCTCCTCTATCTTTTCTGCATAGAAATGGCAATCTCCCACTTTAAGTAGGGCGAGCTACACAGGTTCTTGCTGAAATCCATGTTGGAAGAGCCGGCTATTTTTTACGCTGGTTGTCGGCTACCTAATACAACCCCCACAAGGGGGATTTGAACTTTAGTCTTTTTGGTGGCAGGTACACTACACTACCACCAAATCATTGAAGTGGGTACATAGAATGGATTGAACAAAAAAAAATTGTCAAAATATTGAACAAAAAACAAAAAATTGTCAAAATAATCTTATCCCTCTTAATCATGACATTACATGAAATAAATTACTCAGATGCTTATGCCAAAACCTAGCCTTTCCCACGTTAAGTGGGATTGGCTAATTGGGTTCGGTGCATCTAAACAACCTTAATTATGCCTGAGCTACGACTTTATATTGTTTTTAGCTATTTCAATGAATAGGATTCTTATTGTATAAATGATGTTCAAATCTAGTTATAAGGATTCCAAATATTACAGTCCGTGATGCAAAGATTTCTCATTTTTTGGCATGACTAAGAGCCTTTTGCCAAAGACCGTTCAGGCAAAAAACCACTTGGTCAAGATAGTATGCTGAATACTGCTTTATATGTGCTTGCAGAAACATGGTCGCATTTCAGCCAAGTCTGCTTTCTTCCAGGAGGGCCTCAGTAACTTGTCAATAGAGGGGAAGACTGAGAGTCCCAAGTCCCCACTTGGTCTTAAGCCGCCACCGCCTCCTCCAGCACCTGGATCTCTAGTTAGCACTGCCCATGGTTCAGATTCACCAAGAGAGCAAAACAAAGAGACAGCCCTTCCAGCCAATAGCACATCAGATAATTTGGATGATGACTTTGGTGATTTTCAAGCAGCAAGCTAAAATTCATACTTAATTCATTGTATTTCTCATTTCCTTTGCATTGACGCATGGATTGGTCTGGTAAATATAAATAACTGTATGTATTTGCTGTTTAATTAAATTTGTAAAAGATCAGATGTTGGGGAAGGAAATAAGCCTGTTCTTTCGTCTTGTTCATCACTTCTGGTTTGTTAAGTTATTGGTCTTTATTATGGCTTTCCATTAGTTTCTTGCTTTCGCAGCAAGTTGCATGGAACATGCATGTTTGTGGGAAGACTATCAGCTGTCGAATTTGGGAAATATGCTGGTTTTATGCCAAGTCGAGATGGTTCGCCGCAGCTTTTGAAGAGGAGTTGATTCTAGATCCTTTCAATAGAGGAGAGGTTTACTGTATTAGTGGGTCTGCTACATATCAGGTTCAATCTCTTTGTACTTTTCTACCTCTATTTTCCACAAATTTGGCAATTTTCGAAAATCCGAGAGAAACATGTTGGATGTGTTACTGAAAAAATGTTGGATAGTGATGCGTCACTTCGAGTAGAAATTGCGTCAAGGATTTCGACCACAGCATAAGCCTCTAACCAGTGAGATGTGTGTTTGCGTTTAATCAGGCCCTTGTATGGTGCTTTTACCTGTTGTTTTGGGGGTTTTTTGAATCCTTGTTGTCCAGCATCTGAAACTGTGCATACTGTTTGAATTTGTTGGAACAATAAATTCCTTGCATTGGTCTAGTGGTCGTTCAGCGTATCTACCACCCAAAAGATCAGGGTTCAAATCTCTCCTTGTAGGGGTTGTGTTAGGTAGTCAAAATCCAGCGTAAAAATAGTCAGGATCTTTTCACATGGATTTCAGCAAGAATCCATGTAGCCGATCATACTTGAAGTGAGAGAAGGCTTTGCCATTTTTAGTAAATTGTTTACATTCTTGTAACAAACTGCATGGCTGTTCATGTTATTTTTTTGTAATATTCATTGTTAATTTTTTTGAGGGCGACATATCAGGTTGCTGAAAACCTTGCTGCTCATTGGAAAGATCAGGGCCCTTATGATTGGGAGTAGTAATCTATCAAACACCATTACTTACTGTCCACCAGAACAGACTTGTCAACTGGACAGGTCATTGTACAGTGGAGGTATCCTGTTGCGTGTTTACAAGAAGTTGTTATAAACTGGCTTATCCCTTGACTACACGAACTAGCGCATAAATAAAGCTAATAGGTGTTGCTACTACTATTATTGCTGCTGCTATTGCTAGTAGTCCTGCTAATGCTACTGCTACTGCTGCTACTAATGCCGCTGCTGTTGTTTTTCTTCTTATTTTTCTTCTTCGTCGCTATCTTCTCCTCTCCTTCTATACCAATATTTGGCATCGAACCTATTTTCTTTGCGTAGTTTTGCAGGTGCTTGCTTCATTAAAGCAGAAGACATCTCCTCTTAGAGTTGTCCTTGCTGTGTAAAGCAGTATAGAAGAAGAGAAGGTTGACCAACAAAGAGCTCCAACTCCTTCTGGTGATCCTCCAATTCCATGTCTATGTGATCTGCAAAGTGATCTCATTGTGTTTTTTTGTTTATTTTTCCTTTCAACTTTATCTATATATTTTCTGCCTTGATCTATTACCATTTTAGTTATTTTTATTTATTTTATTTACTATTTGTTTTCATATAAAGCATCAACAGTTTAATTATGAGATTTTTTATTGTTTGACCTATGAAATATTATTTTCTTAATTGTGAAAATCCTTATTTTCTTTTCTTGCAGATACCCTTGTTTTTCATATAAGGCGTCCTTATTTACTTGATTTTTTGTTCCTGTGAAATTTTGCGTATCCAATCCTGGAAAACCCATGAAATGATGAAAATACCAAAAGAATCTAGGAAGGATAATACATTGCTGGAAACAAATATGGATCCATAAGATGGAAATCTTGTTTATAGCTTTTAAGAATATGTACCCAAATATTGATTTAATAATGCATGCATGTATGCTGTAATCAGAGATTTGTCCTCCATATTATCTATATAAAACACTTATTTACTTTTCATGGATTTATACATGTTTTTTAAGACTCGCATGAGTCCAAGTGACTCAATCTTCCTTTATCCTTTGATTTACTTTTAATTAATCATTAGCTTCACTTAAATATCATATGCCTTTGTAATATTAACCTTGATTACAGTTATCTACATTATGGTCCTCGATCAATTTGATTAATTATAAACACGTCATATTTATTCATTACTTTGGTTTGATTTGAGCTGACTAATTAAATATCATTTATCTTACATAAGTCACTCTTCTAAGCATTAAGTACCTACATTACTAGAGCAAGGCTACAATCTTGAGAAGCTAAGTGCCAATCCCTACTAAGGTCTCAAAGTCCTAATCAAAGGCTCATGTGAGACCTTAGATCAATTTTGTTGAGATGATCAACCACGACATAAGGCCTCCATCATCAAGATGCTAGGGTATCTCAACAAGGAGACATATACCTTGTTAGGGGAGGTCAAGCGTAGCACAAACATAGTATCATATCTAGTTACTGTAAAGTGTGATAGTGGGGGGTAAGGAGTGTGAACTATTACTAAATTACTTAGGCTTAAGCATTTTGGGATGTGATCAACATGCCTAGTTGGGCTCGATCCCAACAAGTTCTGAATGTTCAATAGTCCCCATTAACAAATCAAGCCTAGGATCCAGCATAAACAAATGGTATTAGAGCGAATTCCCT
Source organism: Ottelia alismoides (assembly GCA_037367405.1). NCBI lineage: Eukaryota > Viridiplantae > Streptophyta > Magnoliopsida > Alismatales > Hydrocharitaceae > Ottelia > Ottelia alismoides. Next base: position 424,413 of record JAZKJV010007537.1, on the reverse strand, counting down.
ATAACAATGAAAAAAAGGTTACCCAAGAGGTGAAGCCACCCCTATAAAAGAGATAGGAGCACATGGCTGCTCGGATCATGTAAACACCAGTATTACTAGTAATAAGTGATGGACCATATGCTAATGAGGACGTTGCTTATATAAATAAGGGAGTTGTAACATCCCAAAGATAGGCCCACATCTAATAATTACACCATGTTATAGTGGACTATAAGTAATGGGACTCACTACTAAAGAACTTAAGATTAAGCATTTTGGATTGTAATCAACGAGCCCAATAATGCTCGAGGCCTATAAGTTGTGAACAACCAATAGTCCTAGATAATGGCTCATGACTAGGTCTCGAGACATATACATTAAAAATCCTTAAGGTGCTTCAAACCCTTGAAGAGTAGGTGTAGGTGTGCTTGTGTGTGTCCTCCTTGGCAAGCTCCGGCATCTCCTACAAATTGATGTTTAACTTACATCTAGTGCACAACCCACCAACTAGCACTCTCGACATAGTGCAATGTACGGCGGGCAATTGGATTTGCATTTGTTCCTCACTGACTCCTACCTTCGTGAATTGGATTTCCCCGATCTCCCGCTCATCCTCTATTTCCTTATCCCCCGACCAAATGTATCATCTTAAGACTGTTTGATTTCAACTTGAAGTACCTACAATACATGCAAGAGATAAATGTGTTAATCAATCTAAATACCCTCCAAGTAGATGTAGAAGAAAACCTGTGGATCAAGTTCAGCATCATCGTATCCATAATTCATACCAGCAAGAATCATCAAGTATCATCCTATACACAGATTATCCAGAGATCTAACAACGTTCTTGGGATAGTTACATCCAGTTTCATTCTCTATACATGACCTGCAATTATGCACAAGATAGCGAAATCAGTACGACATTTTTGTCGCACAAGTGGATTAGAAGCTGGCTGAAATACTTGGAGAAACATATCATTGCAGGCCAATCATGTCTTTGCATATGCATCATGCCAACCACTGCTCAGATGGATAATGCGGCCAGGCGTGCATTGCAGTCACTAGGATAGATCAGATACTCGATTATATGCTGAACTTATATGCCAAAACAATCCGCACAAGTGAGTCCGCTCCTTTACGCACAACCAGATTTCTGGCAATTACAAAAAGCAGTCACAGACACATTCAGGTGGATGCTGATCAGACCCATATGTTATAAATATTTGGAAGGCAGGAAAAGCGAGGCATCAAGAAGATGAGCTCGACGAATCCAAGTGAGAAATCTTTCTTCTCTTCCCGGATGGCATACCCTTTGGTGAGAGCTCCGATTGCAATGAAACCCGATCCAAAATGGACTTCAGGGACTGCTGCAGGGAGCTCGCTAAAAGATTCTTCTCCATGTTGGTAGCATTCCCTTGGGATATCAGCGCAAAGACGTGCCTAACTCTGCCTCCAAGAGTTGAGATCTCCGCGCTCACGGTTTTGAGCTGCAGCGGCTGCAGCATCTGTCTTAGTTCGGCAATGAGTTCTGGATGGTCTTCGCAGCAGAGGGAAGCCTTGATCAAGACGCCCCCTTCGCGTGTTCCTTCATTGACTGCTTCAACGTGCACTTCGTTAGTGTCTGACGGGATGTTGTGCCTCAAACTGACCTCCGTCGCTTGGCTCCTCAATTCCTCTACATGATTAATGACTTCCGCCAGCAACGATGCTTTATCCAGCTGCATAAAAGGATCGGAAATTTCAGTAAAAAAACACAATCGAACAGTGCGCTAATTCATGTTGGGAAAACAGCGTTTCTATGGAGACTACTTCAGAATATCATGGTTGAAAAAATATATTTAAGTTGTCTATATCTATCAATGTCCTGGTGAGACCAATGATAGATATGTTCGAAGGCACTGATTCGATATATAAGAACCAACTGAACATGGGAAAAGGTTTGGCTTCCATTCTGTCTGCACCAAGTTGTCACCAACATTAATCTCCATTTGGGAGGTGGAAATGTGGACCCAATAATTGGACCAGACAATGATGTAAAGGTGAGATACCGTATCTCATATCAGAATCAAGAATCCTCTTATCTTATGCTAGAGGCCATCCATGAGCATGGTTTGGCCACAAGTGAGAAACCAGCGTGATAAAAAATGGCGAAGTCTTCTCCCACTATAAGTAGGATCGGCTACATGGATTCTTTCTCAAATCCATGTTGAAAGATTCGACTATTTTTTACGGTGGTTGTCGACTACCTAATGCAACCCACGCAATTATGGGATTTGAACCCTGGTCATTTGGGTGGTGGGCACACTGCACTACCACCAGACTATTTAAGTGAGCACAAAAAACCAGAGTGATCAACAAATAAAAAAAATGATGAAGCCTTCTCCCACTATAAGTGGGGTCTTCTACATGGATTCTTTCTCAAATCCATGTTGGAAGGATCGACTATTTTTTAGTATGGCTGTTGACTACCTAACGCAACCCCCACAAGGAGGATTTGAACCCTGGTCTTTTGGGTGGTAGGCACACTGCACTACCACCAGACCATTTAAGTGGATACAAACCAGTGATCAACAAATATTCTAAAAATAAGTGGTTTTTTCTTATAGACTCGAAAGAAAAATCAAGGAACATGTAAAACATTTCGGTAAATTTAATGCCATAAATTGTTGATAAGATCAGGCTACTAAATTCATAAAAAAAACAAGTACTAGCTGATGAACAAATTATAGAAGCATAACAATCATAGTGATGCTTATTTCTATGCAACAAACTGTGTATGCATGTATGTGTAGGATTTTGTTTATGAGTTATGATGGTTTCAAGTTGATATTTAAATGAAACGATGCATAAATGAAATTGCAAGACAAGATCCTGCTTAGAAATAGTCGCATGGTTGAGCAACCGAGCTCTCATCCTTGATACACACATCCGATTTTCACTATCATTTTGTGAATTTGTAAAAATATGTTCTAGAGTTGCAAGTTGCGGAATGCCCGCACATAAACACAAAGTGAGGAAGTCACGTGTTCAAGATTTTACGCGATGATTCCTCCCGCGTCAAAAATGTTCAGGCTTTTACACAACTTTCCTCCCGCATCGAAAAAAAATGCGAGAAGGCACCAACAAACTTTGCCAAAAGCAAAAAAGGCGATCAACAGTTCTACACTGATATAGTAGACTAGAAATTGTCTTCCGTGCTTAACTCTCTCATGTTCTATCTACTTTATGTTAAGAATGATATAACAGATAGTAAGTCAATAACTCCTGAATCTTTATGGGAGAATTTGAAGAAAAAATTGAGAATTATATGACATAAAAGTCTTAGCAACCACTGTGCGAGTGATAGCTACACTACACAACTACACATTAACTAGGGTTTGACTAGAAATACAACTGATCTTCCATCTATTTATGTGACTTTTTATAGTACATTATGAATCAATTGATAAAGAAGTAGTAAACAGCAAAACTGACGAGAAGCTGAAAATATCAAATGTTTCCTACAAGATCAGGCAACATAAACAACAAATGTCCATACACAGACCTTCCTTACTGCCAGGAAAAAAGCAAGCAATTCAATTTTGCTGACCTAGAATCTTATTTGGTTGAGCTTCTGAAAACAGATTTCTGCAATAATCCATTTTCTAGCAAGCTACCAACTGGTTCCCTAAAAGAAACGTTTAGGAAGCTTCTAAATATGCTTATTATCTTAAAAATCAACCTTCCATCAGCACCAACACTCTCTTTGGATGAGTCCTAAGACCATGCTTTAAACACAGTTACCAACAATAGCTACGTTGTGGAACAATCCAAGTTCTATTTTAACTAAAGAAACGCATCCCCATGCTCTATACAAAATCTAGCCATGCCAATTTTATCTTCTAACCAAATTTTTGCTGTGATCCTCCTCATAAACATAGTGTGGTTGTGGTTTATAAGTGGTGGACATTACTACTTGAAAACTTGAACTTAAGCATTTTTGGTGGTTGTCAACGGATCCATTTGAACCCGAACCCAACAAGTTGTCAGGGCCAGTTTTCCTCGATAACGAACCGAGGACCTAAGTCTGAGACGTTACAAATGGTATCAGATCGATTTCTTCTGTTAGTGGAAAGGGTTACCCGAAGGGACCTAAGCAGGGAGAGTGCAGCCGCAACTGTCACGGGAATTAAGTGATGGATCATGTCGCAACGAGGATGTTGCGAGAATAAGTGGAGGAGGTTGCCAAACCCTGACCTCCAAACATAGTCTCACATCTAAAACTCACGAAGTGTGGTTCTGATTTATAAGTGGTGGAGATTACTACTTGAAAACATGAGTTTAAGCATTTTGTGTGGTTGTCAACGGATCCATTTGAACTCAAACCCAACAAGTTGTCAAACCAATTTTCCTCAATAACGAACCGAAGACCTAAGCTCGGGACATTACACATTTCTAAAAACATGTTTAATAGCATTAACCCATATCCTAACCATATTAAGATAAAATATCAAATAAGCTCATCCAAAATACCACCCACCTTACTCATGACACAAACATCCATTTCCCTAATCAGGAACAAAACCATCAATTAAAGCAAAAGCCAATATCAAGATCCAATCCAAGCAAATCTCAAACCTTGGAATTTGTAGGAATCAGGCTGCGCAGCTTCGCCAGATGAGAGTTGATCCTCTCCCTCCTCCTCCTCTCAGCCTGACTGTGATTCTTCAGAGCCATCAGAGCCCTAACATTACCACCACCACCTTCTCCTTCCCCACCCCCCTCCCTCCCAATCATCACAGGGGCACTCACCAGCTCCCCCCTCTCCCCATCAAGCACCAAACTCGAGCACCCGACTCCACCCTCCTCACCCATCCCCTCAAAAACCCTAAAATCGCCCAAGTTCAGAGAACCCAACTCCCCTAATCAGCACCAAACCCCAGAAAGATCGAAACTTCGCGGGTACCCACAAACCAAGATCCAATTCTGGAGGTACCAGTCACATGTCTGCGTCGAAAACCAACGATGAACCGGGCGGGCGGCAGGTGGGTGCGTGCCAGAATGGGGGTCTTGGGCGGCGGGGCTCCTCCACGTCCTCTCGCTTTGTGGATGTTTGCGTTGAGATTTCGGGGCTATGGTTCATTCCCATCTTGTGGGGGGATGGGCAGGGGTTTGGTTAGAGAGAGAAAGGTTTCATCTTGGGGCTCCGGTGCTTCGTGAGCTCCACCATTGTTGTGTGGGCTTTGGTGGAGATTTGTGGGGAGAGAGAAGAGACGATGGATGTGGAGGAGAGCTATGGTGGTGGTGAGGTGGGTTTTATAGTGGTCTGAGAGTGGAGCAGTCAGCAGAGAGGGACGGAGAAAGTGGGTGTAGCCGTGTAGGCGAGAGAGGATGGGGTTGGTGTCTTTGGAGAAGACGAGGGGTTTTTTATTATTTAGAATAGGAAGGATAATTAGTTAAAATAATATTTTTGTCAAAAAATAGTTTTTCGCATAATCACTAAGGTAAATATCTTAACAAAAAATCAATTTGAGTTTGATTGCAGCTTAAACATAGGATTACATCAGTCAATACTTACACACCATACTTACACACCATGTGAAACTGAAAAAGTAGTTGATGGCTCGTCAGCGAATGTGCCTAAACCTTGCTGCAATAGTATGGTATATCTGAGATGAAAGGAACCGGCAGTGGTCCTCGATCAACCAAACATCAGCTTTGAAGATTCTAAATTTTGTTGTCCAAGCATCTCGAATCTTAGGTTAAACAAGAGGGCTTGAGTTTGTGTTCTCCTTGAACCTCTTTTCTTTACATGTACTAAAACGTTGCAGAGAAATTCTTATTGTAAATCGGGTCGGTAGTGCCTTTTTTATATATGATCTTTTACTTGGAATATACTGATTACTTACATATAAAAAAAGTAGATGAGTGTTTTATACTTTTTTGTATTTTAGTTTATATATATATATATATGTATGTATATGTATATGTATAATCTATACGCCTATAATATTTTATACGTAAAAGATATATTTTCAATACTGTTTGATTAAATTATTTTAAACTTATATCTGTAAATGTTAAAAAGAAATAGAATACATGAAAGGAGAAATTGTAGATGAATGGGAAAATACCACATACCAAATTTAGGGTTCAAGAAATTTCACAAATGATAACATTAAATATTAATGCTAGTTAATATGCCTTTGATTTTATTACAAAAATACTTAACTTTTTAGTTGCTACAATTTAATCGATGTAGATTATTTGTTGTAGCTAAAAAATGTCATGACAAGAATGATTTTGACAAATCTAGAAGAAAAAAACATGTGAACAAATGTTCAACTAATATCATTAAGCAAGTGCCATAATCATTAGTCTATTACTATGGAACCTAACTACTCATCTCATAAATTGTTTACATTGTCCTAGCATTGTTTTTGGCATAATTTATTCATGTTTTTTTAAAGACTTATGGTCACCATTATAGGACACAACATATGGCATTTTACTAGGTAAGGTGATCACTACTTCCAAATCAAAAAGGTGTATGCATGTTCAAGTGGTTATTTTATAGCAAGTTGAAGATATTAGATTAACTTGTCATTTACCATCAAACCACAACTTCTTATAATCTCTTTCTCTCATGTTGACACATCACCAATGTCAAATGGCCCATAGACTCCATCTTCACTATAAATTAATACATGTATTATTACCCACTAATTTATTATATCAACTAGAGGAAGACATTGATGATGGGTATGACAAAAACATCTTTTGTTCATCTATAGCATGGAAGGCCGTATCCCGATATATCGTTGATATATCGGCGATATATCGGTATCGACAGGTCACCGATATATCGCCGATATGTCCGATATCGGGTATCGACATGCAAAAAAGGCGAGCTGAATCCCGATGTCGGCGATATGGCGTCGATATATCGCAGATATATCGGCGATATATCGGTATCGACATGGTACCGATATCGATACCGATATCGATATGTCCTTCCATGATCTATAGTACCCCATCACATTAAATCTTAATCAAGTTTGAGCATCTTCCTTCACATGTTCTAATTCAATGGATTTGTTTTTTTTTTCCTTCATTTTTTTGTCTTGTCATTGACTATCAATGAATTGGACAACTTCTTTTTGTCCTTATCAATAACATAGCATACCAATAATGTAAAATTTTGTCATCATCTTCCGACAAAGTTTATAAATTTAATAGAGACTGTGATCCCAATAGGGTAGTTTATAGAGATATCTATATGTTGATCATGCGAGATTTTTACATTATTTTTATACCCCTTTGAAACTTTTATTTGCAATCCTACCCCCAACATAAGTACTATCTTGCACCACCTTTCACTGCCTTTAAATTAAACTATTATTTAAAAATACCAATAAAAGGAAAAGGAGGGGAAAATAAAAAGGAAAGTTTGAAGTACAAAATCCTAAAAACTTTCTTAATTAATTTTACTTAAACAATGAGATATAATTATAAAAGTGGAATAGTTTGCTAAAGGGCCTGTTCGTTTGGAGAATAGGCCCCGGAATAAGGGGCCTATTCTCCTTCGGACACAGTTTTCCATGTTACGATTATCCATCCTCATTCTATCTTACTTCACTCCTATTCCTATCTTTATCTCACTTTACCTACCTTTATTTTACCTTATTCTCCTTATTCCTATCCTCCAACCGAACAATGAATAGACCATTATTCTCCTTATTCCCCATCCTTATTCCTGCTTATTCCCGAACCGAACGGGCCCCAAAGAGTGCAAGTGTACATGACATGGATATAAGTGAATTTGAATGATTTATATGTGCATATGAAAATATGTCAGATTAGATAAAGTAATAAATAATACGTGTTATAGAAAAACTGGGAGGGCGCAAATGTAAAATTCAGTTATAATTATATTCATCGTGTAACGTAAGCAAAATGTGGTTAGTCAAATGCGACTCGAGTTCAAGCTCCATATTGAGGATTGAGGTTGAACTCTTTTGCACTCAAATGAACCGTCGGTTGGAGTCGATTCACGAGTTAACTAACAAGCCAACTTAAATTTGAACAAGCAAGTTCTGAGCATCCCAATGTTAAGAAAACTCAAACCTAGTTATCGACCCGAGTTAGTTAACAAGTCACCCAATTGGAAGAATTACTCGAGTTCAAGAAGCATTTTTATGATCTATAAGCTCAATTACACGACATTGTCTGAGTTAAATATCATGTATGTACAACATAACATCTTCTCATTTAACCAAGACATGATACATATGAAAAATAAAAGGGTTCTTCGTACTTGTGATGCTTCAACACAATGGCGACGTGATGGTGGTGCGGGGCGGTATCGTAGAGCCAAGGAGACATGTCGGTGGTGTGTGATGGTGCGACGGAAATGTGACGGCGGTGCGGGATAGCAAGCGATAGTGATCCTCGGAGATAGTGTGCGACCGCGGTGGTGGTGGCAGTGGGAGTAGCAACTACTATGGTGACATGGTGGCGATGCAAATGGAGGTGGCACAGTTGCAATGGTGTGGTTGTGGTAGCGAGTCAGCGACTAAGACAGTGACAAGATGGTGGGGTGGTGATGGTCGGGAGCGACCGAAGTATCGAAATATGGTAAACGTGTGGGAGCTGTAATGATTTTTCAGTAACTCTAAAGGTATATTTGGTTCGTGGGTTATCTAGGGGAGGATAACATGTCTTTGTGTTTGTGTGTTTGGTTGGTGGGTTAAAGGTTGGGAGGGTTTGTGTGATGTAATTGTATTGAAATTTTAAAAGGTGGGTAGTTATTATGATATGATTGTGTTGGAATTTGAAAAAGTGGGAAGTTGTTATTATGTGATTGTATTGAAGTTTGGAATAATGAGTAGAAGTTGAGTATTTTATGATTTTTAGATGATATGATGATATAATATATATTTTTTGATAGAAAGAGAGTGGGCCCCATTAATAGGTTAAAAGTGTGGCTTTTGAAGGGTTACCCGCCCAAAGTGGGGGTAACCCCCAACGGAACCGGGCCTAAGGGAGTGTTTTGGAGGAATAGAATATGCCATTACATGGAGCTTGAACCCAAATTTCCAGCGCATCAAGAACATCTCAATCGGAGTTGTGTAGCTCCCAGAATCGATAAAACTTGTTGGGCTAGAAATATTTTAAAACTGCGGTCACTCATTGAACCAGTCAATTGAACGCGTATCAGGTCCATATGTCACTCATTAAACCCATAGTTTGACCCATAAAAGGTTACCATTTGATCCATCGTAGGTCTTTTTGGAAGAAACATAGCAACTCAACATTTGACGCATGGTAGATCACCGCTTGAACTCACTCTTAGATCCACAGCACGTCACCATTTGAATCATGACAGGCCACCACTTATACACATAGCATGTCTTCATTTGGCCCTTATAGGTCTCCATTTGAGCTCATAACACATCACTTCGATACTCATGCTTTGACCCCCATTTGAACCGAAGACTGATTACTTACGTAGCGTTCGGCTATCGGGTTACTCTTCCCTTGAGGGAATTTACCTTCCTTAATCTATATCCCCCTCTATTCCCGTGGGCCCCACTTTATTTTTTTAAAAAAATTAAATAAATCAATTTTACATCATCATCAATCCTTTCAAAAAATAATATATATATATATATATTATACCATCATATTATATAAAAAATATAAACTACTTTACTTCTACTCACTTTTCCAAACTTCAATACAATAACATCACAATAACTATTTTTCAAACTTCAATACAATCATATCACCTTAAACCTATTTTTAACCCACCCCCAGTTTAACCCTCTATCCAAACACCAAAATTCAAAAACGGGTTACTCTCTACCAGTTTAACCCACCTTAACCCGTTAATCAAACAGACCCTTAGGATCCGTTCGGTTTGAGGGGTACCTTACTCCATCCTTTCTCCCTTCTTAGTGGGCCCCACCTTTTATCTTTTAAAAAATTAAATAAATCAATTCTCCATCATCAATTCCATCAAAAAATAATATATAATACCATTATATCATATAAAAATTATAAACTACTCAACTTCTACTCACTTTTCCAAACTTCAATGCAATCACATCACAATAACTACACGCCTTTTCAAAATTCAATACAATCATATCACAACAAACCCACTTCTAACACACTCTCATTTTAACCCTCTATCCAAACACAAAAACGGGCTACCATCTACCAGTTTAACCCGTCCTAACCCGCGTACCAAATGCACCCTTATATCTATAGTGAGGGAGAGAGAATGATGACCGTGATGGTGGTGTATATGAGTGTAGAAAATACTTCAATCAAATCACATCAGAAGATGTTTCCTAAAAAAGTTAAGTTCGATGATGCAAATCTGTTTAAAAATATATAGATATTGATATGGATATTACTTTGAAATCCACAAACATCTTTAACTACATATTTGTATAACAATTTTCGTTTATAAATATAATTGTAAAATTTATTTTTAACAATATTTAGCAAAATTTTATATTTTCTTTTGACATATTTGATATAAATATTATGATAAGCACATTTAGTATATTGATGTTATGTATATTCCATCAAGTACAGTATTTAAGCCAATCTATATGGTATTTATAATATATTCATATAACATCGATATTCGTTTTATATCCAATGGATGGCCCCTGCAATGCACACAGGGGTTGTGACAACAGAGGATCCGTTCCTCAGAGGGCCAGGCTCTTTGGGGCTAGCAGCTCATGCATGCGGTGTGGAGAGGAGGTAGAGGATGCTAATCGTCTATTTTTTTATTTGTTCTTCATCAAGGCAGATTTGGGTAGGGGTCAATTTACCTGTTGTTGCACATTCAGAGGTTAGAGAGTTCTGGGAGTCCATTGGTCGTTTCGGGACGTGCACCATCGCTGAAAAGCAACATGCGGCATCAATTTTGTGGGCGATTTGGTTGGCAAGGAATGGAACTATTTTTCGCGGGGAAAGATGTTATATTGAAAATGTAATAGAACATTCCAGACTCCTATATGAGTCTTGGTCATTGTAACCTTTGTACTTGTGAATATAAGTTTTTGGGTGTCCTCCTTCACTGTGTGACACCCTTTTTCCTTCCAAAAAAAACAGAGGATCCATTTCCCTTCATAAGATGTACCCCATATCATTGCAGTGGAACATGATACTGATGTTTAAGACGGTTAGGATATATTTATTATGTACCATATGTGTATATTTCTTAAGGTAAGGTGTGAGTTACTAAGAGTCTATTTCGCATCCTAGAGTTTATGTTTTATGTATCTTATACTCCAATATTTTGAATAGTGAGATGTGTCTCTGCTCGTATTCTTTCCCTACTATATAGGTGATGTTTTTCGTATATAAATAGCTGTGGGTTCCTTGTGATTAATTACTTGTGTGTTTGGATGGTTCTTCAAAATTCTGCAATCAAATAGTACTATTTGATAACGTGGATTCGACCAACCAAATCGTTTAAGATATAATCTCTGCTTGATTGTATTTGAAAAGTTTTGAGAAGGGAGTACCTAATCTTTTATTTGTTTACATAATCAATCGCACATATCCGGACCCGCACACATGTAGAGGGAATAAAGCCAACTTTTATCTCATGTTCGTTGCTTTATCCACCTTATGTCATTATTATTAATAATTTGGGTAGCTATTTAATTATCGAATTTATTATAATTTTTAACAATCAAAATATAGCATGTCTAATGATCCCAACATACAATCAACCACAAGCAATCCACGTAGAAACATAATTTATATGAAAAAATCGCAGGCAAACCCATTCCTTAGCCTAAACACTACAAGAAAAATGAGTTGTGGCTACAGAACGTGGTTACGGAAACTTGTGAATATGATAATTGTGCGACCACTAGTTTTTTTTCTTGCAATTCCGTGGTCGAAGTCTTCAAAGATGTAAATGTCATAATTATGATCACGACAATTCCTATGGCTACTTAAAGTGACCACGACCACGGCATATTCGTGGTCAAAGAACTCTCACGACGAGACTTGTATCTACAGCTGCCACGAAGTGATGTGGCCATAGCTCAATTCCGTGATCACAAACCCCACATCCATAGACATGATTCTGTGGTCACAACTTGTTTTCTTTGTAGTGAAAAATCCGTACCACAATCATATCTCAACAAATCGAAACCCTTATTTCTGCCATAAATTTATATCAATCCATCAAATTTCAAACGAAAATACAAATAATTTTTCGTGAACAAACAGAGAGAGGGGGTAATTAAGCAACATTAACTATATCTAAAGAACGAACAGGAGATGGAGAGAGACAGAGAAGGAATAAGAAGAAGAAAAAGAAGAAAAAGAAGAAATCTAAATCTAATATATACAAAGTAAAACAAAGTAGTAGTGATCGGATGAGATGCCTTTCCACGCCCAAAAGCAGATTCATGCTCCTTTTCCACCGCACCCTCTGCCAATGCCTATCAAAGTTGACGCGAATATATATAATTAGTATAATACAAGTAATTAGTCCCATGTCACTCTGGATCATACCTCATAATCTCAGTTTAATCTTGAGCTCATAACTTAATCGTAGTACCTCTTAATCGTGAGCTGCTTCCCCTCAAAGGGTCGTTAACACCTAATCCCCGACCGTGGGAGATGGCGGTCGACGGTGCACGGCGGCGACGATCACGGGTTCCTTGAGGGCGGAAGAATGACGGAGAAAAAAATAGAAGAAAAAAGAATCGATGATTATATTTCACATCAAAATCACACCTTCTCTCGCGAGTAAACCTCGCAAACTTAACAAGCATATTAAGATCCAATACCACTTGCTTCCGTATCGCCTTTCGTCTTCCTGCGTCCATGAAGAAGAGATTAGATAAGTTGATAGTTCACGGCTAGATCATCTTACGATAACAGACACGTTTTTTTCGTATTAATTAAGGTGGTAATTACGTCTACTAAATATTATCATTATAATTAAAAAATGATGAAGAAATTTGCCATTTCATCCCTTAATCTTTCACAATTTTTAATCAGACCCTCCCCTAGACGGTCTACTTAGTTGTGAATGAGCAGAGAGAAAGATGGCAATGGGTAAGTACCGGGGTAGCATTGGACGTCAAGGAGACCGTCGAGATAGAGGAGGACGACGGAACGAGCCCGACGTTGTACACCATCGTCCCGTCCGGTAGGTATAGTCCGTAGTTCCTCTCAGACGTCGGCCCAGGCTTCATGTCCTCGTTAAACAATGCGAAAACATAAACCTCGAGCCTCTGGCTCGGCCTCAACGGCGTCCCCTCTCCGGCCAGCTGCCTCGCCAGTAGATTTCTGTTGTACGCCCTGGCATTCTCGATCGTCGCCCCGACCTCGTTCTCGTCCCCCTTCGACGGCCACCCGGTCTCCGACACCCTCACCTCCAAGCCCTGGTATCCCATCCTCGCCATCGCAAACACGACCGCGTCGACTTGCGCGTATAGCATGTTATCATAGTGCAGCTTCGTGTAGGGATCATCCATGCCGGTGTTAGGGTTGAAGAGCACGTAATCCAAGGGCACCTTATTGGGATCATCCTTGTAGGCGAAGTAGGGATACGCGTTAATCCAGAACGGCGCCCCGGTGGCCGCGAGGAAATGCAGGAACTGCGCGACCACCGGGACGAGCTCTGCCTTGAACACGCCGGCAGAAGGAGGATACGACGTCTCGAGCAACGCGAGGGAGTTCGCCGTTGATACGTGTATGTACTGGTGCAACCCCAGCTGTACCAGTGCAGAATGGACGTTGACCATAGCAGGCACCTGAGGAACACGAACACATAACAGATCAAGCACTCGTAGTTGATGCTGAGATGAATGACCTGAAGTATATGCCACATACCAAGTTGACCGTGAGGGTGCGGTCGTCCATGGTGTAGACCTCGTTCCCCACGGCGATCCCGGTTATGCGGGTGGCGGGGAAGTACGGTCTGACGTGGGTGGAGACCCACTGCAACGCCTGTTGGGGGTCGGCGAGGAGCGCGAGGGCCTCGTTGGGGACGGTGACGATGAGCTCGACGGCGGAGTTGGCAAAAGCGGTGAGGACCTCGGGATTCGTGTCGTAGATCCGGGCCTTGGTGATCTTGAGGGAGGAGAGGAGGGTGGCGACATCGTTGGGGGAAGGGAGATTGTTGGCCACTTGCCCATAGTTGATGCCTAAAGCTGACGAGAAGAAAGTGTGATGAACACAAAAGATGAGGAAGAGGAGAGCTCTCGTCGGTGTGATGCCCATTGGAGGAGTAAAAGAGGGGAGGGAGAGATGGGAGATATATAGATCTATATATAGAGATATATCGGCACATATATAAGTTGATGTGTGGGTATATGTATGTAATAAATACCTTTCTTTACTTGGCTGGGGGATTATATGGGGATTTGGACGTGGGGGGTTTTGCTTTGCCTATGGTCCAATCAAATTTCGTGGGGTTCGAATTGATTTGGAATCTATATGTATCTGAGTGGACTTGCTCGTGCATTCTCCGTTGTCTTTGCAGCCACGTCATGTCCGCCTCCTTACGTTGATCATGTGTGCTTATTATTATAGTAATATGTACGTTGATGTTTAGGGAGATACTAGTTGGCTGTTCGTGGAGAGCAAATCGTCTGTTGTACAGTAGCGATCTGGGTAAATTCGGATCACGCTTCGGTCGTTCAATTAAGATCGAGCGGTTTGCATGAAATTCAGATTTTTATGGGTCATTAAGGTTCGTTTGGTTATTGGGATGGAGTAGATTAGGGTATGAGAGTAAGAAATGATTGGAATAAGGAATGTGATGTGATGTCACATTGATTTGTGATGCAATTCTAACATATGAATGGAGGAGGAGTTCGGACCCTTGCCGTACGAACCGTTCGATCTTGACCGAACGGCCGAGGCATAGTCTACAGCAGATCCAAATTGTATAGCAGAGGACTGCTCGCGTTGTTCCTGTAAGTATTTGGAGTTGCACGACAACGTCTGCGTTGTTAAATGATGTGGTTAATTAAGCTCCAGTGAAAACTTTTAGTATTATATCGTGAACAATATTAACATCGTAGTTCTTCTCAATCAGAATATGGATGACGTTTGGAGTCTGCTTGCTACTATCCTGTATAATGCGATTCCCACGGCTCGCCGAATCGGGATCTTTCTCACCATCATTATATCCTTTATCGTCGTATATATAATAGCAAAGTATTATCCGGTATGAAATCTCTTTTATTAATCGAACTAACAGCAATAAATGATATATATGTTGTGATATCACATTGACGGATTGTCTGTTGTGGTGTTGTCCTTGTTGTAATGGCGTGAGCCGCTCGATTTCGATCGAGCGGTTCACACGATTGTGCACGGTACGAGCCCACAAAAAACACAAAATCATGCAAAACATTCGATCGTCCTACAGCAGAATCTGTTGTATTTCGGCCTACAGCACACGATCCTCTCTAGTGATATCACTAACAACGAATCATGTAGCCAGAATAATATCTTCATTTCTTCTCGAAATTTGTACTAATCATTACTATTTTGAATAATGATTAGCATAGGTTTTGGTGACAGTGACAGCAAATATTCGTTGTTCAATGAATCTTTGATAACAATACAGCACCGGATATGTTATTCATATGAACCTAACATAATATAATTGAGGTGGAATCCAAAAGATGCGTAACCATTGGCAAATTTTGTTGGGCTGTTTCTCAAAATCAGGTCTCGCGCGGGATGGGTTCTGTGGTTCAGAAAAGCGTACTTTGAGGATTAGTTAAGCTTGTCTGTGG
Source organism: Ottelia alismoides (assembly GCA_037367405.1). NCBI lineage: Eukaryota > Viridiplantae > Streptophyta > Magnoliopsida > Alismatales > Hydrocharitaceae > Ottelia > Ottelia alismoides. Next base: position 408,649 of record JAZKJV010007537.1, on the reverse strand, counting down.
TTTTCTTGGCATGAAAGGAAGACAGGCAGGAGGAACAGTTGGTGGGATCCATTCCCAAACAAATGGACAGCTAGAGATCTACGGAGATGAGATGTATGGATTCAAATTCGAGTAAGAACTTGATGTGATATATGATATGTGACAATATCTGACGGTCTACCTTAACGTAACAGAGTCGTCAAATCATACCATTTGGACCAAAAACAAGTTCTACTGTAATTCAGTACAGTAAAACCTAATGCAGTATGCTTTTACCAACGTAGTAAAAGTTACCTGTAACCACAGGCCACAGGAACTGCTAGTGCTAGAGAGAGAGATTTATGTATCCACAAAGTTTAGCCTTTGTCTTAATTAGAATATAAGGACAGTGAATGATGGGCTTAGCAAAAGTGATTAGCAGTTATGTTCGGTGCATTGTGTGGCCATTTGTTGGCATGTTCTGCAACCCTTTATAAAGGACACACGCAAACTTCTCTTTAAGCCCTATAGAAAGATAGAGAGAAAGAAAGGAAGAATTAGGGCATTAAAATTTTGGTGCTTTGTTCTTGTGAGGGATTCGGATATTCCTCTTGTTCTGTAACAAGGGAATTTATTTATCTAATGATTTTTCCATCTACTTAACAAGTTCGTAACTCTATATCAACCAACCCATGTGAATTCAATCCGAAGTAATCTTGATCTGAGTTCGCGATCGATCGATCGATGATGAACATGGTTAGGTCATGTTAAGTGAGATCCCTTCCTCCAGTCTCCTTATGACTCCATTGTTTCGTAATCTGGATCAAACGATCTCCTTCGTCGTTAAGTCATGTTAGCTCCAATCCCTACCAGCGGTATCTTTTCGAGTCCTTTCTTTTGAGTCCTAGCTTCACTGATCTCCTTCATGGCTAAGTCGTATTAACTTGTATCTCTTTCCTGGCTCTCCTTCCTTCGAGATCTGCATCGCTTGATCTCCTTGTTGTTAAGTCAAGTTAACTCCACTTTCTTCCCTAAGTACCCTCATGTTCTCCTCTTTGATTTCTCCGCATTGTATGTTCTACATGCTTTGTAGTAACGGAATCGGGTTGTCTGTTGTAGCTTCCCCTGCTGTAACATACGGGATGCGTCGGATGGGGGAGTGGACGACCCGGATAGGGGGTCAGCGTCAAAGGAGATGCTACAATCGACGATCCACTCGCTGTAGTAAAATACACCGTCAGGATCCGCGCATCGCCTCTTCGATCACTTCATGATGCAATATGCCCTAACTTTCACCTCTAAGTAATTAATAACAGACATCATCATCTAAAGTGCATGTGCACATGCACATACGATCTTTCGTACCCTAGAAGAATATACTAAGAGAGTCTAACACGGTGGGCTTGAATCAAAAGATGGAATGAGTCAGATCACAGGGGAGCGCATACTTAAATCGATTGGTGCATGGAAAAGACCAAGGAAAGAGGGGCATCAAGAGCGAGGGATTGGGAATGCAACGTTGGATAATACACAAGAGATGGAAGGGATACGTGGCGATGGAGACATGGGTGTAGGCTTCCATTCCTTTTCAGCTTTTCCTTATCCAAATATTGGTAGCTTTTCCCTTTGCCGTCCCCTTCGCCACCACCCCTCCCTTTTCCATTCTCCCATGCATGCTGATGAGATGTAGAGGGACCCCTTCCTTCTTTGGAGAAAGCACACGTACATGTGGGTTTGGACTATGGAAAAAGCTATGGTGGTCGCATGCAGATCATCTATCTGTTTGGTTGCAAGGTTACAATAAACTGCCAGAATTGTATATCCGAGCAATTAAAGATAAATATAAGGGAAAATGGGGCTGTCCCCTACGGGTAGCCAATATGGCTGCCCCCACTCCATTTTTCGTAATTTTTTTTTATTTTTTTGGAAAAATATCACCATATATATTCATCCCTATATTCCTCCTATATGTCATTCGAATTTCGTCAGAAACAGAGACTCCTACGGCCTCCATCTAGACGGTCATTTTTTAACGGTAACGGGATTTTTTAAATCGACACCATCTCGATGGAGGCCGTAGGAGTCTCTGTTTCTGACGAAATTCGAATGACATATAGGAGGAATATATGGATGAATATGCATGATTTTATTTTTCAAAAAAAATAAAAAAACACACCGAAATAGGGGGCGGGGCAGTCATGTTCCCATTAAATCCTAAATATAATGTCCCGACAATATAACAACACTAAAAAAATTGAGCTATAGTGACGATTTTTTCAAATTTCGTCAATAAATTAGCCGTTATTAAATATTTAATGACAATATTACTCGTTACGAAATGATTTTTCATACTCAAAATTAACGACGAATATCATATATACCATTATATCATTAGTAACAATCCAAATAGCGACGCTTATCCCACTACAAGAAACTGGACCTAAGACAACAAATAATTTTGAATATTCGTTGCCGTATATTTCAATGTTAAAGATTTAACAACGAATATTATTCGTTGCTAAATCATATTTTATACTTGTAATTAACAACGAATGTTATATTCGTCGTTAAAGATTCATATAACAACGATTTCTCCATTAAATTATTCGTTAAAATCCACATTAATCGTTGCCAAATTTAGCAATGATTAGAAGAAAAATTCAACGAATAATTGTTATTATATGATTCGTTGCGAGAAATATAGCAACGAATACCATTATTCGTTGCGGATTTCAAGAAGCAAGCAACGAATAATATTCGTTGTTATATATTTAACTACGGAAGATATGACAACGAATATTAAATTATTCGTTGCCTTAGATCAATTTTCTTGTAGTGTTCGCTACTAATTTTCAAACTTCTAATTAATCGTCGCTAAATTTTGAACTAAAAATAGCGACGATTAGTTGATATTTTGAAAATAGAAACAGATAAGCGTCGTTATATGCGTTGCTAATGATATAACGACAAATATGATATTCATCGCTAATTTTGAGTATGAAAACTCATTTCACAATGAATAATATCATCGTTATATATATTTAACAACGGCTAATTTAGTGACGGATTTTGAAAAAACCGTCATTATATCTCAATTTTGTTGTAATGCAAGATGGATATATAGTAACATCTTTTTAAAATCCATCACTAGCTATATCGTCCACTGTTACACTACCAGAATATTTTGAGCCTTGATTGCCATATATTCCGATGTTAATTGAATATATACCAACAAATATTATTATCTGTAAAATTAACTTTTCTTCTTGAAATTAACAACAGATGCCATATTCGTTGCTAAACGTTAATATAGTAACGATTTATATATTGATTTGTTACTTAAGTTTTGTATTAATCATTAAATAAACCAATACATACACTGATACACAGGCCCTTTATGGGTGGAGATGAAATGGATTTTGGACCACAACGGATTATAATGGAGACTTGATATGGTGAATCGGAATCTGAAGGATTCGTATCTGAGTGAGGTGCTCCGGAACAGAGGACTGACGGGGATCACATGTACGTAGACATCCCCATTGCCATCACATGTCCTCTTCTTCCTGATCCTAATGCACGCATGCCTTCCATGTACATCCTCACATCAATGGCATCACGTCCGCACCTGCAGATATGGCAAGAGAAGGATCAAAGGAGATCTCGTCCCTTTGTGCTTTGGTGGAAGAAAGAAGATCGTGTGAAAGGTTGTGGGAGAGGGCGGTTAAGTCTCTCGAGGAAGAAGACAGGAGGAAAAGGAAAACATGGGTCCTTTCTTCTCCTTTTCCTTCTTCCCTTTGGGGCTCTTTCTCTGACTACAGCATATGGCGTTCACCGGAGAGTCAGGAAAAAGCAGTGGCCCCCCAGAGAAACATATACCTCTGGATCACCCAACAGCCGTTATCTCCAGGGTCGGCCCCGTGCATTGTTTTGAAGCGCAATTGCCTAAGGCTCATTAACTTTAGGGGTGTGTTTGGATAGTGAATTTAGGTGGGTTAAACTGATTATATTGGAGTTTGAAAAAGTGAGTGGAAGTGGAGTAGTTTATATTTTTTTATATGATATGATGGTATAATATATTATTTTTTGATAGAATTGATGATGTAAAATTTATTTATTTAATTTTTTAAAAAAAGAATAAAGTGGGGCCCACGTGGAGGGAGAAAATATGGGGTAGGGGAGTTAAACCACACCGAGGGTGGTTTAACCTGGTTGCCGAACGGCACCTAGGGGCCCAGGTTTGCATGTAATCTGATTTTTAGGTTAGGAATAAGATAGAATTTATCGGTAAAACAACTTGCTGAAAAACAAGCCCTTATATATTAGGGATGAAAACATATAGGATACGGATTGGATATGCCTATTTCTATATCTATATTCATTTTGTCTTTATCGAATACCGATACGGATATAATTCGGATATGCTTTAAGGAAATTATATCCTTAAAAATACTGATACGAATTCGAATCCGAGTAAGTATCAAATAAAGAGAGGACCCGAATGTGGATCGAATAAAGAGCCAATCCGAATATGAATCAAATAAAGAGTGAATACAAATATGGATCCAATAAACATGGAATCCGAATACATGTAGAATAAAGACCACATACGAATACGAATTGAATTTCTATCAAAGTTCAAAATGATTTTTAAAAAATGACAATGAAATATAAATAAGTTGCATCATGATAAGAGGTAGCGTCGAAGTAACATGTGTTCTTAACCGGAAACAAAAGGGGAGATAGGGTTTCGTAACTTTTGTTAGTGCCCATTCCCAAACAAATGGAAGTTTATTGATACCATTAACATATTATATTATATAATATATAACGCTAATAATAACATTGTGTTGTGGCATATATTACATTAACTAATATATAAAATAATATTAAATGTTGTATTCGGATATATGGATTTAGATCTAGATATTCAAGCCACTACCATATCTGCATACATATTTGGAAAAAATTTACAACCCATATTCATATTCGATCCATATTCGATTAGTAGTCAGATACAGATATTCGTATCCGATAATTTTTCAAATACGATAAGCAGATATTCGGATATATTCGTATCTGTTTTCATCCCTACTACAAATTCAAATTTTTGATGAACAACTCAATACTAAAGTCAAAATTTTAATAAGATTATATAAGGGTTGATTGTTCCTCGAAAATAGAATGTTTCATTTTATACTTATGGTAAATACACTAGGGACAATTCGTCTTATTAACAACTTTTTAAGGGCCTCCTTTTTTTCTTTTGCCGAGGGTCCATGAAATGTCCGAGACGGCACTGGTTATCTCAAGGGTTTGCAATCCAGGACTATTTTTGACAGCTTTTCTTTTGATCTAACGATAAGATCTATGTTGAAAACACGAACACTTTAATACAATACGTATACGTTTACAGTTTATATTATAACTGCAGATTATAAATATAAAACAGTATATAAAACTGCACATTATAACTAAACCGAATGTGCTCTTATACTAAAAGCCAATCATTAGCAACAGAGAGAAGAAAATCTCAGGATAGCTATTCATGTTCCCAAAGTTCAGAGATACAATAGCTTAGGGGTGAATAAGAATTCAAAGAAAATATATCTAAAAAAAGTTTTGACTATTCGAACATGTTCGAAATGTTCCAGATTCATGTTCCTTTATTAAAATTTAATAAAAGCAAGACAATGCACCTTCAAGGTCCGTTTGTTCTCCCATCATGGGCTCAAACTAAAGCCCTCTCTGTCATATATTGTTGGATTTGATATTAGACCTGAACAAAGTGTAAGTTAAATCAGATCAAACCTACTGATGTTCTAAAGGGCTCCGATCGTCTGCTGTAATGGGCTTTTACAGCCCTTGCTACAATGAATGAGAGCCATCGGATGAGGATCCGACGACGCTCGGAGGGGATTGGGGATAGTGGGTGCGGATGTCGAGGTTGGGGACGCGCATCTCGAGGCTGGGGAGAGACGTCGGATACGGATCGAAGGGCTGGATCGTCTGCAGCAGAATCTGCTGTACAGCAGAAGATCCAAATTGTGTTCTAAAATCCCTTGTCCAGGGCCTACGCCAGTTCAACCATGGCTATACTTCAAGGCCTTATGGCCTCAACCCATATATGGGTGGGCTAAGATAGCCCATGGGTCAAGCCTGATTTTTTTTATAAAATTTATATAGATAATTAAAGTTTTTGAGCATCATCTAAACTTTCTAAATCCAAGCAACTATTATATGTGTTACTTGACATGTAAACTACTAAATATAATGTTACACTTATAACGTAAAAGAAAGAGTTAAAGTATATTATATTAAATGTATGTAAAACTTAATCTTTTAAAACATATTTTCATTTTTGTTGGGAATGGTCGAGCTTTATGGTACATGTTCACGACCCACTTAGTTGACGAACCAAAAAGCAGGCCACATCGTGGTGGCCCATTCATCAAAATTCTTGGTCCAAACCCATCCCATGAGTGGGATGGATGGGCGGGCCCATGAACCACTGACCAAGTCTACTTGGGATACATATTGAAGTAGAACAGATTTTATGCTTTACCTAAGTTGAAGAACCATCATATGTACGCCCTCCTGCCGTACCATAACACAACAAGAGATGGTGGGCCTCACTACCGAGTAACAAGTGAACCTCATAAATATTTCCATCTCCGTGCTTGCCTGATCGATCATTTATGTGTAATCCGCTTCCGCGATTCGTAATAACTGCAGAAGGACAAGGATAGATGAAACATAAATCTATCACTACAAAATACAAATGGTTATATATACGGATGTGAATACAAGTGTTACCATATCATTATCCATCTTTAAGTACAAACACAAATGTGGATACCAATATTGATGGACATGAAAAATATCTTACCATATCCTCGAGAATCGATATGAATGTAAAATATATAAGGATCATATACGGATAGCATCATCTATATACTCTTTGGATTAACTTAAATGTACTTAGATGTCTTACCTATGATATAAATATAATAAATGTATTTATTTTTTAACAATTATATCAAATATGGTAAAAATATATTAAATTATGTTACAAATAATCAAAAGTAAATCCACAACCATATTTATATAAGAAAAGAGATATGTTGATACAGATATTTGTGAATATCAAAGTAATATCCATATGCATAACCACTTTAAAATGGACACTAATATCCATGTGAATGTTTGTATAAAACGGATAAGATAGTAGTTAGTTGTGGATATATCTCTAATTAAAGTCATGCAAGCAATCATACACGTTGAAAAGTGGAGGTTATTTACCTGGAACTGCATAAACCAATACACGAGACTCAGTCAATATTGTTAAATAAAAAATAAATTTGGTTTTAATGACAACTGTATCTGATCGATTAAAATGTTAATGTTTTGATTAAAAATAAACCGGTCTCTAGGCTTGCTACATTAGTCTCAATAGAAAAAAAGTCTAAATAATTTCTACCACTTCAGACATATTATGAATGCTTTTGCCTTTATAAATACTGCAATTATTTTACATTATTATGTTTTATTTTACAATAAAAGGATATATTTTACAAAAAAAATGGATTTATATTTTATAAAAGTTATTATCTTGTTTAAAAGTATGAAGAAATGCAATCACACAATTTACAATTTAAGCTGCAGCTTAGAGAATGCTACGAAAGCTTTTGTCTTTGCAAATATTGCAATTCTTATATGTTATTAAATTTTTTTTACATAGCATGTATTGATTTGATTTCTCATGTTTTTCTCGATGATGCAGTTGAATTCAACTAACAAATCTAGCATTTTCTAAATACAGAAAAAATGTTTCATAACATTTTTTTTGGAAAAATGTATCAATTGCAACGTAATAGATAGTTTAATAGCCGCAAAAGGAGGAGGAGAAAAATTCGAAGGTTAGTTTAAAGGTATTTTTACACGTGTTCTTTCGACTTTTTTCAATTGTTCATGCCCTAACTTTTTTGCAATGACACTTATAAAGAGCAGGGGCTTGACTGTTCCAAATTTCTTGGAAGAGAACTAGTGTAAAAAATTATATTTAGAAGAGAGACAGCTAGGGCGGAGCATGGGCCGTGCTCGGATCGGGCCCAACCTAACCCAGCCCAGGTCCATTTAGGAAACCGGGCTCACGCACCAAACCCAGGCCCGTTCATTTTTCAACAACTGGGCCCAAGCCTGAGCCCAGCCCAACTCATGATGGGTTGAGCTTGGGTCGGGTCAGCCCGTGAATCCTTGAGTCTATCTTCCTGCAGCCAACTAAGACAATCACCACTCATATGATTAGCTAATTCTCATGCTTGACTCATCACTCCTCATTCAGGCTGACATCAATTGGTCGGATGCATCATTAAATGCAGAACTCTGGAGTAGCTTTGGGAGCTCAACCTATACTCCAAAGAGGAGCTTTGCAGCGTGTTGGCAATATGCTGATTTGTTTGGCTAGCCATGAATGTGATTTTAAAGGTTCAAGGCATTACGTGGAAAATATTATATCACAAGTAAAGCATCTTTGTAACCAATGGAACACACGTAATTAATCTCTAAGCAATAAAAGGAGTTTTTGTGGGTGGTCACCATTTAAGGGTGATGCATCATGTTCACGTTTCAAAAAATGGCTAATGGGTCGGGCCTGCATGTGGGCCATAAATCCGGTCGGCCCGTGAGCTTCGGGTTCGGGCCCGTGTAAACCCGAGCCCAGCCCGAATAGCTAGATGGGCCAAATTTACGGCCCAGGCCCGCCCATTAAGACAGTGGGCTCGGGCTTGGGTCAGGCTTGAGCAGATCGGGCAGCGGGTTGGGTCAGCCCTGGCCGATGCTCCACCGTAGAGACATCCATTGAACAAACTAGATGTGTACGCATGTGCATGCAAGGGTGCTCACGTGTGCATTTGTGCGTGCGATCGTAGATGTATTCATGGTATGATTTGTAATATATATTAGTTGCTCGAAAAACCTATTTTTATTTTTGAAATCAAAATAAATTAAAAATATATTACTAAAATATGAAATCATTTTCGAATTAAAAAGTCTTCGATCAATACAAAATGACGAGAGTTGAGGAAAAGCAAGCCCTACCTTCAATCCAAAGGACGCACTCAAGGGAAACAGTTCAGTTAAGGATCTTCTACAATCAACATGATGGATAAGGTCTATCTGATTTCCAACATGCCACATTCAGTTTCCTATTCTATTTGCTTATATTAAGTTAGGCTCAGTCTTTATATCGCTGCTAATGTGACCATGGCGCACCAGAATCAAAGAGAAGAAAAAGAGTCCACCTCACTTCCCAAGAGGAGGCACACAAGCACAATAGGAGGGCAAAAACTCGGTCTCAATTCGTAGTTGGAATGAGTCTCACCTCTCAGCGGTACGGAGGTAAGCCAAAAAAAAAGATGAAGAACTTTCACTATCATCTTGTGCTTGGGTCAAGAACTATTCTCTGGTCACCTAGGGTATTTTGTTGTGCTTGTTTTCTACATGCAAATGACTTTGAGGCTAAGAAACTAGACGCTCATGCTAGTAAAGACTTCTTCCTTGGGTACTCTACGATGTAGAAAGGATATTGATGCTTTAATTTCACCTTTGGTTGCGTTCTAGTTACTAAATATGTTAGCTTCTTTAAACATGATGCTTTCTTTACCAGTGTTCCTCTTCAGAGGGAGAGTAAATGTGAAGAGGACTTTAATGTGCTTCATATCTTGGATTACGCTGGTTATAGTAATCCTTTTCAGAGGGAGATTCAATCTAATGAAAAAATTTATCTTGATAAAGAAGCTAAAGAAAACAATCATAATCCTCCAGTTTACTTATCGAATGATTTGATTTCACAAGCGTCTGATGGTATTCCCGCTATTCTCGCTGGGACTAACAATGATTTACAAGATCTAGAGATAGAACATGCATCAATTAGTACTCATATGATTATTGATGAGATTGAGAATGATGTTCAGAATGTTGATTAGGAAAAAATGGATGACAACATTGCCTATAGGAAGGGTAAAAGGATCATCAAACTCCCGACCATATATGCAGGATGTCCTCAATACCGTATTCAACAACATATTTGTTACTCTAAATTCAGCAAGTCTTATAGATGTTACTCACATCTCTTGATTCTAATATTGTACCAAGAGAAAACCCTACTTTGGCCCTTTCTATGAAGGAGGATATGAAGGCTCTGGTGAGAATGAAAATTGGGGTATAGTTGATATCCCCAAAGGCGTGGATTTTGTTGGTTCAAAGTGGATCTAGACTATAAAGTGATGCTTATGGGAAAATTGATAGATTCAAGGCTCATCTTGTGGCTAGAGGCTATGAAGAAATTTGGGATTGACTGCTTAGAGACCTTTGCTCATGTTGCAAAGATGAATATGGTTAGAGTTTTTATTTGCTCAACTTTTCATTTCTCTCGAAAAATGCATCAATTGGACATAAAAATACCTTCTTACATGGCTAATTGAAATAAGATGTTTATATGATCTTGGGTTTGAAGAAGAGGATAACCGCTGCAAATTAAAAAAGGTGTTGTATGGAATAAAGTAATCTTCGAGATCTTAGTTTGAATGTCTTAATGTTGTGATGAACCGATTTGGGTATACTCAAGTGAATGGAGAATACACTCTAATTATAAGGAGGACTGGTAAGAAAAACTGCATTCTTTTAGTTTATGTCAATAGCATGATTCTTATCGGTGATGATGCAGATGTAATCTCCATCATAAAGTAGACTCTTGCAATTGAATTTGAATGAAAAGATCTAGGTAAGTTAAAATACTTTCCAGGCATTGAGATGGATTGGTATCCGAATGGTATGTGCCTCAACCAACGTAAATATGCTCTCGAGTTACTGAAGGATTCTGGCATGTTTGGATACAAACCAACGACTATTCCCATGGAGGCAAATCGTAAACCGAGCAAAGATGATGATGGACCCATTTGATGATGCAGTGAAAGAAAGGTATCAAAGATTGATTGGAAGATTCATTTATCTTACCCTTAATAGACATGATATTACATATGTTGTAAATGTGATGATTCAATTTATGTATGCTCCTACTATCTCTCATATCAATCCTACCAATAGAATTCTGAGCTACTTAAAAGGATCACATGGAAAAGGTTTTACATTCAAGAGAAAACATGATATGACTATTGAAAGTTACATGTATGCTGATTGGGTTGGGTTTATTGATGATAGAATATCTACTTCAAGTTATACGATGTATTTATATGAAAATCTTATTGTGTGGCGAATTAAGAAATAGAACATCCTTTCAAGATCGAGCACTGACGCAAAGTATTGAGCCCTTGCAAAATTGTATTATTGAGATCCTGTGGTTGAAAGTTCTTTACATGACTTGGGATTCAAAATTGATATGATAATGAAGATGTTCTCCGACAATAAAGTTGTGATAAACCTAGTAAATAATCCAGTTATGAATGACAGAATAAAGCACATGGAGATCGATTGGCATTTTATTCATGAGAAGATTGATGCTTGTGAGATGTGTCTTCTCTACATGAAATCCAACGACCAAGTTGCAGATCTCTCCATGAAGGGATTGTCTATGGTGCAATTTGAGATAATATAAAGGCAAGTTAGGTATGATTGACATAAATACCCAACTTAAGGAGGAGTGTTGAGTTGGACATATGTTTATATGGGCATCATCGATGATGGAGTACTTCAAGAAGCTCAACGTCATGCCTACCAATAGTTACATGTTAGCCATCAATGTGTTGTCCCACATGTCAAGGTCCACATTCCATATGAAAGTGGAGTTGTCCAAGGAACTCAGGTGGACCGAGGAGGAGGTTCTCAAAATTTTCAAGCGGGCAACCAAGCACGCTTGCCTCGATAGATATCGAACAATCAAGAAGAAGGTCAAGTATCTTTAGGGGCATCCTCCTCCAGTTTAATCATCAGATTCGTCTCATGTGTCCCATCCTTCTTTGGCTTTCTCACGTGCATATTGAGGTGGCTTGGGTGTCTGATGTTCTCCTCGCAGCTCGTTAAGTTGTTGGAGCACGCTGGACATTCATGGGTAGACTTAGTTGTGTAGCAGTTCCTAAAGATACTTGTTGCAAATAAATGATCAAAGCACAAGAAGATCAATACCGTGATTTATGTGAGGGAAAAAAAACTACGGGGAGGGAAAAATCATGGGGCACACACAACAACACAATCTCCCACACTCGAGATTAGGGATCACTTTTAATAAAGATTATCATGAACAAGGGGGCAACAAATACAATATATACATGAATGAGTAAAGAGTCATTCATCCAATGATATGGGGGGAAGTAGGAGAAGTGAGATGGAGAGGGGGTGGGGATGTTTTTCAATCAATATTGTACCCCTCTTTACTCTTTATACTTGTGCCCTTAAGTTATTGTGTAATGCCCTTTCGACTATTTTGACGTATTTTTGTTGGAAATACTAGTGTGGCAAATAGCATAAAAGCCCCAAGGAATAAAGTAATACCGAGAACTAGGGTGCTCATAGAGATAAAAATGATTGAACTTATCTCCTACCTATAAAATTATATTTTTTATTTGCTATAGAAGAATCTACCACCATCCCTCCCCGCTTGAACATAAACTAGTAGGGAACCCGTGCTTCGCACGGGCAATTGCGTTTCTACGATGGTGGCATCCAAATGCTGAGATCCGCAAATTCTGTGAACACCGAATTCCTTAACCTAGTAGAAATGACTTGGCTAGCCTATCAGCTCTACACCTTTCGTGTAAAATGTTGTCATTTTATATTTTGAATTTAACATCTATTCGTTATCCATGCCGGAATGTATATTGTAGTTTTATCTATGTTAAAGTAGGGTGTTTAATTTTATGATTTTGAACCTCATGGAAACAGCTTGGCTCGTCTAACAGTTCTACCGCATTCGTGTAGAATGCTATCATTTTATATTTGAAATTAAAATCTATTAATGATCCAGGAAGGAGTGTATATTTTAGTTGAATATATGTTAAGGGGTTGTGGTCTCTATTTTACATATATAACAAATAATCTTGATCGTGCTCTATATTAACACCATGTGACCCCGATATAGATATTACATGTGCTTTCAAATTAGATTTGGGATAGGTGCATGCAATAGAAGTGATGATCTTATGGCAATTCTTTCGTAATAGTATGGATAAAAGACAATTTGCACCATTCCCTCATCAATTTGTGTTTTTATTATATAAAAAATAATTTCTCAATAAATAATATCCATAGAAATTCCTAATGCACACCTATACATCACACGAGGTGGAAACCATACTGCCAACATCTACGGTGATGAAATTATTTAAGTTATATATGTACGACTACTTATGATCATATAGAAATATATGTATTTAATTTTTTAAATAGTAATGAAAGATATCACAAGAGATCATCAAATTATTTGTTTATGTCGTTAAATCATCAAGCCGATAGATTTGATATCCGACGATGAAATATCTAACAATGGACATTTGATTTGCAGGGATCTATTCTATTATGAAACCGTGCATTCATATGCATCCTCTTTTGAGATTCCATCATCTCCATCTTCAAGCAATTTTGGGTCTGATATCACCGCTTGAATTTTGGGCCTGATATCACCGATATTATCTGGATCCCTTGTCCGTAGGCCTCTTCCTTGTCAACATCTCTAAAGATTAGTAAACCAAAGCTGTGTGTATCTCCTTGTGTTGAGATTGGGTTTTCCTACAGTCCCCAGATCCCTTTAAGTTCCTCGACAGAGCAAGTGATGTGACACCATGCTCGAAGTCCACCTCAACGCCATGTCAGCATGCTACTCCAGTTTGCAGGTGGTCAAGACTAATGTTGGATGCATTTGTGATGGCATCATGATCATCGCCTCTCATGGTGTCAAGTTGAACATGACCAAGAAAATTTGGTCACTTCTTTGTTTTTGATGGCTTCACCTTCGCTCTCAATGACGCATGTGGATTCTCAACCTTATTAACTTGAGTCCTACACTGTGGCTGATGATTTTGTTCATGTTCTGAATTCAACGTCGAATTCTGTTTTTAGTCAGTGCCAACTGAGGAGCTGACGCAGAAGGCATACAAGAGATATATGGGAGGCTACTATGCTAATTAATTACTGTTAAGCCGGTGGGTCAGCTGGGTTCTCTGGGACGTCCTGAGACTCTTATTCAACAGCTGCGATACTGAACAGAAGGAAAAATCTTGGGGATCCCAAAAAATGGAGAAGCAATTCAATGGTAAGGATTCAAAGTCAACTCTGACAATTATTTATTTCAAGTTCAGGCATTAGACAGTTATTCTGAACAGTATTGGTTGCATAACATTGAGATATCCTTGACGTTCAGATACAGAATTTGTTACTATTCATTCATTTTGGGTTTGATTTAACTTCTTACATTTTATAACCCTTGTGTTACTCGTAAATCACCAACAAAGGCACACCTTATATCTCTTTCATTTTCTATGAAATAAAGGGGTTAACCAACCCCCTCATATCATGATTAAGAGTTAACAAAAAGATAAGTTTTATTAAAACTAAATTATAAACTCAACTATTTAATACTATAAAATTCTACACAGTAATCTGAAAATGACTACAGTGAGGAAAAGCTCCATGCCATTTGCTCCTCAACATCTTGCACTCGGCCATGCACCCCAATAATGTGCATGTTCTCTCGCAGTTGACATGCACAGACTCAGTAAGTTCTTGTCTCAATCAATACTGCACAGAAAATCCATATGTTACCTCGTGTAGATCCCAATGAGAGACATCAGAGGGTCAAAACTTGAGTGAGGCCTTTGAAATTATTTTGTATTTCTTTTTGACCACGAAGGACCTCATAAAGTAGCAAACGATTAGCATGATAATTAGAACAACAACACCAACTAACAATTGGTATTGTATGAAACGTTCCTCTCTTGGAATTGCAGGGATTAAGATGCAAAACACATATTCCCCCACATAATCTCGGATTTCTATTAATCAATCAAGCTCCCATTACCAAACAAACCCTTCTTGGGGATCTCTCGCCCTACGTCAACGCCAGCGCCAGCGCGGCGAAATAATCAAGGGGTCCGAGGAGCCCGCGTTGCCTCTAGCCGTCGCACCATTCGCGCAGTTCTTTGTTGTGTTGACGACATCGATTGAGCGCTCATAGCCGTCGGGTCGGTAGATGCGGTGATGCATGTGGTGGCGTTGGTGCTGACGGTGACGATGCAGCGACGCGACTTTGGTGCTGGGGGAAAGAGGAGTTAGGGTTTTGAGCAAGGGCGGAGAGGGGGGAAACACGATGGTATGAGGTGGGAGGTGTTTGGATCGATGACGCATACGCCTGTTTGTTTGGGGATTCGTTAGGAGGCGTAGATCCTGACCTTTGTATCTATTGTCGTCATCGATGGAATTACGACGAGGATTGGGTGGGTGTCGGAAGGGGGAGGAGCAACATCTAGGATTTCTGTAGGAAGTTAGGATCGAGGGAGAAAACGGGGGAAGGGTTGGCGGTGGTGTCGTTTGGAATTTCTAACAGAAGTTAAGGGTAGAAACGGAATAACGCCACGGGAATGGCTGTAGCTAAAATGGAAAGGGGTAAAAATGGGATTTTTTGGTCAAAAATTAATGGGTTGACGCTCCTTAATATATATATAAATACTAGTGCAAGCCCCGCCCCGTGCAATGCACGGGGAAGTGTCAAAGATAACAATGTTTATGAAAATACAATTCCAGTTCCATGTATGTACTTAGAAACTAATAGATATCGAAAAATTAATAATGGAAAGAAAGTCAAACCTTATTTTAATCAATATCGTTCTCGTAGTCAAATTTTAGTTACGTAGTCCTTTCAAATGAAAATTAATAGGTAGTCAACATTTCTTACACATAATCTACATTTTAACCTTATTGGACGGCGAGGAGGGAAAATTACTTTCCCTTATAAGCTGACGTGACCGGACGATCAAAGAGGGGTTGGGGTCTTCTTCGGGGTTCGAGATTACATATTCAAGGGAGAGGATGGATTGAAGGGGCGACGTGCAGCCTAGTGAGATGTGGATGTTGATGGTCAAACCATGCCGATTCGCTCCTACCCATCCTCGATTCGTCGCATTGATCGTTGGTAAATTCGATGAGAGAGTTCTTTTTCTTATTCTTGGAAGCGTTGGTAGCGACCTTCAGACACATCTAACTTAAAAAAAGTGCACTGTATAACTTATCTTAACTTGAAATGAAGGATAAAGTTAACAATGATAACTTTTAAATCTTGAACTAACTTGTGAGTTAATTATACATAAAGCTATCGACTTGCATATACCAAATGATCTATAAATAAAGCTATTTGGATTATGTTGATGGTGTTTTATTTTTGGTGCAATTATAGAGTGCATCCGAAAAATATATTAAAAATACACAATATATGCCTATCATTGTAAAAGTACCGAAAACTTTATAATATTCATATAAAATGGTACTTGATGTGTATAAGCAAAGCTTGACAATAAATAAAAAATGTACAAAAATATCCTATCACTTGCTTTAAGGAACATATAAAACTTCAAATATAATAAAAAGGTTTTAAAAAATTACATCTTATTTATATATTATTACATACTAATAAATATCTATAGATAAATTTTAAAAAACACATATGTACCATAAATTTTGGTATTAAAAGTAGTAAATGTTCGTATTCTCGCGAAACTAAAATATAGGTGATAGTGTATATTAATAGAGTTCAATGGGCCTGCTCCCACCTTATTTTTCGATTTTTTTATTTTTTATTAATAAAGTCATGTATTTTCATTACTATATCCTTTAATACGTCATTCCAATTTCATCAGAAACAGATGCTCATAAGCCCTTCATCTAGAACATGTCGATAAAATTACCTATTCTAGATGGAAGGTACAAGAGTCTCTGTTTCTAACGAAATTGGAATGATATATTATAGAGATATAGTGAGGAAAATACATTGCTTTTTTTGAAAAAAAATAAAAAATCTCAGAAAATGGAGTGGGAGCATCCCATTTTTTCCATAATTAATAGGTATCCTGTAGTAGTTTGGTTTTATGTATGTAATAATATTTTATTTTTTTATTTAATATATGGCATTGAATATAGATCAATATATAGCAGAGACTATTCATGATCTCGAGCAGGATAACTAATGAAACTACTCTCTTGCGTCGTATATAGTAGGTGTATATTAATTTTCTGTAATCAAGGGAATAAATTGCAATAAAATAAACTATTTGTGTGTGTGGTAATTAATTAGAATTGCATGTGGGTATCCTTGCAAAAGTTTGCAAGTCACGATGCAATCTTGGACGGTGTGGGCGTGTGTGGTAATTAATTGGAATTGCATGTGGGTATCCTTGCAAAAGTCACAATGCAATCTTGGACGGCGTGGGCATGTGTGGTAATTAATTGGAGTTGCATGTGGGTATCCTTGCAAAAGTCACGATGCAATCTTGGACAGTGTGGGCATTGTTGGGAAAGCCAAGGGCAATTACGTAAGGATGTTAGGCGATGGAAGGGTAAAAGTGGAATGTAACGGCCAAAAAATAATAGGTGGGGGGCAAGACCCCCTGCTTAATATATAGTAATAGATATACTAGTGTGTGCCCGTGCTTTGCACGGGTATACAAATCATCTTATATTAAGCATATGTGCTATATGAGAAGTCTGAATTGATGAATACAGAGGTAAAGCTCAATCTGCATCTTATCTCTTCGTAAAGCTCAATCTACAATATGTCTCTTTGCAATTTATTACCTTCAACTGTAAAACTCAATTTGCATCATGCCTCTTCACAATTTATTACCTTCAACTATATAACCCATAATTTCATAGGACACATTTTATTTAATATTTAAATAATATGAAAATATGACAAAGTAATTATATATTATATGCATGAAAAGATGTTTACAGCGAGTCTATGTAATTTAGATTTTAAGAAATATTGTAAAGGGTATTTATTTTGAAAATCCTAGTGGAGAAATGTAATAAAAATGTTGTTTGTTTAGACAAATCCTCGTGGAAAAGATTTACATCCTTGCATAGCATCATATGTAAGCATATATTTGTGTAATGTAATATTGAAAGTATTATAAAAAAGATTTTTACCTAAAAAACCTTATAACCTTTCTAAATTACCTTCTCGATATTTGAAACATCGATATTCCTTCTCGACCCTGTAAACTTGCTCCGTCTTACCTCACGGACACTGCCGCAAAGCACAAATATTTACAATGATTGAATCGTTATTTGTTATAAAATCATTTAATAAAACTTAAAATCAAATTTACCTGCATATCTATATACCGCAAACAAATAAAAGCTCGTAACAATATCGTTATGTGTTGAATCCTTGGTAAGAAATAACATCGCATTTATTTAAAAGTGAATACAATAATAGACGAATATAAATATATTTATATCCGATAAAAGCCCTACGTATATGCTATTTAATTTAATATATAAATAAGATCATTTTGAGTGAGTGGGAAAAGAACAATAGGTCAACTGATTGAAACAAACTACACTAAATAACTACAATAGTAAAAAATAAAAATAGAAATCCTTAGACGTTATAATTTTTTTATGATAATTTATTACAATATTACTCACCAAATAATAGGTAGCATAGCCATGCGCACGGCATGGGACGCGTAAAGGGAAAAAATTCCTTGTATCTGTAGATGCATCCATATCGGAAAAAAGAAAAACACATAGCATTATATGTATAAGTTTTGATTGGAATAAAAATTTTGACCATATCGGATTGAAAACATATATATTTGTATCCACATTTGCTTAAAAATGGAAACATATTTATTCGTCTAAACATAGGATATTCTTATATCGGGGAAAATTTAAGGGCAGAGGTGGTGAAGGAGCGGCCCGAGATGAATGGCTAGGTGGAGCACGATCTCCCCGCACATGATGTCATGATGTCGATGTACGGTGATCAAGAGGAGAGGTGGCGGAGGGAGGCAATGCCGTTTTTGCACTGGGCGAAACCTTGTAAAAGAGTTTTAGGAATGGTAACCTTCAATTCCTCTCTTCGCTTAAATATTTCCATCCCTTTTGATAAGACTTGGGCAAATCGAAGTTTATCATGTTCAGGGGAGGGGATTGCTTGATTTGTTTGCAGCTAGAGTAGAGATTGTAAAACGTTTGATTCCTTAACTTCACAATGAAAAATGTATCTGTGGCTATATAATTAGTCGTTAATAATCATTTTACAATAGTATACATTTTGATAGAAATCAATATTAATGTAAAAAATAGAATACGATATCAATAAGTGAATATTAAATATTTATTGATATAAATTATTTATTCAGAAATTAGGAAAAATGGTATACACTAAAAATAAAATAATAAATTTATCATAAAAAATTCAAACAGGAGGATATTACTGCAAGAATCTCAAATATAATTAACGCAATAAATAAATAAATATTTCTAATACGAGAAAGGTATGGGTGCAATATGTTACACGAATATGGATGTCATGTTGAAGAGCTCACTATTTGGTTGCAGGGTTGGGCAGGGTTGGGTTGGGTACTATTCACAAGGATACCCCCTCCTCACAGTTTACTATTCACCCAGCCCTGTGAATAGTACTCAACCCTGCTCAACCCTGCAACCAAACGAACCATAGGCTCCGTTGGTTGCAGGGTTGGGCAGGGTTGGGTTGGCCCAACCCGGGTTACCCTCCTTCCAAACATCCCAATCTTCCTCACAGTTTACTATTCACAGGGGTACTTCAACCCAACCCAACCCTGCCCAACCCTGCATCCAAACGGACCCTATATGATCGGTGATGTGGTGCTAGGAACTGTGATGTGAGGGTAATGTTGGAAAGTTGAATTGGATTTGAGGGTAGAATAAAATGTTGACGTGATTGTTGGGGGGTAAAACTGGAATGTGAGGGGCTAAAAAGTAATGAAGGTCGGTGGAAAGACCCCTCTTTAATATATAGTATAGTACTAGTAGGTAGCCCGTGCAAAGCACGGGGGAGAAAGACGTTATGTTGGTAATGTCTAAAATGGTCAAACAATCAGATTAGCTACTACAATTATATCTCTACTTGTAAAGAAATTATATTATCATATTTGTCTTTGTATTCACATCCATATAAAAAACTTGTAATATTATCATTGTATGTTGCCATCAAAATAAATAATTTATCAACAACCATCTAAAAGTGGATACGACGGCAGAGAAAATGAATTATTTTTATATTCGATTGAATCCCTATATATGCTATTTAATCTATAAAAGGTCATCTTTAATTCAAAAATATTATTATTATTTGTATATTTAATATATAACATTGTCATGCAAAGATGTCTGTGAAAAGCACGGGAAAGGAAAATGTATACTTTATTCAAATCATTTAGACGGTAGACCAAAAACAGAGAAACTGAAATTGAAACAAAAAAATATTCAATGTGATCAACTATTACATTTTTTATATAAGACATTTAATGACACATAAATAGTTATACCTCAGTATTGATATACCTACAATCAGTTGGAATCATGAATTAAAACACCTTGTCGCTTGAATGATTTTGTATTGTAAGATATATACTCTCAATAAAAAGCATATTATATATATATATATATATATATATTCAGATTAAGTAAAGACTGTGTATTATATGTATAAACATGTAATCAAACGACAGAAAAATGTCTCGTCTCATGTCAAAGAATCGAATCTTTTGGAGAGTTGTGAGGTCCCTTTGCCCATTCCACAGACTTTTTCGATGGCAACAGTCATTGAACTAAAATGATGAAACTTCTTATGACATCTCTATATAAACGACATTCAATATACATGTGACATGCTATTTAGAAAAAGTATTTGTAGAGATGTAAATACATATGAATATATCCAAATCCAATCTGACATAGTATCCATCAATATATACATATTATATTATATAAATAAATACTTACCGCACTGAAATATATAAAACATAATTATGTAATTATATTCTTATGATGAATTAAATACATTTAATACATTTTTATAATGCTCAAACTACCGAATACATGTATATTTAAGCTAATCTATAAAGTATCTCCAACACTATCCATATGCAATTGGTATCCATTTCTTGAAGATCTGGTAACATAATATACATCCTCCATATCCTTACATGCAACCATATTTAAAAGTAGATAAGGATATGGTAACATCTAAATATGGATATGATCATTTGCACCCCAAGTATTTGTGATCTAAATCCATATTTAAAAATAGATAAAGATATGGCAACTTCTATATCGTTATTTTTCTCTTAGTTGCATCCATATTTCCTTTAAAATGGAATTCCATATATTAGTATATGGTTGAATCCTTGCAAACATGATATTCTTATATTGTGGGAAAAGTTAAGGGTGGAGGCGGCGAAGGAGCAGCCATGACGGACGGTGAGATGGAGTGGGTCTCCCGACGCGGGATCACAACGGTCAACTTACGGTGAGTAAGAGAGGAGATGGTTGAGGGAGGTGACGTTGTTCTTTCATCACGCAAGACCTTGTAAGAAAAGTTTATAAACGATAGCCTGCACTTAAAAAACTTAACCATCCTTTTAGATAATACTTAGAAAAATTGAAGTATACCATTTTCAGAGGATTGCTCGCTTTTTTTACTGTTAGAGTATTGTTGAGAAACAATTGATTCCTTAAATTCACGGTGAAATCAGTTGCTATATACCTAGCAATTAATCTTTTAAAATGGTTACTCTTTTTTTCTTGATGTTTGCTAAATTGTCCCAAAATCACGATCCAGACAAGATGATTGTTCTTTACTATGACAAGAACTGTAGATTCTCAGATAATACTGCAGGTCTCAACCCCACTTCGTGCAGTTTCTGTAGCAAACTCGGGATCATCTTGCTATGGTAGAGGCACCAAAAACTGCTAAAATTCAAAGTGGGTCTCGTCTGCGTAAGAACCCCATAGCATATAATGAGGAACATGAACCAGGGTGGTTGGAGTTAGGGATTTGTGCGACGGATGAGAAGAGAGAGAACGTGCTGGTGTTTGACGAAAGGGTTTTGGGTCACGGCGATGGGAGGCACAAGAGAGAGGCTTCTCTTTGCTCCCATGGACTCGAGATCACCGACGCTGTGGTTGTACTCGGTTGAGAGCATGGGGGGAGGGAGAACCTCGTCGAGAAGCAGGTAGCCTTGCATTTGGTGATGCGTTTTGTCGAAGATGGTAGCTGTGTTCGTGAGGGGTGGGAGGGATGCCGGAGGAGAGGTCTTCCCTAATCCGGAACTTCCCGAAAGGTTATCGGCGGTCCCATGTTCCGGTCGCAGCCTCTATGAAGACCGAGGTGGACGGCCTTGCAAACAAAACCAACGGGGACACAAATGGAATTTTCAAAAAGATCAAGTAATGGATGTCGGGGGAAGACCCCCTGGTTAATATATAGTAAAGTAAAATGGAATAGATTGGATTGGATGGGGGCGCATAATCTCCCTTCACAATATAAAAAGGTAGAAATAATAGTGGTCCCATCAAAACATTAAATAGAATAGGAACTATAAATATGGAAAGTAAAACAATTATTATACAAACATGTAAAATTCCACATGTCTATTTATCAACATAGGAACTATAAATATGGAAAGTAAAACAATTAATATATAAACATGTAAAATTCCTCATGTCTATTTATCACGATAGCATGCGGAAATGAAATAAGGGGTTAACAAATTGCTAGAAAGCATATCAATCGATTGTTATTTTTTAATATATATTATGAATGGATAGAAAATGACTAAAAATAAAATTAAAGCTTCTCACATATACGAAAATTAAAATAAAATTGAACATAACCATATACCAGCAATGAAAATTGTCTAAAAATCTATTCAAATGTTCACACTTAAGTTAACTTTCGAATTTTACTATGATTTTAGTTTTAATGTTTAATTCCAACGAATACATCCATGTAACTTCTTCTTGTTATTTATATCCTTTTTTATCCCTTTTAGCAATATTTCTAACAAATATTTGAAGATATATAAATTCTCAAGCGTTTTTCTTAATCGAATACTACTTAGTCCTGTACGTTTTCTTCAAGCATGTTGTTTCTCCATGGAGTTAAGATTTATATAACCATTAAGATCATGTTTGGATAATGGATAAGGTTCCCTAATCCAAAAATAAGTAAACTTTATCCAGGTAATAAGCGATCCTAAAATAATATGGTCACATCATCATAATTACATCATACATTTTATCTCTACATTTGTTATATCCCAATCCGATTGAACAAGAATGAAAGATAAATCTTACTTATTCTTTATTCTTACCAATTCCTCGAGCCACACCTTCGAGTCATACATTCAAGCCATACAATCAAACTGATCACTTCTTTCTGATAACCATGCGATGACGAACCTAAAGATCTTTGTGCATATTCTCAGCTTGACCACATAAGAGTCTACTATGCCCCTTAGTTCTTTTTCACAAAATCCTAATTGAAAATCCTTGATTGAAAGAACTCACTTTCATCTATGACAGATATCGTAACACCCCCAACTCTCAATGTACGGGAATAGCGTGTATGTAACGGAACGGATCGTGACAATCGGCGGAAGCAAGCGACAGTTGATCGCACGACCGACCCGTTACCAGAATATCAACAAATGGCACAAAATGAGCAGAGATAAATAATATCCATTCCATAAATATCCATTCAAAGTAGAGTTCCATTATTACAACTCTAAACTGGGAAAAAACTATTCTAGAAATTAAAAAATAACAACTCGGTAGTTCCTGTGGGCATATAGATATCCACTAGATCTTCACAGATAAATCGTACCACACCAGCAATCCCAATGAGTCCGTAGCACGATCCAGAAAATACAATCAAGCTTGCTCTTCACCTGAAATTAACAAACATAATTTGTATGAGCCTAATGCCCAGTATGCATCGGGGTCCATGCATGGGTATTCTAACGGTCCTTATCCGTTAAAAAAATTATATACTTGGATTTTCATGTCTACACATCTTTTCGTGCCTAGATAATTCCCATGCATGTCTAAGTTCGATCCCTATCATGTTTAGCTTGGCTTCTTTCATAAACATGATTATACATGTAAAGTAGGTAAATTGCGTAAATAGGCATGACAATCATTTTTCTCTACTTGTGGGCATAACTCATAAAAATGATAAGCAATTTACATACTTATAAATATATAAACCACTTTACATATTAGCCCCCATGACTTTGGTGGTTTAACTTTCTTAAACCAATTTTAGTATAACATGTGATGGTTTATTCTCTTATTAAACCATTCCTTGCATTTTTCATGATGGTTTTTCCTTATAAACCATTTTCTTGCACAACATTCATTTACGTATCTTTTATACGTTTTTAACCGCTGGCACTTGCGGTCCATGGCATGACATGACAGTGTAGCTACAACTGTAGAGGACTTAGCTTTTGCCTCTGTGGTTCCTTGCAACCATACGCCCCTTGCGGCGTTGCCCCTTGCGGCATAGCCCTTTGGCTCACACGACCCCTTGCGGCCGTTCATGTGACTCTTTATGAGTCTGTGCCTTAAATCTTGTTATAAACTTTATAAATTTTATTGCCTGAGTAATCACAATGGGATATTGTATGCTTATGAATACTCTATCACTGAAATGTTATACCTCGCATTTCATTTAATTAATGGTATAATCACTTAATGTAAGAGTATTTTAATTATCTGTACTAACGACATGTGCATTGACAATGTTTTTAATAGATCAAACTAATTAACACCATCAAGTTCTGTGTATCAAACAAAATTCCTCATCCATCAAAAGATTTTTAAATTTCAATGTCATACATACAAGTACAGATATAGAGTTCTCAAGATCTGTAAATTGGATTTTTTTTCATATAATATGTTAGATAAAGGTAGACCGAGATTTGTACAACATGAATCTGCCTTGCATATTATGCGTAGCATTGTTTAGATAAATGTAACAATTATATATCTTTTACTATACGAATAAATATAAGGAATATTAAAGTATATTTTTTCCAACAGATTAAGTATACAGGTCTCGTGCATTTATTTTCCAAGTTACAGGAGTTAGAGAAGTATACGTATATATATTTAACTAACATCATTTGTTACATTAAAATATCATATTTCTTTACAGTATCAATGAATCGGATTGTATAATAATTTCTCATGCGATTATGGTTTAAAAAAAAACGAGTACAAAGATAAATATAATGATTGACAAAAGCATGTTAATACGTGGCTTGGAATACGATTTCACGTGCTCGTAACACAACAAATAAAGTCTCGCGATCAACTCCATCATTAAGTAAAGTGGTGTATTATTGATCCTAAAATCCAACGCATAAATTCATGTATCATGTTTCATTTTTGATCTTTGTTTATAGAAAATCCTAAACCAATACATACGAGATATCTATCTTGACGTAATCAATATTATACGAAACCTAGACCGATACATACCTCGATCCAACGCTTATCTCTACCCGATACGGTCGTTGCGCCTCCTTTTGGTCACGGGTCCGGGTCCTCCTCCTCGGATTCGACGCCGCCTTCTCCTACGATGAAGAGGGACGCCGGTGAGATATCCCCTTCCTCTCTCCAACTCTCTCTCTCTCTCTCTTTCTCTTAAAAAAAGTGACGTGGGGATAGGGGAGCCCTTGTGGTTTTATTGTTGAGAATGAGAGGATTAAATCCATTAATTAAACCCACTAAATCCTAGATAATGTCTTTTTGAATTTTTTTTTTAAAACAGCCATGCCGTTTAAAAAAAATTATCTAATGACCAGGCCGTTACAGTGTAATATCGGTATTGCATGTCCATGCGGTTCGATGGTCATACTATGAAGTTCTGGAGGACTTCACCTTAGCTTACGGACAGTTAAGGATGGCGTTTACCACACGAACGTCGAAGACCGCGGGTACCCCTTAGCACAAAAAGTGTTCGGCGGCACTTGATGGAGCTTGAGCTGCAACATCCTACGTAGGAGTGTGGGACCCACTGATGACTTGAAAATGATGACACGACGTGCTGATGAGGTAGACGACATGGCGTGCTGACGGAGCGGGTAACATGACGTCAGTTGCAAAAGATGAATAGATTGCACGGGAGATGAAGAGCCAAGACACATGAAGAGTCATTTCGGAAGATGAAAGGTCTCCGTAGAAGACTAATAGTCCTTGCATTCATTGTACAGGTAATAATGACGTCCCTTCGTATACCTACGACTTGTGTATATAAGGATGTGTAGATCTCATTTGTAAACAACACACTTAGAGTGAGTATCTTGCTAATACAAAAAGGGTTCAGTGTCATTGCTCTCGTGTCCTTGTGCTAGTGCTTCTGTTCGAGTATTCTAACTGCGCGGTTAATATGTGTGCTGGTGTACATCTACACGTAAAGGAGAAGGCTGGTTAGCTTACGAGAAGTCAACACCGCACATGTTAGTCTCAAAAATCAAAATTGAAATTTACCCTTGTGACATATACACACATGATAGATAACAATTCCAATAAACTCAAGCTATGAAGCAACTCAACAATCTTCAAGTTCCAATAGCGAAAAATCAGGGTTTCGACTCAAGCTTGAGTTGAACCAGCCGACTTATAAACAAACATGCCGAACCTAAAAACCACCACCCTAGTTATCGGCTAGGACCTGGGCTCGACCGGCCCTCCCGCGCCACTAAGCCCAAAAATCCCAATCCCGGCCCAACCGTGTTGAACCACATCACCAAGCGCCAGCGCGAACACGCCAAACAGACCTCTCGTGCTGGAGTCTGGAGCTCCTCGGTCGCTCGTCGACTCTCCGTGCTCTTCCCACACCAATGCAAATCTGAGACGAGAAAGCTTCAGATCTCGCCTTCTCTCACCTCGCGATCGAACGTCTACGGCTCCGAGATGCTCCGCCTCAGGGCCTTCCGCCCCACCAACGACAAGATCGTGAAGATCCAGCTCCACCCCACCCACCCATGGCTCGTCACCGCCGACGACTCCGATCGTGTCTCCGTATGGGATTGGGAGCACCGACAGGTCGATTTTGGGTTCTATTTCGCATGCGGGCGCTCGCTTTTTTGGCACTAATTTGGTGGTTTTCGGTGTTTTTTTGGTCAGGTGATCTATGAGCTGAAGGCCGGTGGCGTGGACCAGAGGCGCCTGGTCGGGGCGAAGCTGGAGAAGCTCGCGGAAGGGGATTCAGGTAAGAAATTGGGATTTTTGATGGGATTATGCTCTTTAGAAGGAGTAAGTTTGGGATTTAGGATGGGTTTTGGAAGGGGTTGAAAAATTTTACGGGGAAGTTGAATTTTGCGGGCAGTGTTTGCATTTTAAGTTACTGGCATTATGAACTGGAGTTTCTAACTTACTGGTGTTGTTTGATGGTTTCGAGTAGCCCAAGTATGGACCAGTTTGCAATTGACGTGGATGAAATGGTAATTCGTGGGTGAAGGAATGAATCAACTCAATGCATATTGTGAAATGATGAGAGTTTATTCGTAAGATGCATTGGAATGTGAATACTGGGAGCTGTTGGCGGTGATAAGTACCGTAGAGGTGGACGGGGCTTAGACTGCAGTGGCTATGGTGCACCATTTTCTATAGTCACACATTGAGAAACCCCCTTAATTGGGATTATCCTCGATAAGAAGATGAAAAACTTGCTCTGGAGGAACTAGAAAGTTAGGTTCTTTTGTGACATTTTTCGTGAAGTTTTGGGTGTAAAACAAGGGGATGCTGTCTTCCTTTGTTAGATAGAGAGGCGTTGCAATTGGAATTGAAATGGGCTTCGCACTGTGTTATGTTTTAACTGAGATACACTAGTCATGTAGGCTAGAAAAGCACGTAAAACAAAGGGATAAACAGAAAAGACAAGGAATTCTTGTTAAGAAGACAGTGCTTTGGGGGAATGGGCAATGGACATGGCTATTCAATGCACATCATCTGCGGAAGTTCCATTCCTATTCTTTTTATATTAGGGAGCCAGGTGGTAGTTTATGTTACTACATTACTAGATGTATGATCGGGCTACACATATTGTAATCTTTGGCGCATTTTTATTGCCTTATGAATAAGTCTCTCCTATAATAATATGAGCAGTGAAGATTATGAAAAATATGAGCAGTGAAGATCATGTATATATATGGTCTGTTGAAATAAAATGTGGAAGTGAAATTGGTAGTCATAAACAAAATGTAAACATATTCATATTTACGTAGAACCTCACTCCTTATGGAGCGAGCTAAAATCACAGGAGAAAGCCTCAAAAGGTCGGTTCTTCTATTAGAATTTCTCAATGAGTAAACATGAGTGGGGGTGATTAGATCTTGGAGAGATCCAATTGACCAACTATTACATACTCCAATAGTTTCCCTCGAGTTGGAGCTGAGAAGGATGCAACTTGCAACAAAAGAAAATATACAATACATCTTCACATGATATATCTGAGAGAGACGAGGATAGACACCAGCTTGAAGTAGTAATTTTTGGTAGACGACCTTGCATGATGATGTGTTCTTTCCATTGCACTGCATAAGGCTCATGAATTGCATGGCATATAACTCGTAGTTGGTCCCATCCATCTTGATAATGGGCATGAGACCTTTGAAAGTGCTTGAGGATGTGATGTCAATCTTGTTTTCTGACAATCTGACATGATGCCGATAATAGACAAAGACTAGGGCTATAAACTGGAGCAAATGCGTCTATACAGGCATATAGAGAATCGCTTGTGTGTGCATGCTCATGCCACAACCGTTCCCATCAACTATGGAAGCGCTCTAGGTCTCGTAGATGGACTAGAAATCTGATTTCACTAGAAATGGATCAAAATCAGATTGTTTTGAGACCAGAGAGGCGCAAACTCGTGACAATCAGACCTCTGAGGCCTCGAAAGCTGCTGAGCGGCACCGAAATAGGGTTTGAACAACCTTTTTTTGTGCAAAATGGGAGCATGGCTGAAAAGGATCCCCGTGCAGGCCCCTAGGGCTGCATAGGGTCGCCGACATTTGGATCTAGTGACCACGCGAGGCCTAGGGCCTCTAGGCGCCGCCGCTGGGGGATGTTGCAAGGACCAACTATGCCCCGGTGAGTCCTAGGTGACACAACGCGGCGGCACAAGATCTCATAATGAGTCTGGCGGGTGGGTGACAACTAAAGTTACAGAACCCTGAATAACATGTGAGAAGAAAATATGTAGTTGTTTACTCATCTGGCCCTAGGTTTCTTTTATATAGAAAGGAGAAACCTTGTTGAACAATTAGATAATAGAGATAGAAAGAAAACAAAATACATAAATAGGACACGATAAAATAACTCTCAAAAGATATGCCATACAAAATTAGGCAGGATACGTAATACTCAGTTGAACACATGTTCTAAAATACTTATTAGGAATATTTTGTTATTTTTCTTTCAGTACACTGATTTAAATATATTAGATTGATATTTTGCTTCTTTATAGTCCTTTTACTAAAATGTATTCCATTTTATTGAAAGGAAAGAGACTTAGTAAAGAAATCCAAGTTCTTTTCCCCCTTTTTTGTATTGGGTTGGGGGGGGGGGGCATGAGAGACTAGATTGTGCACATTGAATTGTGGTAAGATTTGAAGTAGAAAAAGATGGCCGCATATATCATGATTTTCGTCCATTTTTACATTTATAAACTTTGTGAATGTGATGTATTGACATAGTTGCACTGTTGATTTTAGATATTAAAACAAAACCTATGGAGGCTATACGAGGAGGAAGGTAAGTTTCACTTTTCCAATCTAATTTTCTAGCTTTCTTCCAATGCTCTTTTTTTTTTAATATGAATTTCAATGTACTCAGCAGTCCAATGTGATTGTTCAAGTGTTAAGCAGGTCAGCTTCTATGATGATGATGCTCGGTTTTGGCAACTTTGGCGAAACCGATCTGCAGCTGCAGAGGCTCCTACCGCGGTCTATCAGCATTCCTCTGCTTTTAATTCTCCAGCTCCATCCACTAGAGGAAGACATTTTTTAGTAATATGCTGTGAAAACAAGGCCATATTCTTGGATCTAGTAACTATGCGAGGACGTGATGTACCAAAGCAGGAACTTGACAATAGATCTCTTCTCTGGTAAAGGTTCATCACTTATGTTTTGATTTAGTTTGTCGATACCATTGTTATTTTCAAGAATATAGAAAACCCAATTCCTCACAATGGTTGAGTTTTGATATTTTACTTACATAGTAACTCATAGGGTAGATATTCATGAATGAAATGCTAGACTGGATCGGTAGTTCACTTCATTATTTAGATACTGCCATAGGATCGATATTGAACTTGGAATTGCTTAATAGTACGTTCCCTGAATAAAATCTAGATTCAGTCGTTCAATTTTAATGTATTTTTTTTGAAAAAAATGCGAATCGTATGTACTGATGCTCTTTCATGATATTGTCAATGCTAAATCATGACTGTTTTCTCTTCTACAGAAATAATTTACTTCTGATATATTTTAACTCATGAAATAAGACAGAAAGACAATTCTGATATTTTACTGAATCAATAATGTTTGGATTAAAAAGAATGCGTTCTAGGGTATATTGTCATGGGCAAGAATTCAAGACTTGATTTTAATGCGGCATGCTCCGTCCACCTTGGTTTCAGCTTAATATTGTGCTTATAAGGTTTGGGGAGTAATCATTATTTGGCCTTATTAATGCAGCTCTATTGACACTATCATGAGAAGCTTTTGAAGGGATGTGTCTAAACATATTTAGCTAATTCGAGCCACAATAAGGATGTTGTGTTCAGTGGCATCACTGTTGTCTGCTTAGTTAAATAGGAATGCTGTGAGTTTCATTGCGGGAGCATAGCATGTTTGTTGTCTCCTACATAATGCATCAAGCTAGTCTACTTAGTTAGAGTGAATTCCCTTGGTTATGAATGCGGAGCTTAGGATATGTGGATAACTCCAATTAGTAAAATGGGTTTATATAGACATATTATAAAGTGATTCCTAGTTGTGTGCATTTTGCTTATCTTCTGGAGTAATAAAGGAATTGTGGCTATATACCAAGATACCCATATTGGTATCGATTTCACATTGTCGTCAAATCTTGTAAAAGTGTATATTGAGGTTCGATACCTCGTAATATGACAATATATGGAAGTGGCTCAAAATGAACAAATTTCTCATGATTAAAGCATCTATAATATTTCAATCAATTATATGATGTGAAGAGGTAGATGATGAGATTTGTCCAATATGTTTTTTTATTTGCATGCTAACATTTGTGAGGAGGAGACTAACAAAATGCTTTACAAGATGCAAAGATCTGCAACATAATGTTTTTGTCAAAGTGGGTCTTGTGCTTGCTTTGAAAGGGAAGCATAGGCCCAAAGAATAATTCAGCTTGCATCGAATTACTAATCAAGACCACGTGCACTAGGCCATTTATTTTGCTAAAGAGGCATTTTCAGCATCATCCTCTTCACAAGATTTTGGACGAGGAGAGTGCCATGCTATCGTCAAGGGATTTGCTCTTTAGGAAATGGGTTGCATGAAGTGTCCTTGATATGGTTGGACCATTGATGAGGATGCTGGAGAGCGATAAAAAATTTCATCTTTTGCTGCTCGATTGGTTGGGTGCTAGCAAATTGGGAGCACTATTCTCAAGAAAGATGGACTGCATGTCTGGTTTTAAGTAATGAAGGATGATACTTGGTTGGAGATGCTTCATTGGATGTAGTCCCACACAAAGAAGGATCACATTCGTAACAATAATATTAGAAAAAGCAGTTATGTGACATCAATTGAAGATAAAATAAAAGAATCAATCTACGGTGACATGGATATCTAAAAAGGTCATCTAATGCTCTAGTTTGAAGGTGTGAGAATTTGGAAGGACTCTTCTAAAAGGGGTTGAGGACAATGTTGCAATAGTTGCTCGACTAGACCAATTAGTTGTTCTGACTTCTTGATTCAGTGGGGTGACTGAATATAATAGCTCAGGCCGAATAGTTTACCGAGTAATAAAACATAATATGTATTATCTTTTTCGTACTTTTCTTTGATGTAAAGTAAAAGTTAGATGTGTAAAGTTTGATTGCAATTCAACGGGTATTTTTAGTTTTATCTTTTTTTTATTCCAAAAAGGGGGAAACATGGTAAGGTGTTTGCCCCAACTATATTAATAAAGGTGAAAGAAATACTTATAGGAGCCATGAAGTTTGTGAAAGAAATACTTATAGGAGCCATGAAGTTTTGGCATGAGAGATTACATTTTCAAAATAAAAACGTTGCGAGACAAAGACTGCACCATTTCTAGCTAACCACAAAGTCCAAATAGTTGCTACTGGTAGAAGAAGCTCATCTTTGGGATGATTCTTGGCTGCATCTAAGGAATCCCAAAACACCTTAATACTCTGAAAATTCAGCTAGTTTAATCCAAGTTCGCTCCATACAGGGGAGGACTTCCCACAATGAAAGAAGAGATGCTTTATGGTTTCTATCGCAAATCACACAAAGGGCACATGCTGGGTATGCTCACAAATATTCTAGAACAACGGTCCCTCATCAAAATCCGCTTCCTTCTCAGTAGCCACTTAAAAATACTATTTCTGGATGGTAGCTTGAGTCTCTAAATAAGATTGCAGTCACAGATGAGAATGTCAGCACCTGAAGGTGGAGATATGTCCATCGCTTTGTAGACACACTTCACCAAAAACATGTTATCTTTCCAAACTCAATGGTCCCTTTCTTCCGAGGGGTCGTCCACATTGCTCAGAGACTCTAAAAGATGAACTCCTCTAATAGTTGGTCTGAAAAATCTGATAAGAACAAAGGGATCCGGCTCCCATCTAACCAGTATTCTGCCATCCACGCCTCAAGGTTTGCAGCCATGGCAAAGAGTCATGGAAAATCGAGTGGAAATGGGTCTATTACAAGTCCAGTTGTCAGTCTAGAAAGCAAATCAATCACATCTACTAAGAACCAAGTAAAGATCAGTAAATCATGGCATCACATACTGTATTTCTTTCCAAAAGGCTGAAGAGTAGTATGTCTGATTCCTAGAAAAGTTGTCTTAAACCTCGATGTCATATATACCGCGGATAAGTCTACAACATAGATCTTCACTTTTGCCCCAGATTTTGTTGACCCATTTGAGAAGTAACACCTCGTTCATACAAAAGATTCCAAGACCACCAACCACCTTTGGTAGCGTCATAGTTTCCCAATGTGCTAAAGTACTCTCGAGCCATCTTGGCCCGATTTGCCCAAAGGAACCTATGCATGATCATCTCCATTCTATGCCGAATACCAGTAGGAAGAAGGCGCAAACATGTAGAACAAATGAATTGCTGAGAGTATGACCTTCACTGCCTTTTAGTTTTATCTTGTTAATTAATGGCCATACATTAATAAATATATAAGATTATATGTATTAAACACATTTTTTATATTGAAAATAATTAAATATTTAAATTCTTATTATCAGCCAAATACATTCTTTTAGATACTTGGGATCTATTTTGTAACATAGTGGGAAAATTGATGGAGATGTAACTCATGGAATAGATGCATGGTGGCTAAAGTAGAGATGAGCATCTACTGTTCTATATGATAAGAAAATTCCTTTGAAAATTAAAGGAAAGTATCCTTGAAAAGGGGTCCTTTTATGTGCTTCCCAAAGTTGACCCTTCTTCGCGGGTCGTTCTTGGGGATGGATGCAGCTTTAGCTTTCGGCCTGATGACTGGATGGAGGATATTCTCCTGTTGGGTCATTTCCCTCGGTTGTTTGATCTGGCATTATACAAGGAGGCTCGAGTTGTAGGCAATTTGGATGGTAGAGCATTTATTCGTCTTTCCATATCTTATTTATATGATCAAAGACTTGAGGGATTGATTTCTTTGATGGAATTTCTAGCTGACCGCTACTCGTTCTTTTCTGGTATGGACCATTGGAACTGGTATGACGGTATGTTTTATGCTAAGAAAGCTATAATGTCCTGTGTGGAATCTTATTGTTTGACCCCAAGGAATGTGCACTCAGAGTGCCAAAGGTTATTTCCCAACTCAGGTGAACGTGTTCTTGTAGCTTTCGAGTCGTGGAAAAATGATGACATGTGTTCACAATGCTAGACTCTTTCAGAGGGCTAATGCTTTATGTATGTATTGATCATATGAGGTTAAAGTCGTGGGTCACTGGTTCTTTGGATGCACGAAGTCTAAAGAGGTTGGGGGTATGGTTTCCAACTGGGATTGGTACATATGAAGCTTGCAACTTTTGAACTTCTATAGGCTCGAAATGGAGGTAGCCCTGAAAGGGAAATGTTGAAATCTAGAATGCGGAAGCGGAATAGATAAACATAGCAAGAAATCAAGAAAGAGTAAACATGAATGCAAAATGTTATGTGGAATCCTACTCCTTAAGGAGTGGGATGAAACCACAGGAGAAGGCCTCAAAGGGCCGTATGTTTCTATTGAATTTCTCAATGAGTACAAGGGGCATGGGGTTCCTTATACATCCCCACAGACAAACCAAAGTCCCACATATAGTAGATGTAAGACTAAACATGAGTTTATGGTAATTGGATCCTGGAGAGATCCAACTACCACTCAATTACATTCTCCAACTCTCCCCCTTAAGCTGGAGCTGAGAAAGCTGCAGTTTGCGACAAAAAAAGTATACAACACATCTTCACACGATATATCACAAGAAGAATATATGTCTTTTGCTGGTAGAAGACCTCGCTCGAGGACATGTCTGTGACTTTCAGGTCACCGGACTGTATCTCTGTCATTCATGGAGAAGAGTTGCAATGGAGGAAGTCCAACCCAGAGTAGTAGTCAGGTAGTAAAAGAAGTATACACCCCGACGAAGAAGTCGATGCCCCGTGAAGATGAATGATCTGTAGAAATCTGTAGTGTCGACCTTTTAGTCATGGATGGGTACTAGAAGTCATGAAGAATCCATCTCCGACCCCCCTTTTCTCCCATACTTGATATAATAAAGAGCCGAGAACATCAAGTTCGGAGAAACAAACATGCATTTTTGGTGCTTTTCTCTTTTTTCTTTTCCTTTTTTCCACAGATCATTTTTGCTTAGCCGTTCCTCTTTTTTTCCGGCTATTCTCTATTATTCATTTCAGTCATCTCCCTTTTTTCCATGTACATTTTTTGTGTGCACCTTTTTCCAAAATAAATCCTTATTTTGAAACAAGACAACAACCCAATTGGGTCTGTTCTTTCTCTCTCATCCTTTTTTCTTTCAAACTCACATCGCATACATGCTCTCTCTCTCTCTCTCTCTCTTTCTTTTGATACAAGGCCCGTTGGGCCTAAAATAAACCCCCTTTCACTTGTGTTGATTTTTTTATTGGACTCGTCGGACCGAAATATTTGCACCCTTGTTTGTATTTAGGGTTCCCAAAGTGGGAACCCCTCTCACGCAGGACCCGCTGCCCTCAACGATGGAACTCCTTGCCTGATTACCGCCACTTATACTTGCACGTGGAGGAAAGGGTCACCTGGAATCGCAAGGAGGGACCACCGCCTCCTGTGCAAGAACTTGCGTGTGAGGGGGGGCTGAAGATCATGCATGGAGAAAGGGATCCATCGGATCGAAGTCAGATCTTGGAGCCACCTGGAGGTGGCGTTGCAAGGGAGATCAGGTACCGCCGCTTGTAGATGAAAGCAATTAGACACGTCAAATTGCGAAGATCTCACCGTCGTCGCCAAGAGAAGAACCATCACTGCCGGTGGCTCTAATGTGTTTCAACTGAAGATGGAATCCCTGTTGAAACCATGGAGTTTTGTTGTCGGGGAACGCTTGAACGATGTGACTCTTTTGCAAGTTAAAGAAAATCATCCAAGATGCCAAGGGCGTTGTATTGGAATACAATATCAGGATCAAGATGCAGCCATTGAAGGAGCAACCATTTGGGACTATCAACCAGCTTCATACTTTGTTTGAATCTTGCATTTTGGCCGCGATATGCCGAGGGATATGGGACCATCTCGGATCGTCCCTGATGAGTTGGGAATGTTTCTAAATACCATGAAGAGGACGACCTCTTGGTGGATCATGCTTGAATGTTCTATTTTCACAAAACTAGGGTTCCAAGAAGAAATCCTAGAACTTGGCAATGATGCCGATCTTCCAAACTTGCACACAAGTTTGGGTTCTAGAAAACCCTAACTCTCCTCTTGAACTCGAACAAAATTTCAGCATAAAATTTTAAGAACATAAAGACATTCAAAAACTTGTGCCCTCTGAGATATCGCAATATCAGTTATGCCTCTATCTTGTTGGTAATATCAGTTGTGCCCCTCACTTCTTGCTATTTTATCACTTGTGCCCCTCGGGTTAGTGACCGTCCATCCACAGTGCAAACAGACGTTAACTTTGAGGACATAAGCGGCATTAATTTTTAAAATAAGGTTTTATGGTCATTTTACACCTTCTTGCCCATCCTTTCTTCTTCCTCCTCTTCCCCATCCGCTTTCCTTCGACCAACGCCAACCGCGTCGGTTGCGCGACCACCCCGTGCCAGTCGGTGCAGCCGTGACCTCCTGCACCAGCGCACTGCTCCCCCTTTCTAGAGTCGTCAGCCATCTTCCTCCACCGCAAGAGTTCCGTCACCTTCCTCGAGAACCGACGTCAACCTCCGCCTTACAGAACCTCCGCGTGAGGGTGTGTGTCGCCCTCTGCCGTGGGTTGGAACCTCCACCGACCGCCCTCCTGCACGGGTGGGTCGTCTAGCCTCTCCTTCCGCCACCTCCTCCCCCACCCGACCCCCGCCCGGCTCCGCCTCCCCAACCCTCTCCCGCACCTCCTCCCAAGCCCCAACCCCTCCTTCCGCCACCTTCTCCCCCACCCGACCCCCGCCCGGCTCCGCCTCCCCAACCCTCTCCCGCACCTCCTCCCAAGCCCCAGCCCCTCCTTCCGCCACCTCCTCCCCAACCCGACCCCCGCCCGGCTCCGCCTCCCCAACCCTCTCCCACACCTCCTCCCGAGCCCCAGCCCCTCCTTCCGCCACCTCCTCCCCCATCCGACCCCCGCCCGACTCTACCTCCCCAGCCCTCTCCCGCACCTCCTCCCGAGCCCCAGCCCTTCCTTCCGCCACCTCCTCCCCCACCCGACCTCCGCCCAGCACTTCCTCCCCAGCCCTCTCCCGCACCACTGCAGCCATTACTCCCGAGCCCCAGCTTCCACACCGCAGACAGCACGTGGCTCCCCGCTGCACATTGATGGCCCTCGCGACCTCGAAGGCCGTGGCAAGCTCGGACTTCGGCAAGGATGGTTCCAAGCAACCGAGATCCAGTGCTTCCTCTCAGATTGACCTCTAATTTTATTCTGACCATAATGCCCTTCTTAACCACACCATGGTTTGAATAAACCATGGTTATTTTAATTTTTTGATGGCCAATCTGACGGAAGGGCACAACTGATGACGGAGAAAGAAGTGAGGGGCACAATTGATATTACCAAAAAGATAGGGGCATAACTGATATTGCGATATCTCGGAGGGGCACAAGTGATAAAATTCCTTCAAAAAATAATCCATAAAATCGACTGCTCTGATACCGTGTTGAAATCTAGAATGCGGAAGCGGAATATATAAACATAGCAAGAAATCAAGAAAGTATAAAGATGAACACATGATTTTATGTGGAACCCTACTCCCTAAGGAGCGGGATGAAATCACGGGAGAAGGTCTCAAAGTGCCATATGTTTCTATTGAATTTCTCAATGAGTACTGGGGGTGTGGGGCTCCTTATATAGCCCCACAGAAAGACCAAAATCCCACAGATAGTTGATGTGAGACTAAACATGAGTTGGTGGTAATTGGATCCTGAAGAGATCCAATTACCACTATTGCTTTCTCCATCAGGAAAGAATGCTGGCCTTAATGTGATCTCTATAGTTGGCTAGAAATGGGGTGAGTCAAGCAAGAAATTATGCGGAGAATGTCATTGAGTATGCTAAGGTCTTTGTAATATATATCTTCCTGTAGCTTTGTACCCTTAATAAAGTGAATAAATTTAGTATTTGGGCGCATACTTTTTTGGTGAACACTCAGTTTTTGGGTGCATACTCTTTTTTGGTGAGCGCTCTCTTTCTTTTCAAAAAAAACAGAAAGCATAACCAGATCTCTTCTTTTCAGACCACCATGCGTCAATTGTACGTGAAACAAATTGACTGATATGTCTTGCTTCTGTTTAAATTTACCAAATGCATATTGTAGATGTTTTTTTGCTTTGAAATGTAATGTGGTCTGTCAACTGTATCTCTATGGAACTTGCATTCTATATGTTCATTTGATTCATCAAAAAATTCAAGGCCACCTTCCAGTACTCACAATTAAGTCCCCATTTCATCCCCATAATAATTTTCATTTATACATTGTATGCGCCAAAACTTCTCCTCGACATGCTTTGTTATGTTGTCTAGAATGAAATTTAAATAAGTACATCTGTATAAAAACAATTTCCTAAATTTTATTTCAATGATTAAATCTACGAAAGTATTCATTATTATATACTTTTGATTAAAAGATTGTCCATAAATATCTCTGTTTACCGTAAGAAGTAAATTTGTTGTTGTAGTATGGAGTTTCTTTCCCGATCTGCTGCTGGTGATGGTCCTTTAGTTGCTTTTGGTGGATCAGATGGGGTCATTAGAGTTCTGTCAATGATAACCTGGAAGGTACCCTTTAATCACTGTATATAACACACATAACTGCAGGGTGTGAGCATTTTTAGTTTAAAGCGGAGTTGTATTTCAGCTTGTCCGAAGGTATACTGGTGGTCACAAAGGGTCTATAACATGCTTGATGACATTCATGGCAGCTTCTGGAGAGGTACATTTTAGCCTGTCACATCTCTTTCTGGGTCCATGGTTCTTTTGTTGAGCTCTTGTCAAGCCTATATTATATACCAATAGGACAGTTGTCATGTTTACATTGTAGCAACTTCATTGATGATAAATCATGTCTACAATTTCCTGAGGGTCTCAGATGAGAACCTCATGCTCGATGCCTAGTGGGCCTTGTCCTATTTATCGTCCTTTTGTTTATGATCTTCTATCCTGCTTTCAAAAGTTGGAGTTAATATTAACTGTGCATTTTGATTCAAAAAAACTAATCATGCATTTGATAAACATTAATTATTTCTAATATTCTGCATCATCAGTCTGGTCCTACATTACAATGTTGGAATCTACGTATTATATATTTGGTCAAGGGAAATGCAGATCAGGAATTTTACCCGTTCTTTATGGAAATTTGATGAAAATTGCTGATGGGTGATTGAAAAACAAAGAGTGAATCCCCGCCCATTCTTTATTGGTACACATTCACCCGTACAATTGCATATTTACACTATGTCCCTGTATACTTCCTAATTATACCATGTCCCCTACAAAATGCCGCCTTAGACTATGTCTTAGCTGTTAATGCCCATTATAACAGTTTGATCATTCGTATTAAAATAATGCAATAAATTTTAACATCAATCCTAACCTATGTTAATTTTTTATGAAATCCCTCTCCTTTTCTTCTTTTATCACGTCGTTTCTTCCTATGTAGATGATCTCATGCTGAAGGGAGCACGGGGATCGTTTGAGAAAGATGGGGAAAGGATGCCGGTGTGGAACTCCTTTCTCTCCGAAAATCGCTACTTCCATAGCCTAATGCCTATATGGATGACTACATTGTCTACATAAAATATGTCCCTATGGAAGATGAAACCATTTTGTGACAACCAGATCACCCAGACCATGGCAATCGAGCAAAATAGCTCTGTCATGGGCCTGAATTGATTGGCAATCAGAGAGGTCCAAAACACAACATGAGAGGTAAACAAGAGAGAGGGAGATCGAGAGAGGGAGGGAAATGAGTAATAGGAGAGGGCTCCCTAGTGCGAGGAAGAGTTTATATTTGATTCCCTCCCGGAGGAGGTGTTTTATAGGGCGTGAATGCCCTCGCACTAGTCCGCCCTAGCCCCACGCCCTAACGGACTCCTGCAAGACGCGGGCTTGCCGGAACCGCCGGCTCCGTTCTTTGACCACGAGTTCATATGGACTCGTTCTACATCTCCCACTTGACTGAAGTGGTCAAAAACATATATGCTCCCACTATTCGTGTAGTATATACATGGAGATTTATCATGTGAGGATCATTATCTATGAAACCTCTTCCTTGACTCAAACATTCCTGAGTCCCATCAAACCAACATGTTTAATGTATGTTCCTGCTACTATTCCCTTGGTAAGGGAATCAGCCAACATGTCACTGGTAGGTATGTAGGTTACCGTGATTTCTTGCTTTGCCACTATATCTTGGATATAGTGATATTGGATCTCAATGTGTTTTCCTTTAGAACTATTAGCCCCACTATTGATCAAGCTTATCGCAGCTTGATTGTCACAATACATTTCAATTGGCCCTTTGACCAATTCGAGGCTTAGGTTCTCTAGAAAACGTTTGATCCATACAGCATGAGTGTGGCCATGCTACATGCAATGTACTCAGCCTCCTGTGTATGTCGAGATACACATCCTTGTTTCTTGCTACCCCAAGAAACGGCTGCACCACCAAACATGAACAGGTAACCCGATGTGGATTTTCTATCATCCACATCCCCTCCGAAATCAGCATCAAAGTATCCTACTACCTCAAGCGATTCTGCTTGATACACAAGTTTCAGATGTACTGTCCCTTTCAGATATCGAAGAATCCTCTTTACAGCTTCCCAATGTGCTGGACCGGGATTGTTTTGATATTTACTGACTAAACTTACTGGATAAGCTAAATCAGGTCGAGTACACATCATTGCATACATTAAACTTCCCACCGCCTGTGCATATGGTACATCTAAAGGTTTCTGCCCCTTTCCAGGACACTGACTTACTGAGTCTCTTTCCCATCACAAGTGGTGTTGGAGCTGGAGTGCTATTCTGCATTCCAAATCTCCTTAATAGAGTATGCAAATATCTTTCCTGACTAAGGCTCAATGTCCTTGAGTCCCTATCTCTTGTTATTTGAATTCCAAGAACATAGGATGCTTCGCTCATGTCCATCTCAAATTCATTGCTCAATTTCTGTTTGATTTCATCGAGCATTTGTATGTCATTACCTGCGAGTAGAATGTCATCTACATACAATGACATGATTGCAAAACTGCTGCCACTCTTCATGACATACACACAGTTATCCAATTTATTTGAAACAAATCCAAATTGAATAACTTTCTCATGAAATTTGAGATACCATTGTCGTGAAGACTGTTTCAAGCCATATAATAACTTTCTTAACTTGTAAACCCTTTTCTCCTGACCTTCAACCTGAGATCCCTCAGGTTGTCGTATATAAATCTCCTACTTTAATTCTCCATTAAGGAAGGCCATCTTCACATCCATTTGAAATAATTCTAAATCCATATATGCGACTATGGCTAAGATCATCCGAATCGATGCAAACTTAGCCACTGGAAAGTAGGTTTCCTGGAAATCTATTCCAGCTTGCTGAGTATAACCCTTGGCAACTAATCTGGCTTTGTATTTGTCAATAGTACCATCAACTCGGTACTTTTTCTTGAATACCCACTTACATCCTATGGATTGCCTACCTTCTGGAAAATCACATAATTCCCAAACACCGTTTCGCTCGATTGAGTCCAACTCATCTCTCATGGCGGCCGACCATGATTCCGACTCAGATGAAGCCATAGCTTCATTAAAGGATATGAGATCTGTACAATCTGCGACATCCTCATCCACGATGTAGCACGACGCCTCGCATCCATAGAAATGGTAATCTTCCATCCATGCGGGCCGTGTTCTGGGTCTCTTGTTGCCGATTATACTCGTGGGTTGTGTGGGTCCACCCAATTCCTCTAAAGGATCATCATGTTCTATAGGTTCATTTTCTACATTTGGATGATCGATATCATGCTCAAGTTCTTGTCTAATGCTAAGGTCGTCTTCATTGTCTTGTAAGACAATCAGAGGATCTGATTCCTCTACTTCATGCTCCTTTTCTTGATGAATTTCAAGGAAAGTAGCATCACGACTTTCGATCAGACCTTTTGTTTCATGGAAGAACCTATATCCTTTAGAATTGTCACTATATCCAATAAACTTGCACTTTAATGTCCTGAAGTCTAACTTGTCCCTAAGCTGACTCAGTACCAGAACATGTGCAACACATCCCCATTTTCGGAGATGACCCAACTCGGGCTTTCTGCCATTCCATATTTCATATGGTATTGATTGTACGGACTTGGTGGGAATTCTATTCTGTAGATAGTTCACAGTCAACACTGCCTCTCCCCAGAATTTCTTGAAGAGTCCTGAGTGTGAAAGCATACAACTTACTGCATTCATCAAAGTTCGATTCTTTCTTTCTACTACACCATTCTGCTGTGGTGTATAGGGCATTGTAGTCTGTCTACGAATGCCTGCTTGAATGCAATAATCCTCAAAATCTTTTGAGGTATATTCTCCACCTCTATCTGTTCTAAGAGTCTTGATTGGTTTTCCCAATCTTGTCTCCACTTACGTCTTATATCTCTTAAATGTTTCAAGTGCTTCCGACTTTCTTCCTAAGAGATAGACATAGGAGAACTTCGAGTAGTCATCAATGAATGTTATGAAGTATTCCTTATTTCTATATGTATTGACGCTCAATGGTCCACATATGTCCGAATGGATCAAACCTAGTAATTCTGTTGACCGAATTCCGGTTGAGAAGGGTCTTCTCGTCATTTTATCGGTCAGACAGTGTTCGCAGGGCAATGTTCTTGCATCTGTGATCTTAGGCAACAAATTTGCCTTAATCATTTGATCCATCTTAGAATTTCATGGATGACCCAGTCGCATGTGCCACAAGTCATAATCAGATAAATAACACAAGGAATAATCAGAAGTAACATTCATTGATTCAATAGAATTTATTACAGGAAGACAGAATAGGTCATGCTCGGGTACAAACTTTCTCATCGCATAGACCTTCTTATTCTTACCAATAGAAACACGTTTATTATAAAACCTAACTTCGAAGTCTTTCTTGAGCAACACTGAGACAGAGATCAGGTTTCGGCGTATCCCTGGGGCATACAGTACATCATTCAGCACCATAATGCTATCCCCCAGGTCAAGTCTGTATGTCC
Source organism: Ottelia alismoides (assembly GCA_037367405.1). Classification (NCBI taxonomy): domain Eukaryota; kingdom Viridiplantae; phylum Streptophyta; class Magnoliopsida; order Alismatales; family Hydrocharitaceae; genus Ottelia; species Ottelia alismoides. Next base: position 365,471 of record JAZKJV010007537.1, on the reverse strand, counting down.
CAACACCTTCTACGTCCAGGTAGGTGTTGTTTCCCATGAAGATCCTCTGTTTGCCTTTGCTCAGCTCCTTGAAGTCCACCAGGCCTTCCTTCGTCTTGGCGATGTGCCTGGTTGCTCCAGAGTCGATCCACCATCCATCACTGTCCGTGATGATAGAGTTGCATTCCACGACAGCCGTGAATTTCATTTTCTTTTTGCCTTTATTTTCAGGCACTTTAGAATTTCTCGGCTTCTTTTTGTTGGGGCAATTGACCTTAAAATGGCCATATTTGCCACAACCGTAGCAAGAGCCGCGTGGATATTTCCCACTCTTTCCCTTGAAATTTGCCTTGGAGGGGCCTAGTCTTTTCTTTGCGTGCACGACATTTGCTTCTTCTTCTTCCTCGACCTCAAAGATCTCAGCTTTCGATCTTTGTTTAGAGAGGTCCTGCTCAATTGCCAGCTGTGCAGGTAGGTCCGTCACAGACTTAATATTGCTGTTCATCCTCAGAGACGTGGCAACCATGTCGAATGACGGAGGGAGACTTCCTAGTATGGTTGCGATCTGCATCCTCTCCGGAATTGCGCAATCAACAGCCGCTAGATCCTTGACCATCACAATCATCTTATTCACGTGCTCGAGGACGCTTTCAGATTCCTTCATTCTACACGAATTGTACTTGTGTAGAAGAAGCTGGACGCTCACCTCCGATTTGGAGTGGTATTTGTCCTTAACGGCGGTCCATAGCTCGTAAGCTGATTCACAGGTCTCAAAGACCCGAATCAGGTTCAGATCCATGTGGGTCAGCATAAAGCTTCTAGCCTATTATCAATTTTCTCCCACTGTTCGCGGGACCTAATTTCCTCCACAGTCGGATTTTCAGATAAAGTTCGGCCGGGTTTGTCTATGATGGTGTGTATGCTATCGTGTAGCAGGCCATAGTAGATCTTCCTACTTCACAATTCATAATTAGTATCGTTAAGGTACTCTATTTTCCCCACCTCAGTGGCAATTGTCTTGATTGTCATTTTTGTTGATCTTAAAAAACACGGATGCAACGCTAGGGTTTCGTTGAGAAACTGGGACTCGAGGGATGGTGTGGCGGCGGCAGATTTGAACAAGCTCGACGTCGGCAGTGATGGATCTCGAAAACGCGTGTGGCTTGTGGTAGCGACGTCGGCAGCGATAGCTCTGATACCAGTGATTGATCTAACCATGTACGCCGACCCGGTATTCTTCTTGTTGTTTGGGAGAACAAGAGAGAGGGAGATCGAGAGAGGGAGGAAAATGAGTAATGGGAGAGGGCTCCCTAGTGCGAGGAAGAGCTTATATTTGATTCCCTCCCGGAGGAGGTGTTTTATAGGGCGTGAATGCCCTCGCACTAGTCCGCCCTAGCCCCACGCCCTAACGGACTCCCGCAAGACGCGGGCTTGCTGGAACCGCCGGCTCCGTTCTTTGACCACGAGTTCATATGGACTCGTTCTACAAGATCCACCCAGGTGCATGAGTAGAAAAGATGGTCCAAATCCTCCATTGCGGTGCTGCACATGGGGCGAGATGTGTCATCTGTCGGACAGAACACTGATCTTCTGGCCTTGTAATCGGTCAAGCCTGTAAAGGCAAAGAAAGATCTTGATCTTCATAGGAGTTCTTAGAGTCCAAATCATGTTGCATTGCCTCTTCGTATCGCCCGAAGCCAAGCCAATCCCAATCATGAGAGGCCATGTATCGCCCCAAGCCAAGCCATCATGCCACACCCAGGGATCTCGCCCCTCACTTGGCATGGGGCGCCCACAATATCCTCCAACAATGGTAGACACACCTTTTTTTAATGGAAAAGAGGGTGAGGTACCTAAGTAGGACTCACCACAAAGATTGTATTAAATTAATAAGATAGGATCATACATGTGACCAACTAGATACAAGACATTTAGCGTGACCAATTACATTTTCAATAAAATAGTTGTCTGTTAAAAATAAGTCCATTTATAGCACACCATAAGCTCAGGAAAAAGAAAAAGCTGGTGAGGCATCCTCCTGTGACTGTGAGTTTCACATATCCTCATAATTGAGTCCTAGACGGCAGTGTCACACTCCGTCTATAGCCAGGGGATATCAAACCTATCCCATACCTCTCTCGATGTTCTATATCTGAAAAATAAATGTTCCATGTCTTCCTGATCCTCATCACATCTTCCACATGTAGTGCCCCCCGTTTGGAAGAATCTATCGTGTCGAGCTTTTGTAAGAAGCCTGCCATGTTTAGCGAGCCAGAGGAAAACCTTTATTTTTTGTGGAATTTTTTGCAATTAATATGTACTCACTAGTGCAGTGATCCTGCGGTAAAAGGTGGTTGCGTGCAAAAAAATGGTAAGCCTTCTTAACCGAAAAATTACCATCGGCCCAAATAAAATGATATATATGCCATTCGTAAATCTCTCATAATCAGCCACGTCCTCGAGTAGCGTAAAGTAGTCATTGAATCTTTGTTCGGAGAAATTTGTCGTAAAGCATGGGCACCAAGCTCCTGACATCCACACCTCGCGTAGTCGAGTTTCTGGATATTCATCAAGAGGAAAAAGACGCGGATATCAATCCTTAAGTGTGCCCAGACCGGTCCAATTGTCCAACTAAAATATGAAAGACACCATTTGGCGAAGCACCTCCCTCAAGTCTGGAAGAATCTGAGTGATACCGGTCCAAAGTGAGGATGGGTATTTAATAGGAGTGGTGGACAGAGAGCCATGGATATCATAAACCTTACGCATCAGTAGGGATGGTTGAAAGTACATGTTTATGGAGGATCACCTACCCTCCTTTGGATAGTACTTTTGCCTTCCAGATCGCTAGTTTGTTTTCTACTTTGGAAAGAACCATCTTCCAATCTATCGACTGCAAACGACCAACAACAAGAGGGAGTCCCAGGTACATGACGGGTAGAACACCTTTCGGGCAACATAAACAATCACCAATCTCCAGTATCTCTCCATGTTCTAAGCTGAAAGGAATAAATGTGGATTTCTCCCTATTAATCATCTTCCCCGAGATATCACCAAAATGCCCATAATAGTTGTCTTCCTTCTAACATTCTCCACTCCTCTAGTAATGAAAATCACCATGTCGTATGCATACTAGAGAATCGGTATGGCAATGTCTTCCTTCAAGTATCCTGCACATGAACTGCCATCTGTTGTTAGTCTCATCATCACAGTCACCGCATCTGCCGTAATCTCAAACAATAGAGGGGCAAGAGGGTAGCCCTGACAGACATTGCGTTGTGGTTGGGAGTAACCGTCCTTCGATCCTCCATTCACTAACACAGTGTAAGTCGTCATCGTAATGCATCTCTTCATCCATGAGATCCACACAGATGGGAATCCTCGCTTTGCTAAGGATTCCTATAGGAAACACCAATCCACACAATCATATGCTTTGGAGAAATCCACCTTCCACAATATACCGCTCGATTGATTCCCTTTCCAATCATGGACAATCTTGGAAGCCAACACCTAGCCATTAGCCATGCATCTCCCTGGTATGAAGGCAAATTTTTCAGGCGAGATTATATCATTTAGTACTCCACGAAGCCTGTTAGCTAAAACCTTGGCAAGGATAAGGTAGATTCCTTCTGAGAGTGATATGGGTCTGAAGTGTTCTACCCTTGTGGATATCTCCCTCTTGGGCATCAAAAATAATAGTGCCTTATTAATCCGATCAAAGCCATGATTGCCTTCTCTGAAATCCCGCATAACTCTCAAGACATCCTCTTTGACCAGCTTCCAAAACTCTATGTAGAAGAAAATCAAAAAATCATTTGGCCCTGGAGAACCTTCTACATTCAATTGGAAGGTTGCATCTTTAGCTTCTGCCTCCATGAAAGGGGAATTGAGCATCTTGGTTTGAGTCGTTGAGACCACTTTGACCCCTACCACGCCAGTCCCAGCCATATCGATGGATTCGCCTACTAAGAGTCTAAGACTATAGAAGCGTCCTTGAAGAGCAGTTCCCACTTCCTTGTCCCCTTGAACCTCCTCCTCACCTACGTTAAGGCTATGAATATAGTTCCTGCATCTTCTGTCGCTGGCCATGGAGTGGAAAAATCATGTATTGTTGTCACCCTCCTTCAACCAACATTATCTCGACCTCTACCTCCACTCAACTTCTTTCTTCTTATCTTCATGGAAGACCACTTGCAGATGTAGGTTCCTTTGATCCATTTTCTCAGAGCTCAGTGCACGATCATCTTCAAGCTTATCTAGGTGTACAATTTCCTCCTGTACTGAATTCCTGTTGAGACGACATTGTTCACGAATACGTCTATTATAGAGACACCTTGAAGCGTTGATGGGATAGCGGGGAGGAGAAGCACACCGTCCACTGACCATCCACCTAAGCATCCCTGATCAACAATTCCTGGTCCACCACCGCAAACATGTGAGGGAAACATGCCTGTAGCTGCCTATTTCCAGTGCAATTGTCTTTCTAGAAAAGGAAAGACTCCTCGTTGCCCACCATCGAGTACATATGCTCCATCAGACTCTATATTACCGAAGAAATCTCCTTCCAGAATGCGGAGGAACGACGTTGAGAGGACAAATATGCTACCAGCTACATCCGAATATCATAAATGTCTCGAAGAAGTCTACAAGTGAGATCTTTCCCTTGCCCCACAGCCTTACCACCCACTTCATCAGAAGGGCCTTATTCATCGCTTCCAGTTTGAGGGCCCCCGGTCCCCCTTGTTCCTTGGGTGAAGTGACATGATCCCAATTCATCAAGTGAACACCTCTTGACTGCCCATTAGACGGACTCCAGGAGAACTATCACATACATGACTCTATACGGTTATGAATCCATTAGGTAGGGTCCACGAAGAGATGGAAAAAATGGGAGTAGCCACCAATACTACCTTCAAAAGCAGAGCCCCCCCACGAGAAAAGCAAGAGGCCTTTCAATCCAAGGATGCAAAAAACGGTCTAAACGGCTGTTTAAACGGCCGTTTAAACACATGTGTTGAAGGGAATGAGCAAGATAAATTTAATCAAACCCTAGAGCGCTCTTATATAGGAGAAAAGCTCTATGGGTAAATTACAGAAACATGACAATTAAAAACTAAGAATAACATAATTATTCTAACACTCCCCCTCAAGCTGGAGCATATATATCTATCATGCTCAGCTTGGAACAACGGAGATGAAAAGGACCTCTAGCAAGAGCCCTGGTGAACATGTCTGCAATCTGTTCTCCTGATGATACATAAGAGGTCGAAATAAGCCCCTTTTGAATCAAGTCCCGTGTATAATGACAATCCACTTCAATGTGCTTTGTTCTTTCATGGAAGGCTGGATTATTGGCTATAAACAAGGCGGCCTGATTATCACATTTAAGATGCATAGGAAGAGGTACTTCAATAGTTAAATCAGTCAAAACAGATTTGACCCACATCATCTCAGCACTTCCTTTGGCCATTGCCCTATATTCTGACTCTGCACTGGATCGAGCCACGACGGTCTGTTTCTTACTTTTCCAAGCTACTGGTGAGCTACCAACAAATACAATAAAGCCTGAAGTAGACTTTCTATCATTAGGGCACCCAGGGTAGTCTGCATCAGCACAACCTGTGACGGATATAGAGGTATCTCTTCTAAACAGAAGGCCAGCACCTGAAGACGACTTCAGATATCTCAAAATCATAAAAACAACATTCATGTGAGCCTGCCTGGGTTGCTCCATGAATTGACTTACCCTATTCACCGCAAAGGCTATATCCGGTTGGGTAATAGTAACATACAACAACTTTCCCACGAGCTCTCTATATCGTCTCTTGTCCACCTCCTCAGAGTCATCATCATAAAGTTTAACATTAGGATCCATAGGAGTAGTGGCTGGTCTACATCCTGCCATACCTGTCTCAGATAACAGATCAGTAACATACTTCCTTTGTGTCATTACCATGCCTTGCTCATTTCGTGCAAACTCCAATCCCAAAAAGTAACGAAGTGTACCCAGATCCTTCGTAACAAACTGCTCGCTAAGAAAATCTTTGGCTGTTGAATGCCCTGTTCATCACTGCCTGTGATAACATATCATCAACATATACTAAGATGATCACAGTACCTCGCTGGTCTCTCTTTACAAAGAGAGTATGATCTGCTGTAGATCTGGCGAAGCCCTTTTGTTCAATCAACTCCGAAAGCTTCTGAAACCAAGCCCGTGGACTCTGCTTCAGGCCATATATGGCCTTATGAAGACGGCACACCATACTGGACTCCCCCTCAGCAGTAACCCTGGTGGCTGCTGCATATAAACCTCTTCCTGCAAGTCACCATACAAGAAAGCGTTCTTGACATCTAACTGAAACAGGTGCCAGTCACGGACAACAACAACTGCAATGAGAATCCGTAACGTAGAATGACGTGCTACTGGAGAAAACGTTTCCTGATAGTCCACCCCATATGTTTGGGTGAACCCACGAGCAATCAACCTGGCTTTGTATCTATCAACCGTACCATCAGCCCTATGCTTAACAGTAAAGACCCATTTGCTGTCCACTATTGACGCACCTGGTGGAGGATGTACAATACTCCACGTACCACGCGACTGCAACGCCGCCATCTCCTCTTCCATAGCTAAACGCCACGGACTGCTCTGTAGTGCCTCCTGATATGACCGTGGGATGTCAAATGCCGATAACCTAACAACAAACTGGCGAAAGTCTGGGGATAAGCGCTCCAACGAAGCATGAGATCCAAACTCCACCCCATATTTGGGATTCATCATCCGCGCGTGCTTTTGCCTTCGATGGGCAATAGGGATATCTAGGTCATCAACTGGAGTAGTGAAAGTACTATCAGTACCCTGTACATCCATCTGCGCATGCAAATCACCTGTGCCATCAGTAGAACTCAAATGATCAGTACATACCTCGGGCGTGCTGGATGATGGAGGAGGCACATGAGCAGAGGGCCGACGCTTATAGACCTGTGGATAAAAAGTAGTAGCTGGTGGTGGCGGCGGTGGTGGTGGAGTAGGCTGTGATGGTGGTGGAGTAGAGCATGGAACAGATGGACGTGGAGGAGGCACATAGATATCGTCTCCTTCCTCTGAGTGAGTGAGTCTGTCACCTGTAGGAGAAAAATACATAATGGACTCAAAGAAGGTGACATCTGCACTGACATAGTACCGTCGTCTAACTGGATCAAAACACCGATATCCTTTTTGGGTTTTGGAATAACCCACAAAAACGCATTTGACAGCTCTGGGAGAGAGCTTGTCAAGACCAGGAGAGAAGCAATGAACAAACGCAACAGACCCAAAAACTCGCGGTGTTAGGGAGAAAAGATCCTTCTCGGGAAACGCAGTCAAGAACGGAATCTTCTCCCCTAACACTGACGAAGGCATACGATTAACAAGATAGCAGGCAGTTAGAACCGCATCCCCCCAATAGGAGTGTGGGGCACGGCTCTGAATTAAAAGGGTTCTGGTAATATCCAACAAATGACGATGTTTCCGTTCAGCCACCCCATTCTGTTGGGAGGTATATGCACAAGACGTCTGATGCACAATCCCATGAGACAAGGAATTTAGATAGTTGAGTACTACACAATTCTAGAGTATTGTCAGACCGTATAAACTTGACTACAGCAGAGAAAATATTTTTTATTTCAATAATGAAAGACTGAATAACATGTCCATCATCAGACTTATTTTTAAGCAGAAAGACCCAAGATAACCTAGAAAAGTCATCGACAGCAACAAGATAAAACCTGTGCCCCTGAAGATCAGGGACACGACTGGGACCCCAAATATCAAAATGAAGTAACTCAAACAGACCATGACGACTTGGACCTAGACGACTCTGAAATGACGACCGGTGATGTTTTCCGAGCTGGCACGCTTCGCATTGAAAAGTAGACCTGGTAGAAATCTGTGGAAGGATATGAACCATCTTTTGCAACGGAAGATGACCAAAGCGGAGATGCCATGTGTAAGGAGAGAAAGATCCAACACTCACAGAAGAGACACCAACATAAGGAGACTGCACCAGTCTGTAGAGACCCCCTTGCTCACAGCCAGTTCCAATCACTCTGCCCGTTAGGATGTCCTGAAACACAAGAGCGGATGGGTCAAATATGGCACGACAATGTAAATCTTTTGTGATTTGACTAATCGACAGTAAATTCATTGAAAAATTTGGAGCATAGAGAACATTCTGAAGTCGTATCGCAGAGGTCAACTGCACCTCCCCCTGACCAGTAATGGGAGAGTGTGTCCCGTCAGCTATCACCACAGAACGACATGTCTGAGTTGCATTGAAACCATCCAATTGATTTTTATCACCACATAAATGGTGAGATGCTCCTGAATCCATGATCCATTCTGCTAGATCTGTTATGTAACAACTAGTAAGAGCATATGTTGTACCTGACGTGGATGTTGATGCTGAACCGGCTATCTCTGAAGATCCTGAAGTACTTGCTGGCCCCTGACCAGGCATGATCTCTCTAAGATGCGCCACTAACTCCTCAAACCTCTGCTCTGGGAAATTGGAAGGACCCACATCCTGCTGAGTCTGCTCCGCCACACGTGCTGTAGTAGTAGGAAATCCATGCTTAGAATAGCATGTTTCCTCAGTGTGTCCAGTCCTGCGACAGTAAGTGCATGGCTGTCGTGGAAGTCTGCTACCTCCTCTGCCACGACCACCTCTACCTCGAAACTGTGGATATCCTCCCCTGCCACGAGATGCTGCCATGGCTGGGGGCGTCTGAGCTCCACCATGAGATATAAAGAGTCTACTCAGCCTGCGATAAGCCTCTTCCATAGGAGGTATGGTGACCTCTGTAAGAATCTGCGCTCTGGCAGCATCATACTCCTGATCAAGGGCTGCTAGAAATACTCCTGTCATCACTGAGTCCCTGTATGCCTTTAGCTGTTCTGGTGTGGCTGTCAACGGAATGTACCCGTGTAGCTTCTCAAACATACCCCTCAGAGAGGTGTACATGGTATGAAGAGGACGCCCGTTCTGCTTCGAGGTGAAAATGTCATGCTGGAGTTGTAAGATCTTGGACTCGTTCTTCGCCGGAGAATAAGTGGCAGCTAAGATGTCCCACATGGCCTTCGCAGTGGGTTGACTCAAAATGTCGTTGGCTATCTCCATGGATACAGTACCCGATAACCATACACGTGCATAGGCATCGTCAGCCTCCCATGAGGCGTTAACCCCAGTCTTCTCAACAAGTTCCTCTTGCGTGAGGATATGCTTCTTGCTATTGCATTGCATAAGACTCATGAACTGCATGGCCCACAGTTTATAGTTCGTGCCGTCCATTTTCACAACGGGTGCTGGACCTTTAAAGGCACCCAGAGACGGAACATCTACCTTGTTGTCTGACATGATGACAACAATATTCTGCAACTGGGGTTACACGACTAGACCGTGATGTCTACGTGAACATCTACGAAGGCCGTTGTGGACGTAGACTCGAACCACAACGCCCTCCATACCTTGAGTGTTTCTCTGACTAGTGCGTCTACTGTGAGCCGGTGGGACTATAACCCAAATACGCGGACCTGACGCGTGTGTAAGGCTCGCGCCGACAGAAGATGCCGCGCACTGAAGATGACGCGCGCGCAAAGTAGGGCCACACGCAGAGGGGCTCACGCAAACCACGTGCAGAGGGGCTCACACGCAAATGGGCGCTGTGCGCAGGAGAGGTGCGGTGCGCAGGAGAGGCGCCAGAGGAGGTCGCGCGGTGTTCAGCTCGCGCAGGCGGCGCGCCTGACGAAGCGCGAGAGCCTGGTGCGCAGGGATGCCGCCAGAGGGGGTCGCGCGGTGGAGGGCACGCGCAGGCGGGGCGCGAGAGCCTGAGGCAGGCCGCCGCCGCGACCTCAGAAGATGCGTGTACGTAACGCGGTGGACGAGGCAGCGGCACCGATCGGAGGAGAGAGGAGAGGCCGGCGGGTGGGGTAGGGTAGGGTTAGGGTTTCGAGAACTCCGATCTAGGACCGTCGCTCTGATACCATGTTGAAGGGAATGAGCAAGATAAATTTAATCAAACCCTAGAGCTCTCTTATATAGGAGAAAAGCTCTATGGGTAAATTACAGGACAATTAAAAACTAAGAATAACATAATTATTCTAACAACATGCGGTGTCTGGCCACATCGTTTAATGAAAAACGGTCCATAAACGGCCAGGCCGCTTAAACAGCCTTTTGAACGACCTTAAACGACCTTTTAAACGGTCTTAAACGACCTTTTAAACGCAATGTACTTTCTTCAAAGGATCACCATTATCCATGATTTTTATGTTGTCTATTGCAACATTTGACTATGAATTCTTGTTGTTTATGTTATCTATTTTGAAATTTGGATGAAACATTCCTTGAATTTGACAATATTTGATCTATATTGTGAATCTATGATTATATTTCTTATTTATTTATATTTTTTTATTAATTATATATATGTAATAAATTTTTATTAATTAAAAATGCAAAACCGCATAACCCGTTTAGTTTCCGTTTAAACTCCCGCATACTGTTTAATTAGTAATCGGTGACCCTACCGTCTGAATACCGCATACCACTTTTTGCAACCTTGTTTCAATCTGACAACTTCGTTCTAGCTTCTCAGTGGCCAACATCCAATTTGACTGCCTCAAGTGGCTGCAAGTCATGGACAACCCAAGGTAAGAAACCAGGAGGGCACCCCAAGGCATATCAATGATCCCTATGCAATCCTCAATGTCGGATTCCGAGAACCCAATAGACACAAGGGTTGACTTGGCTTTATTCTCCGCCAACTTGAAAAGCTCCTAAAAATGTCCAGCACAATAATCAAGGCCCTAACCTCCTCACATCTGCCCTCAATGAAAAAAAGTGTATCATCAACATACTGCACTCTCAAGTTATATCCATAGCTTTATAAAGAAATCTCATGGGTAGATTTCTTAGATTGCATGATTGCAATCTCATGATTGCAACCAACTATTTCATGTTGTTAAGGACATAAATAACATGCCAAAAGGACTTGTTTCTTACCATTGTGCTCCACACACTTTGTCCTTGGAGTCGAGAAGCATGTGCACTATTCTTCCACTTTTTTGAAGTTTAAAAAACATTCAAGGGAATTCCTTGCCTCATAGAAACTATGTAAAGTTGAAAATGTTGTGGCAAATTGAGCAATAACATGTCTCACCCTAATCACTTCCTGCACAACTTCTATCATTGTTAAAACTGAAGTCCAAGCATAGCTGACCTTAATAATATTTTTTTTGCCTTCATGAAGACGAAAAGTTGGGGTGGTAATTTGAGGCTATCTTCAAACATTAAACTTATGCATCGTGTAGCTCTTGTAGTTTAATATAGATTTTCCTCCTTTCAATCAAACAACTTTATAACCTGAGGCGTTGTTGTGATCCCGTGAATTACATCCTTCTTCCCAACTTCCTCCATAACTTCGTCAAGTAATTTCAAAAAAAATTGGCGTCTTTGACTTCATACAAATATGAGAAGCCTTATACAATTTTTGAGTTGAGGTGTACACCTACACAACAAAGCGTTTTCCCACATTAAGTAGGTCGGCTACATGGATTCTTTGCCTCCATTCAAATTTATCTTGGGTCGCTCTTGTGCTTAGATCCAAAAGTCTAAGATCCCTTTTTATAATCTCATTCCAACACTTCTTGGGCTTTCCTTGCGCTCTCTTAGCCGGCTCAACATCCCAAAACTTGCATTTCCTAACTGGTGCATCACCTGATCTTCTTTGCAAATGATCAACCCATCTTAAGTTGTTTTCTCGCATCTTATCATCGATCGAAGCTACACCAACTTTCCTTCTGATTGCATCATTCCTCATCCGATCTTTACGTGTGTGTCTACATATCCACCTTAGCATTTTCATTTCTGCTACTACCATTCTCTGCACATTTCTACGGTTCACAAGTCACCATTCCGATCCATAGACCATAGTAGGTCTCGCTGTTTTCCTTTGTTTTTCAAAGGAATTTTCTTATCATAGAGAACAACAAAGGCTCCTCTCCACTTCATCCAACCTGGATTTATTCTATTAGTAACACCTCAATCAATTCGCCCACCATATTGCAAAATAGATCACAACTATCTAAAAGAATATTTCTTCTGAATGCTATCATTACCAATCTTCACATTGATTCCTTCACCATTGTTTACATCAAAAGTGCACTCAATATATTCAGTCTTAGCCCTACTTATACGAAATCCTTTACTCTCCAAAGCATGTCTCCATACCTCAAGCTTCTCATTTACTACATCTCTAGTCTCATAAATCAATACAATATCATCATCGAATAACATACACCAAGGTATCTCATCATGATTGTGACTTGTCAACTCGTCCATTATCATAGTAAAAAGGAATGGACTCAAAGCTGAACCTTGATGCAGACCAATGTTGATATCAAAATAGTCAGTCTTCTTATATTGGATCCTTACACAAAATGAAGCCTTATCATACATATCCTTTTATGAGGTTAACGTATAGGACATGCACTGGTCACTTTTCCTTGCACAATCAATTTTGATTTGAGGTGTAGTTGATAAAAAGTTATCAGATTATAAAGGAAATATATAGCTTCGGGGAAGCGAGAAAGTCGCTTTTCTCGCTTTTTAACTTGATGACACACCTTCAATGGACTCAATGGAAAGCAAGATGGATGTAGGCACATCCCAATGATTCAGCTCCCAGTCCCCACTGTTAGATCTCGAAAAAGCATCGACGAACTTTAAGAACCATGCTCCCCTTGGTATTGTTGACAAGGAAGTTTATCAAAGCTCGTCCTCTGATGTCAGTTCAACCATTAGACATTATACTACAACATGTTAGATGGGTACCTATCTGTTTTTTTTAATCCCTTTGCATGTTTTTCTGTTAATTTGCTTTCTTTTGCAGGCACTTTTAGTTTCCGGTGCCAGTGATGGATTACTTATAATCTGGAGTGCGGACCATATACAGGACTCTCGTGACCTAGTGCCAAAGCTTAGCCTGAAGGTGGACCAACCTAGATATTATTTGTCCTAAAGAATGTGAATGCTGTATTTATTTTGATTGAAACTGATGCATCTTTTTCACAATATTTTTTCTCATCTTTTACTAGCTAATCAACCATTTGTTGTGTGGTTCTTTTATTTGTTCTAGGCTCATGATGGAGGAGTGATTGCTGTGGAGCTTTCCAGGGTTATAGGGACTGCTCCACAATTAATTACAATTGGGGCAGATAAAACTTTGGCTATCTGGGATACTGTTTCATTTAAGGTCTTCTCCATTTAAATCTTCTGGTTTTTACTCCGATGTAACTTTTTTCTAGTTGCCACACACAAATATAGATGTTTCATTATCATATAAGTGGACAATTCTCTTTTGCAGGAGCTAAGGCGCATCAAGCCCGTTCCCAAGCTTGCTTGCCACAGTGTGGCATCTTGGTGTCACCCTCGAGCTCCAAATCTTGACATTCTTACCTGTGTCAAAGATTCTCATATATGGTACTGTTTGTATTTTATATGTTAATACTACTCACTATTCATATCACTATAATACTTGTAATTATGGTTTTCCTCATCTTTTCCATGTTGGATGATTAGTTTCTTTTTCTTTTTTTCAGGGCTATTGAGCATCCAACATATTCAGCTCTAACTCGACCATTGTGTGAATTATCATCACTTATTCCTGCACAGGCTTTAGCACCTAACAAGAAACTCAGGGTATGCATTCTTCAAAAACTATGGTCTCTTTTTAACTTTTCCTGATTCTCAGGGGGTGGAACACGAAATTTTACTGAGGGACCACATACCGATATAAAGATATTCGGTCAAATAAGCTATTTTATCAAATCAACAATAGATTGGTTGGTATTCATATGTATATATGATCCCTCACAATATTTTTTTATTAATAAATTGTGAAATCAACTAAATCATATATGATTAAGATATTTAATGTCACCTATTTAGGATGACTATGTTGACAAACTATTGATATATCCATATCCATCCTTAAGTTTTTTTGCTTTTATTGAGATGAAAGCGTAATATTTTATATATCATATTTTGTAAGTTCACACATATTTTTAGTTGGAAGTGAATCAGTAATTTAATCATTTGCAATCTTCTGTGCAAAGTTGAAGAATTCTTTTATCTTTGAAAAACTAAAAGTCTAGAGTTATTCTAGAGATGAAGCCCAACTAAACATGAAGAATACATTAGGATGTTTTTAATTAAATTTGACTAATTATATGTATGGATTTGTTTTGATATTACCTAATTTATAGAAAGGTCTAATATCTAAGTGTAAGAAATTATTTTTTCACAGTGATGGAAAATTGAAACGAAAATGACTTTGATAAAACACATTGCACAATCATCATATATGAGGAGGTGCGTGGATATTTATCAGTTAAAGAGTATGATGTATTACATACATTCATTATCTGCCTTTGAATAGGTACTTGTTGTATAGTATTTTTAGAAAAAATCCGAGCTATAAATTAAACAATGTAAACTAAGTAATCAAATTCATATTACTTTTTATACACTAACAAAATTCGCCTATGTTGATGAATTATTTGAATGTTCATTGGCATATCTTCTTATATTAAATATATAACAACGTAAATTTTTCATTGCAAAATAATCCTTTTTCCTTGTAATTTCTCAAAAAATATCATATAGTAGTTAAAGGTTCATATAACAATGATTATCCATGGACATTTTTGCTAAAAAAAGTGTACCAACATTGCTAATTAGCAATGATTAAAAATTTTAATGGATAGTTGTCTTATGAATTCGTTGGCGATATAACAATGAATACGGTATTTGTAGAAATTTAAAAATTAGGCCATGAATAATATTCATTTTTATATATGAACTAAAAATGTCATGACAGTCAATATTATATTATTTCATTACCATACGCCAATTTTGGTGCAAGGATAGAAGAAATTGTTAACACCATACATGTTGCATGTATGCGTTTGACATGAATTTCACAACAATAGTTATATGGACCATAGCTATTTAATTGACGTGATTTAATGAAAAAATATTTAAAGCAATATATATATATATATGAAATTTGAAATACAAAAATCTCTCCATTCAAAAAGTGTGGTTACATGTTTTCCTATAAGAGATCATAGTTTTTTTCATGCCTTTGGTCGGCAATATTCCCTCCGTATATTTTATCATAGGATTTCATGTCTATTAGATGTCTTTTTTATTAGAAGTACAGTGGTTTCATACATCCGAATCACATATCTGATTTTACACCCTTTTGTAGGTTTATTGCATGGTTGCACATCCTTTACAGCCACATCTTGTTGCCACTGGAACTAATATAGGTGTCATTCTCAGTGAATTTGATCCAAAATCTCTTCCCGCCGTGGCTCCGCTGCCGACACCGTCTGGAAGCAAGGAACATTCTGCGGTATTCATTGTTGAACGTGAACTCAAATTACTGAATTTTCAGTTGTCGAACACTGCCAATCCCTCTCTTAATGGTACTGGCCCAGCACAAGAAATAGGAAGGTCAAGAGGGGAGTCGCTGGAACCGCTGCATGTAAAACAGGCGAAAAAGCACATTAGCACGCCTGCCCCACATGATTCATATTCTGTTCTTTCTGTGAGCAGCTCTGGAAAGTAAGCTCATGTTTCTCGTATAATTGTTTTAAATTGGATGGTTGGTCCAGTCTGAATACTTAAAAATTTAATCAAAAGAAAATTATATTTATATTGAAGGGAAGATCCCGCATTAAGTAGGTTTACTTTTAGTCGGAATGTGCTCTGACAAGAAGTCCAATCTACTCTGTATATATGTTGCTGGTGTCCTTGTTACTTGGAATATTGTTAACATGGGATCAAATTTCGCGGAAATTCGTCCAAATTTCGGTTTCGGTGGGTGACTGAAATTCGGCCGAAATGGCCTACTATATCGGCCGAAATTTGGGGGCCATAGTTCAAAAGCCGACCGAAATGACTGAAATTTCGGTCGAATCTCGATTGAAATTTGGTCGAAATTTTGTTTCGGTCAGTCACCGAAAGGAAACCGAAATCCGACATTTAAGGCCTTTGTTGTTAACAATTTGTTGGTATTTACCCACTCTGCCATGGAAATTAGATGCCACAACTGATGCCCACTTTCAAGCAAACGAGCTGATTTTTGGGGAGAAAATAGAACACATTCAAGTCGACTGTCATTAGACCCTTGTTAATATTTTGAAGAACACATTGGCGCCACTTGTATATTATGAAGCCAAGTCATAGGCATATCAACAAAGTTATAACCCCAAATGACTTTCAATATGTTGCGAATAGCAGAAGCAAACACCTGCAAACACGATTATTCATGCAAATACGAAAACAAATGGATTTACAAGGTTCACCGTAACTGGGCTACGTCCTTGGGTGGCAAAGTTCAGTATCGCTATTTATGGAGAAGAAAATATAGATACGGAGAATACTAACCATAGGGAATATATATAGAACTCTTGGTACAAATAGATCCTGGATGCAAACGGATACCCCATGGTCGTGCTGGTAGGTATGATGCTAGGGGAGGGTGCACAAGACGGTTCTTTAATTGGATTTGTTGTGAATCACAAAATCTCGCACAAACACGATAAATCAAGCAAGCACGAAGACACAAATTCATCCATAACTGGGCTACGTCCTTGGGTGACGGTGATCGGTTTTCACCATATGGAGAAGAAGAAATTACAGAGGATGTTAGAGCCCTAACCCTAGGGAGTTTATATACTACTCTGGTACAAAATGGATTCCAAAGTAGACATATTCAAATACCCATATAGGACAGAGAGACCCCCATACTTGTATGGTGGCAGGGGAGGGGCATCGAATGGTTCTTCCATCTGAATCAGATGATTAGGATTCAAGGTTTATCAATAGGGTTCAACATAACATGTGGCTAGGATTCAAGGCATATCAACACAATTCATGATAGTCCAAACTAAGCATGATCTATATTTGTACTCCATTTCAAGGAGACACGCTTAAATATGGATTGTAGCCTTCTATTTTATTTACTATAATGCATTGTACTATGTTTTTTCCTAAAAAAATGTGATGGGGGTCAGATTGTCTGATGGTAGTGTAGTGTGCCTACCACCCAAAAGACCAGGATTTAAATCTCCCCTTGTAGGGGTTGTGTTATGTAGTCGACAGCTAGCGTAAAAATTAGTCGAATCTTTCAACATGGATTTGAGCAAGAATCCCTGTAGCCGACCCTACTTATAGTGGGAGAAGGCTTCACCATTATGCCATGTGATTATCTTCTTTGGGTTTATTATTCAGGTTCTGGGTGATCCCTGAAAACCTAATTCCAACTGAAAAATGGTAAACTTAAATCATCCAGTGGTTCTATAACATCGAATGCAATCTCATTATGAATCGAAGGATGCAGAACCTAATTTCTTGGCTCTCTTGAGGGAGATTGGAATCAAGTTAGACCAGGCTACAAACCTGTAAATGTAGGAAATAAGGACACATCTTAATTAATGAAAGTGTGCTTTGTTATCTGCAGAAATTGACTCAACTCTGAAATTAAGACCTTGGGTCTTAATCTATAAAGTAAGGATGAACATTAAATCACTTAAATGCAATAAGTGAATTTATTATTGTATATATGGTAAGCCACATCCATTCCATTGTGAACCTGCATGGATTTAGGGGGATGGGGGGTGTTTGGGATCTGATTTCGAGTCTGCTTCCTATGGGTCCACATCATGAGTATTTAAGGCACATGAAGCAGACCACTGGCACTCTGAGGTCATTGTTGTGAAATTTTATCAATTGGCTTTCCCCATGTTTAGAAAACCCTCTTTTCTTTTGGCTGAGATGATTTATATACACTTCCACAGTAGTTACTTTCTTTGTTACGTGATACTAGTTGAAAGGAATGAATGAGATGCATTACCATTAACCCTAGAGCTCTCTTATATAGGAGAAAAGCTCTATGGGTAATTTACATAAAGAGGACAAACAAACACTACAAAATAATGTTACTCTAACACTCCCCCTCAAGCTGGAGCATATATATCCAACATGCTCAGCTTGGAACAACAAAGATAAAATGGACCCCTAGCAAGGGCCTTGGTGAACATGTCTGCAACCTGTTCTCCTGATGATACATGAGAAGTTGAAATAAGTCCTTTCTTAATTAAGTCTCGTGTAAAATGGCAATCCACTTCAATGTGCTTCGTCCTCTCATGGAAGGCTGGATTATTGGCTATGAACAGGGCTGCTTGATTATCACATTTCAGATGCATGGGGAGAGGAACATCAATGGTTAAATCAGTCAAAACGGATTTTACCCACATCATCTCAGCACTACCTTGGGCCATTGCCCTATATTCTGACTCTGCACTTGATCGAGCCACCACAGTTTGCTTCTTACTCTTCCAAGCTACTGGTGAGGTGCCAACAAATACAATAAAGCCTGAAGTGGACTTTCTATCATTAGGACACCCAGCATAGTCTGCATCAGCATAACCTGTGATGGATATAGAGGTATATCTTCTATACAGAAGACCAGTACCTGGAGACGACTTCAGATATCTCAAGATCATAAAAACAGCATTCATGTGAGCATGCCTGGGTTGCTCCATGAATTGACTTACCCTATTAACCGCAAAGGCTATATCCGGTCGGGTAATAGTGACATACAAGAGCTTTCCCACTAGCTCTCTATATCGTCTCTTGTCTACCTCCTCAGAGTCATCATTATAAAGTTTGACATTAGAATCCATAGGTGTAGCAGCTGGTCTACACCCTGCCATACCTGTCTCAGATAAGAGATCCGTAACATACTTCTTTTGTGTCATTACCATACCTTGCTTGTTCCGTGCAAACTCCAGTCCCAAAAAATAGCGAAGTGTACCCAAATCCTTCATAACAAACTGCTCGCCAAGAAACTTCTTGGCTGCTTGAATGCCCTGCTCATTACTGCCTGCAATAACAATATCATCAACATATACTAAGATGATCAGAGTACCTCGCTGATCTCTCTTTACAAAGAGAGTATGATATGTTGTAGATCTGACGAAGCCCTTCTGTTCAATCAACTCCGAGAGCTTCTGAAACCAAGCCCGTGGACTCTGCTTCAGGCCATATATGGCCTTATGGAGACGACACACCATACTAGACTCCCCCTCAGCCGCAAACCCTGGCGGCTGCTGCATATAGGCCTCTTCCTGCAAGTCACCATACAAGAAGGCGTTCGTGACATCAAGCTGAAATAGGGGCCAGTCTCGGACAACAGCAACTGCAATGAGAATCCGTAAGGTATATGACGGGCTACTGGAGAAAACGTCTCCTGATAGTCCACCCCATATGTTTGGGTGAACCCACGAGCAACCAATCTGGCTTTGTATCTATCAACCGTACCATCTGCCCGATGCTTAACAGTAAAAACCCATTTGCTTCCAACAATGGACGCACCTGGTGGAGGATGCACAACACTCCACGTACCACGTGACTGCAACGCCGCCATTTCCTCTTCCATAGCTAAACGCCACGGGCTGCTCTGTAGGGCCTCCTGATAAGACCGTGGGATGTGTACGGCCGATAACCCAACAACAAAGTTGCGAAAGTCCGGGGACAAACGCTCCAATGACGCCTGAGAGCAAAAATCCATCCCATATTTGGGATTCACCGTCCGAGCACGCTTCTGTCGTCTATGAGCAATAGGGATATGTAGGCCATCGACAGAAGGAATAATAGTATCATCAATAGCTTGTACATCAGTACCCTGTACATCCATCTGCACATTCAAATCACCTGTGCCATCAGTAGAACTCAAATGATCAGTACATACCTCGAGCATGCTGGATGATGGAGGAGGCACATGAGCATAGGGCCGTCGCTGATAGACCTGAGGATAATGAACAGTAGCTGCTGGTGGTGGTGGTGTAGGCTGTGGTGGTGGTGGAGTAGGCTGTGGTGGTAGATGAGAGCATGGAACAGATGGAGGTGGAGGCGGCACATAGATGTCGTCTCCTTCCTCTGAGTGAGTGAGTCTGTCACCTGTAGGAGAGAAATACATAGTGGACTCAAAGAAGGTGACATCTGCACTGACATAGTACCTTCGTTTAACTGGATCAAAACACCGATACCCCTTCTGGGTTTTGGAATAACCCACAAACACACATTTGACAGCTCTGGGAGAGAGCTTGTCAAGACCAGGAGAAAAACTATGAACAAATGCAACAGACCCAAAAACACGTGGTGTTAGGGAAAAAAGATCCTTCTCGGGAAACGCATTCAAGAACGGAATCTTCTCCCCTAACACTGTCGAAGGCATACGGTTAAGAAGATAACATGCAGTTAGAACCGCATCCCCCCAATAGGAGTGAGGGGCACGGCTCTGAATCAAAAGGGTTCTGGTCATATCCAACAAATGACGATGCTTCCGTTCAGCCACCCCATTCTGTTGGGAGGTATAGGCACACGGTGTCTGATGCACAATCCCATGAGACATAAGAAATTTGGAAAGTTGGGTACTACACAATTCTAGAGCATTGTCAGACCGTATATACTTCACTTTAACAGAGAAAACATTTTTTATTTCAATAATAAAATCTTGAATAATATGACCAGCATCAGATTTATTTTTAAGAAGAAAGACCCAAGATAGTCTAGAGAAATCATCGACTGCAACAAGATAAAACCTGTGCCCTTGAAGATTAGGGACACGACTGGGACCCCAAAGATCAAAGTGAAGTAACTCAAACAGACTACGATGACTCGGACCTGGACGACTCTGGAACGACGACCGGTGATGTTTCCCAAGCTGGCATGCCTCGCATTGAAAAGTAGACCTGGGAGAAATCTGGGGAAGGATATGGACCATCTTTTGCAACGGAAGATGACCAAAGCGGAGATGCCATGTGTAAGGTGAGACAGATCCAGCACGAACAGAAGAGGCACCAGCGTAAGGAGACTGTACCAGTCTATAGAGACCCCCTTGCTCACGGCCAATTCCAATCACTCTGCCCGTTAGGATGTCCTGAAACACAAGAGCAGATGGGTCAAATATGGCACGACAATGTAAGTCTTTAGTGATTTGACTAATGGACAGTAGATTCATGGAAAAATTAGGAGCATAAAGAACATTCTGAAGTCGTATCCCAGGGGTCAATTGCACCTCCCCCTGACCAGTAATGGGAGAATGTGTCCCATCAGCTATCACCACGGAGCGGCCTGTCTGAGTTGTAATAAAACCATCCAACTGCTTCTTGTTACCACATAAATGGTGAGAAGCCCCTGAGTCCATGATCCATTCTGATAGATCTGCACTGTAACTACTAGTAAGTGCATACGTTGTACCTGAATAGGATGCTGAGCCGGCTATCTCTGATGATCCTGAAGTACTAGCTGATCCCTGGCCAGGCATGATCTCCCGAAGTCTCGCCACTAACTCCTCAAACCTCTGATCCGGGACAAGGGAAGGACCTCCTTCCTGCTGAGCCTGCTCCGCCACACGTGTCGTAGTAGTAGGAAACCCATGCTTGGAGTAACATGTTTCCTCAGTGTGCCCAGTCCGGCGACAGTAGGTGCACGACTGTCTAGGAGGTCTGCTACCTCCTCTTCCTCGACCGCGACCGCCTCTACCTCGAAAATGTGAATAGCCTCCTCTGCCACGAGAAGATGCCATGGCTGAAGGTGTCGAACCTCCACCATGAGATATGGTGAGTCTACTCAGCCTGCGATATGCCTCCTCCATAGGTGGGATGGTGCCATCTGTAAGAATCTGTGCTCGGACGGCATCATACTCCGGATCAAGGGCTGCTAGAAACACTCCAGTCATCACCGAGTCCCTGTATGCTTTGAGCTGCTCCGGTGTAGCTGTCAATGGAATGTACCCGTGTAGCTTCTCAAACATACCCCTCAAAGAAGTGTAGAGGGTATGGAGAGGACGCCCGTTTTGCTTCGAGGTGAAGATATCATGCTGGAGTTGTAAGATCTTGGACTCGTTCTTTGCCGGAGAATATGTGGCTGCCAGAATATCCCACATAGCCTTCGCAGTGGATTGACTCAGAATGTCATTGGCTATTTCCATGGACACTGTGCCGGATAGCCATACACGCGCATAAGAGTCGTCAGCCTCCCATGAGGCGTTAACCCCAGTCTTGTCAACAGGTTCCTCTTTTGTGAGGATATGCTTCTTGCCATTGCATTGCATAAGACTCATGAACTGCATGGCCCACAGTTCATAGTTTGTACCGTCCATCTTCACAACAGGTGCTGGACCTTTGAAGGCACCCAGGGACGGAAGATCTACCTTGTTGTCAGACATGACAACAACAATAACCTGTAACTGGGGTTATACAACCTGACAATATTGGCTACTTATACATGTACCCAACATGGTTACACGCACAAAACATGTGCAATGAAAGAAGAACTGCTAGGGGATATGGTACCCACGCACATAACTTGCACGCTACAAGAAGGCACGCACAGTCCTGTGACAATAACCTTACGCGCCGCTACAGCCAACAACACGCACATAGAAAAGGATGTCGCCAGGCACGAGAGATGGCGAGGAGGGTCTCACTTCCGCCAGGCGCGAGAGATGAGAGGGAGGGCAGGCGCCAGGCGCTTCACGTCGCCAGGAGGCGCTTCACGTCGCCAGGCGCTTCACGCAAGAGATGGCGAGAGATGGCGGGGAGGGGCGTCACTACTGCTGCTGCTGTCTTCACGCACAAGAAGGCGCTGGGCGCTGTGCGTCGTCTTCACGCGCGCGCACCTTATGCGCCAGAGAAGATCACGCGTGAGGACTCTGGGCCAGAGAAGATATCGCCCGATGGAGAAGAAGCCAAGGCACGACTGGAGCCCAAGGATCGCCGCTGCCGCAACCTCAGGCGACGCGTATGCGTACACGCGATGAGAGAAGCGGCGGCGCCGATTGGTGGAGAGAGAGGAAAGGGCGGTGGGTGGGGTAGGGTTAGGGTTAGGTTTCACGAACTCCGGCCTAGGACCGTCGCTCTGATACCAAGTTGAAAGGAATGAATGAGATGCATTACCATTTACCCTAGAGCTCTCTTATATAGGAGAAAAGCTCTATGGGTAATTTACATAAAGAGGACAAACAAACACTACAAAATAATGTTACTCTAACAATACTAGACATGTATCCTTTTACGTAGGAACTTTCTTGCAAAACATGGTTTGTCTAATTTTTCTGGGTAGTCGCTAGCTGACTCTTTTTATTTAGTCGCTAGCTGACTCTGTGCATCTTTCATGCAGGTTTGTGGCTATAGTATGGCCCGATATTCCTTCTTTCGCTGTTTATAAGGTCACCGATTATTCAGTGGTGGACTCAGGGACAGGACGGCTCTTTGCATGGGATACATGCCGTGACAGATATGCTTTGGTGGAGACTGCTATCGCCCCAAGAGTACCTCTCATAGTTAAGGGAGGTTCATCGAGAAAAGCAAAAGAAGCAGCAGCAGCTGCAGCACAAGCAGCTGCTGCAGCTGCGAGTGCAGCTTCTTCTGCAACTGTTCAAGTGCGAATCCTGCTGGAAGATGGAAGTTCACATGTTATGACAAGGTCCATAGAAGGCCGTAGTGAACCAGTAAGAAGTTTCTTTTGGTACCATGTTTGTCAATTGAGTTATCTGCATGGATGGTCTTTGCATAGTTGTTTTACGTCTCAAATATGCTCCTGTTTGTCTTCTTCGCAACCTTCAACCAACCATATTTTCTGTCTACCATAGAAGTGTATCGGAAAATACTCATCCTAAATCCTTACTTGCTGTTGCATATATGATTTTTATTTTACTTCTTTTAATGTTTTGTCAGTGAAGTCATACATTATAGAAGACTGGGATACTATCTATTTTAGTTGTCTGGTTGCAGACCCACCTAGGTTGGAAAAATTCTTGGTGGTTTGCAAGCTTGCAATAGTCGGACTGCAAGGGGATGCTTTTTTTTTGCAAACCCAAAATTAGACTGCAAGCTGTCTTGTTCAGCTTTAGATTTTGACGCATTTTAATATGGGATTTTTACCCGGCATACCCTGTAATCTTTTGCAATTACCGTTACGACCTCTGAAACATTCTAATTCCTCTCTCGACCCCGTAAACTTGCTAACCCTTATACCATAGACCATGTGGTTAACTCCCATCCATTTGCCCCGTTAAAAGTGACCAGATTCCGTTATCTTCTTTACATGATACCCATTTTATTTATCGAATTTAAATAATTGCCACTGCCTCCCACCCTCCACCTTTAGCTGAACACGGCTGCCCCCTCTTCCGGCTGCCACTGCTCGAAGCCCACATCCCCTCCCCCGTCGGTCGGCCTCCCCTGCGCGAGAGACCCCCCTGCCGATGCTCGAAAGCCCCTCCTCTGCACTTCCTCGTGTTTGTCCTCCATCTCCGATTTGATCGCAGCGGCACAACCCCCCTCCGGCCGCAATGCTTCAGCGCCGCTCGAAGCCCCCCTCCACGCCGCGCGATGCACACGTTGGAAGCGCCCTCCCCGACATCCCAGCACCGCTCAAAGCCTCCTCGCAACCACCCCCGCCTCCCCTGCTTTGCCCCCCCTCCGCGCACCCCCTCCGTGCTGGAAGACAACTTTCGTTGATGTTTGTGAAAAAGATCAGATTTTGATTTGTCGGCAATTCTTGTTGTTTACTGTTTAATCAGTCTCTGATCCTGTGGACCATCTGCACCGACTTTCATGTGAAGTTGTTATTTGTTCCTGTGGATCTGAATCGGATTTAATGGGTTGGAAATTCCTGTTGATCCATGCAGGTCGTAGAGTTCATGGTTAAGAGAGGGGAACCCGAGGGGGTGACCTTGATCAGATGGGTCATGTGGCTTCTGGCCACAAGGATAGGGACCTTCCTCCTCTGTGGTACTATCTGCCTCTCATGGAGGTTCCCCTTCGTTCAGAAGTTCCCAGACATGCCTTTGGAGAGGAGGGAGGAGGTTCTCAAGAGGTGGACAAGGGAGAGCTTCTGGATCCCATTGAGGATGGTATTCTTGTTGATCAAGATCTTCTGCTTCTATGTCTTGTTCTCCATGGTACCCTTCTTATCACCATATATGTTTACTTTGCTATGTTTGTCATGTTCTTCGATTTGGTAATCATGCTGTCTGTGAAGCTTCATTTGATCCATATTAACGTTTAAGTAGCAAGATGATGATCCTCGCCGGCTCCGTCGACGGCAAGATGATGATCCTCGCCGGCTCCACCGTCGGCGGCGGATCCGCTATAAACTGGTTCGCGTGTATCAAGACTCCAGCCCACGTCATCAAAGAGTGGTCGGAGGATTCCAAGATCCCGTTTTTCGCCACTGCCGAGTACGCCAACGCCATGGAGGCCGTGTGGAAGAGGATTGGTGTAACGGAAGGATGCGACAAGGAAGGACTCCAGAATCGAATTTTGCGAAGAGGGTGCGAGAATCTTGGTCTTAGCGTCCAATCCGTGGCGAGGAACTCGTCGTCTGGGCACTTCTGTGGGTACTGCTGCTACGGCTGCCGGAAGGCGGACAAGCGCGGCACCGATACCACGTGGCTTGTCGACGCTGTGGGTTCTGGCGTGGTGATCCTCACAGGCTGCGAGGCAGAAAAGCTCGTGCTCGAGCCGGCCACCCACATGGCGAAGAAGTCGAGGAGATGCGTCGGGGTGACGGCTCGGTGCATCGCCGGTGGCGGCGTGACGAAGAGGATAGAGATCAGAGCGAAGGCGACCGTATCTGCATGTGGTTCGCTGAGGACTCCTCCATTGCTGTTATCAAGTGGGTTGACTAACAAGAACATAGGGAGGAATCTCCGCCTCCACCCGGTGATGTTGGTCTGGGGTCACTTCCCGGAATCTGTCACCCCGGATCTGAAAGGCAAGATCTTCGAAGGTGGGATCATCACATCCCTCCATAAGGTGATGGATTCCGAAGACTCATCATCGTCCGCCTGTCGGGCCATCATCGAGACGCCGCTGCTCGGCCTTGCTTCCTTCGGCACCGTCTTCCCATGGGTCTCCGGTAAAGACTTTCGTTGTTGGATTGAGGGTCTCCCCGGCTGGAAGGCTCTCCGCGTCCCCCCTCCGCGCACCCCCTCCGTGCTGGAAGGCTCTCCGCGCCCCCCCTCCGCGCACCCCCTCCGTGCTGGAAGCCTGGAAGCCCCCCTCCCTCCAGCCCATGCCCCTTCCGCCAACCCGTCACCTGGAAGCCCACCTCCCAGGTCGAGCGCCGCCCCCCACCTCCTCCATCCCAGATCGAGCCGTAGCACCACGTTCCCTCCCGCACACCTCCTCCAGCTCTGGCCAATGTTCTCAGAGATGGAAGCTGGGATTTTTTTCTCCTCTTGGTTAATTCTAACCGTCCGATCGTGGATTGGTTAGATTAACTCGTTCTTAACCCAAGCAAGTTAGCTTTAGATGTATCAATTTAACAGTAGGGTTCGTGGGGTAAGACGGAACAAGTTTACAGGGTCGACGAAGGAATTAGGATATTTCAGAGGTCGTAGCGGTAATTGCAAAAGATTACAGGGTCTGCCGGGTAAAAATCCCTTTTAATATTCATTTGGATAGAATATGCTCATAAATTAAAATAAAATAAACATATTTATATGATATATTCGTACTTAATTCATTTATATTCTCTGTTTGTTCAAGTTCCTGTAAATGTGGTTATTGTAGAATTTCCTTTTATAGTTATGTTGCTGATAACAAAGAACCTTATGTTTATCCATCAGAAGTTTGGATATTCTTATGGTTTGGACATTTTCCCGAGAGATTTATAGTCACTTCTCACACATGGTTTAGTAAGATGGAAATTTTATCATGTGAGGTTCAAACCCACAATGACCATTTAGTTGTCAAGCTTCGTGTGTGCTTTCTCCAGCATTTTTCCTGACATGAGATGATTATAGGGAACATTGATTGTCCAATTTATGTATCCACTGTTATTTCAAGAAAAGATGTTGGTTTGTGGTGTTGGCTCTAAAGAATTTGATATTCAACAGTATATCTTCTGCCAGGTTATTGGTTTGCATGGTGGTGCACTTCTTGGTGTTGCCTATAGGACATCAAGGAGAGTTAGCACTGTTTCTGCATCGGCAATTCCCTCTATGCAGACTATGCCATTGTCAGGCTTTGGTAATAATGGGGCTCTTTCTTCTTTTGGTTCCCCAGAGGATGTCAGACTAGCAGAATCCACCCCGCAAAATTTTCAGCTGTACAGGTGCTATTATAATGAAGATTGTCACCATTACTTTTTTTGTCATCTCTCTTCATAATATATAATATACTTATTTCTAATTACTCTATTTACATAGATTCAAAGTGGCCTGATTCTTCCGCAACCCTTTTTAGTGGCCGTTATTCTCCGGAATGTCCTTGTACTTCTTTTTACTGTCTAACCATTGGCATCCAACTCTAAATATTATTGCAAGCCCACCTTTTTTAATACGTCAGCATATAACTTTTAAGGAATTCACTCAAACTAGCTATTTATTTTTGTATCGATGTGAGAACATCAGGTTAGTGGTTATTGTTGGATGCGGGTTTAACTCCATAATAACTGTAGAAGTAACTTTGAGAGAGAGTAGAAACTTCTGGGTCTGTGCACCTTTTATATAGATTCAGTCTTTTCTACATTTTATTTTCTTCTCTTGATACAGTACCCTTTCAAATATATAGTGTAATTATAAATAGTCGTGGCAATGTCTATCCAATTTCTATGTTGCCTTACATAATACAACCATTTTCCCTTCCTTGGTCTTCGTTGATTTTGGCATTCAACGCTTCTCTGTTGTCGGTGTTTGCATGGAAGGCCATGTATAATAGTTGGCTATTTTTCATTTTTATCACATTATTTTTATTAAATAAATTCAGATTGAACGTCCAATCATTTGGCTTTTCAAAGAGTTCAATCCTTTTGATAAACATTTTTTTGCCTTTTTTTATATGGCAGCTAAAAAGGTCGACTGTTTAGTGAGTATGGTGCTTCTGGCATCATTAAGTTTGGGTGTTTCTCTTGACCAAAATTTTAAATAGCACCTCCACTGTACATCATGTAAGACACAGGGACCATAAAGCAGGGGTTTCGTCTATGGTTTAACAACAATTTAAACATTGCCTTTGAGGTTCCGCTAACTTGAATGCTGTCAGCTTGTTCTGTATGTAGTGGGTTTGACCAATAGCATATTGTGATATGTTGTACTTTACGATGAAAGTGCTGAATTGTTGTTCTTACATTTAATTAACCCACTAATTATGAATGTATGCTGTTATTGTTGCGTTCTAACATATTTTACCATGCCTATGTTTTTTCCATTGCAGCTGGGAAACTTTTCAACCTGTAAGTGGCCTTCTTGCTCAACCGGAATGGGCTGCATGGGATCAGACAGTTGAGTATTGTGCATTTGCATACCACCAATATATTGTCATATCTTCTCTACGGCCACAATATCGATATCTTGGAGATGTGGCAATTCCTTGTGCCACTGGAGGTGTATGGCATCGCAGACAATTATTTGTTGCTACGCCTACTACTATTGAGTAAGATGCTACTACTTTTTGCAGATTTCCTTTGAAACATCCAGCTAACATGTCATGAATGGTTGTTATCCACTTTTAATTTGTATGTTATTTGTGCTTGTAGTAGTATACGAGAAACCAATTTCAAAATTTTCTGGTTATTAGCTTTAATTACGGACCTTAATTATCTCTTATAGGATAATATTGCCAACATCTAGGACGCTCTGATCATATCTATTTTAATACATGAAACCTATAGGTGCTATTATGCTTCGACAGACTTTGCTAGTCATGCATGCCGTACACTTCTATATATCTTTAGCAAAATTTTGACATGATGTATTGCACTTTAGAGTTAGAAATATTGACATGTTTTAGGCATTTGAAATTTACTGTTTAAGGGGACAGAGCTTGCATTTTTTATTTGTTTTAGCATTAACATGGTTTGAAGATATAAATGATTTCTACCATCTAACCTGAAACAAAATTTTTGTTAGGTGTGTTTTTGTGGATGCTGGAGTTGCGCCCATTGATCTGGAAACAATAAAGAGGAAGGAGGAAATGAAAGCTAAAGAAGCGCAAGCTAGGTCTGTTGCTGAGCATGGAGAGTTAGCTTTGATAACAGTTGAGAATCCACAAGTAACCACTAATGAAAGGATCCCGTTAAGACCTCCAATGCTTCAGGTTATCTCTTTCTCAGTTGCACGGCTTTGTTGTTATCAGTTCCTGTAGATATTGATACCCAAGTTTCTTGAATGCTAACATGTTTGCTTCTGAATGATACTATTCTATTTCATCTTCCAATAATTCAGTTCTCTTACAGTATCAATTTCTCTTGTTGCAAGGAAATATCATTTGCCTCGGGAAAAGTTTGTCTTTATTTTCCTTTTGTCAAATAAGCTACCATCCTTTAGAGCCTTTTTTCCCCATCTATTGTGATTGTAAGAGTGTGCATTGTTTAGTCTCTTTGACGTGCACAGGTTTGCAAATGTTTGAAGGAACCTTTTTGCTAATGTCAGTTCCAGATAAGTACAGGGTCTACGCATGTTGGCCATTGTTGTGGGCTGTGCCACGGCATGCATTATCTCTCTCATTAGATTCCTTAAGGATACCTTTGTTTCTCTGATTGCTGAATTAATTGTTTTATATGCTGTCCATTCCCTTCTGAACTTACTCATCTCCACAGAAACTGAGCGGTACTGGGTTCATCCTGGCCTGTTTCACAACCTTCAATTTGATAAACTTCTGTGTATAGAAGTTACATATATAAATCTTTACGTCTAACAGTTGCCAGATTGGTGTTAGTAGGTCCTGATGCCAAGTGTAGAGGATGGATTGGAAGAAGACTAATGGGCAATCACGAGCTTCCTTCAGAATCACACTACTATCTATCTAAATCTTTCTTAGACATGCCGCATGGCCATTAACACCAGTGAACAGTAAAATTTTGCTTGAAATTCAGTTTCCCAGCTCACTGATATCGACAGAAACCCTGTTGTTTCCATTTACAGGATTTTGATCTAACGCTCGATATTCAGGGAAATATCAGCAACATAACATTTTTGAGGGAATATTCCATAACATATTTCCCGAATTTCATCTGATATTGTCCAACTGTCTTCCCCTTTTACTATATCATTATGTACCTTTCAGAGTTATTTATACCGCCTTTGCAATGTCCTCTTGCTATAAAAAGAAGCTTGAGATCTAGGTCTTCTATATGGCATCATATATCACTGCTTACTTTCCAACTTGGGACTAAACTGAACAGTTCTGAATAAGAGCTACTCGGTCAATAGTCGGCCTCTTGCTCAATTGGCCAACTAGTCGTGTACTTTTTTTACAATGATTTACAGTTATTTCTCTCTACTTTCTTTAAAAGTAAACTTAAAGTGAGAGGGGAAGGCCAGGGGTTGGAGGGGCATGCAGAATGGTGGAGGCATCCACCTATGAGTGCTCTGTGGATGGACTTGTGGAAGGAGATGACAACCACAAGTCTGTGAAATGAGGGTGATTCAGGTGGGATTATAAGAGTTGGTCCCTAAGTAGTGGATACGGGAAATTCATTGGGTAAATGACGCTACGATTGAAGGAGAGGGACTGGGAGCTAAAAGGGGCTACAGTTGACTAGGAGGGAGCAAGAAATGAAGGGAGAAGTTTTAAGTTTTAGATGGGTTGGAAGGGGCAATTGTCCGGATTCTGTGGCCGCGACGCTTAGTAAAGAAGGGGAAGAGATTTGACATGGTTAGGGAGAAGATAATGGAGGAGATGGTGGCTTTCTCGAGGAAGAGGAGGCGAGAAAGTGGGAGGATTTGTAGGGAGAAGAGCTGATGGCTGCGAGTAGAGGCAATGAGAATAGGACTTGGGGTTGTACTAGAGGGGACCTTGGTCAGTTCTATGCAAGTAGGACAGATAGATCACCAAACGAGTGATGCAAGTGTTAACTTTTATGGTGAAATGACTGCTGGCAAAAAGGGTCAGCATGTTTTCCAAAATGGAGGTGGTTGCTTGGAATATATGGGTTCTGGGTGAACTAGAAAAGGGAAAGTATGGATCCGTACACAACATGTCTCAGATGTAGTTTTGTTGCAGGAGATTAAGCTCATTGGTTGTGGTAGTTTTGTGTAGAGGAGATTGCAGGGGGTTAGCTTGTCGGATATTCATGTCAGGAACTCTATTGGAAGATATGTGACATCCTTCGTGGGTGGAAGGGGGACCTTATACAATTCGAAGAGGAGTTGCTTGGCGAGAGGACTCCGACCGTGGTCTTTAGAAGGTGAGCTAGCAGCATTACAATAGGAAGGGATCCACATCACGATGGTGCCCCTAATGCCGTCATATACAATATGTATTAGATATTTTATCAGTTGTGCCCTCCTAGGGTATTGCAATATCAGTCATGCCCTTTCCTTTTTTGCAATATTAGATGTACCCATGACTTGTTATTCTGTTATCACTTGTGCCCTTTCATCAGACTAGCCGTCAAAAAGTTGAACTAAACCATGATTTGTCCGAACCATGGTGTGGTTAAAAGGTTATAATGGTCAAACCTCCTTTCTTCCTCCTCCCTGAACCTCTTCGCCCCAATATGTGTGGCATCCTAACCCTCCAAATTTTGATAATAAAAAAAACTCAGATCAAAATATGAGAAGAGGGACATCAAGATTAAGAACATAGAGATGGGTAGATCTCATTGCAGCAATGGTGGTGGGAAGGCTTCGTCTGCTAAAGCCAACAACTTCTTTTTCTCTCCCCTCCTTACAAACTCCGAGTTGCACCTTGTCAGGACCCCGAAGGCCTTGAGGAGAACAAAGGAGAGAGTCCAATATCGTCACCTTCCCCTTCAACTTTCCCCGAGCTCTCCTCCGTTGCTCCTCGCCTCTGGTGGGTCAACCTCCTCCTCCTTGGGCTCTTCTTAGGTACTCACAAACGGAAATCCAGGATGGAGCCACTTTAAGGCGCAGATATGCACCTCATGAGGAGAAGTACGTTCTTGG
Organism: Ottelia alismoides; assembly: GCA_037367405.1. Lineage (NCBI taxonomy): Eukaryota > Viridiplantae > Streptophyta > Magnoliopsida > Alismatales > Hydrocharitaceae > Ottelia > Ottelia alismoides. The sequence goes on along the minus strand of JAZKJV010007537.1, from coordinate 333,455 downwards.
ATGGAGCCACCGGTGGATCGGGAGTAGCTTCCTCCTCCAAAAATGGCTTCTTCTTGGGTTCTTCCTTCTCAAGGCGATGCCTCTGGTCCTTCCTGACCAACCACGCCCGTCGTGAGTCACTTGGCAGCGATGGCAATGGAGAAGAGGTTGTAGAACAAAGATCTCCATGGGCACATGTTGTTCTTGGTCTTCTTCTTGGTGCTTTGGTGAATGTGGTCTCTATGATCTATCTTATCTTCTTGTGGATGTGTACCTGACCCATATAGGTGACGTTGGGGGAAGTGAGGCCCTCCTCCAAGAGGTTAGTGGATCTACGCCTCAGGGCGAGCACTAGACCGGAGAGGGCGCAAGGGTGGGACCTCCCTCGGCCTCAGCTGCAATCCCTCCCTTGCAGATGAGGAGCTTGGAGAAGGGAGGGGCGGGGAGCTTCTCTGTCCTGACGGGGATCAAGCCTACCAGCAACTTCGATGGAGCCTTCATGGCGAGGAGAAAGAGGTGTCATTAGTCCTCTATTGTGTTTTGTTTGTGGGGAGGGTGGGGGGGGGGGGGGGGAGCAGACAAAGAAAAGGAATGGAAATAGGCATTTCTACCCTTGATTTTTTTTATATAATTCCTCTCGTGTCTGCAAACTTAACGTCCGTTTGGGATGGTGATGGACGACAACTAACCTGCAACTTCCCGCTGTTCTATTCGTTTGTCAACCACACAATTCCTTTCTTCAGGGTCCTTGAACTCCATCCGTAGAAATTGAGACATGTAAAAATGGAGACATCTCTGTTGTTTCCATTGTCTCTGACCAGAACTTAACATTGTCTTTATAGTATAGCGCATCACTGTATAAGATGGGGGGCCTGAGCGATAATCTTGGGGAACATGAGGGTCGAGGAGGGGGCAAAGATGGGATCTGGGTCGGTGGTGCTGGTTGATGTGGCCGGCAGCAGTGGAGAGTTCAACGAGGATCGTAGTGACAATGGAGGTTGGGGGGAGGGGGGATAAATGCTGTGGTGGGGGGTGATGAGAGGAGAGAGGGAGTATGGATAAAATAATAATAAGATATCAACTGTTAGATCTATGCATGGTTAGATTTACTCAAGGAATGGTTAGATTAGTGGAGTAAAGTAATTGCAAGTGTGCATGTAACAAGGAGTAACTATACAAGGGTGTAAACTTGCATTATACGAGGCTCAACATATAAATATGAAACTGTACAGGAGTATGCGTAAAAATCCCTTATCCTTGCCATTGTTTGCTAAAGAAACCCTTTTGTTCATTAAAATGACAATACAGAGCTGAGGTTGTATACTTATCTTATGTGGAAGATATGGGTTTTGTAACACCCTAACCCCAAACATAGTACCACATGGAAAACTCACAAAGTGTGGGTGTGGTATATAAGTGGTGAGGATTACTACTTGACAACTTAAGCTTAAACATTTTGGGTGGTTGTCAACGAGTTCATTTGGGTCCGAACCCAACAAGTTGTCAGGGCCAATTTTCCTCGATAACGGACCGGGGAGCTAAGCCCGGGACGTTACAAATGGTATCGGAGCCAAATTCTCCCTGATAGTGGAAAGGGCTACCCGAGAGGTAGAGCCGCCCCTACAAAGATGTTGGAGGAAATGACTACCCGGAGCGTGCAGCCGCCACTATCACTGGGAATAAGTGATGGCCCATGTCGCAACGAGGACGTTGCGAATATAAGTGGGGGAGATTGTAACACCCTAACCCCAAACATAGTACCACATGGAAAACTCACAAAGTGTGGGTGTGGTATATAAGTGGTGAGGATTACTACTTGACAACTTAAGCTTAAGCATTTTGGGTGATTGTCAACGGGTTCATTTGGGCCCGAACCCAACAAGTTGTCAGGGTCAATTTTTTTCGATAACGGGCCGGGGACCTAAGCCCGGGACGTTACAGGTTTCTTCTTAAAAAATATTTATTTCTTTTAAATTCTTTCAGGTTGTTCGGTTAGCTTCATTTCAGCATGTTTAAAAAAATATATTTCTTTTAAATTCTTTCAGGTTGTTCGGTTAGCTTCATTTCAGCATGCACCTTCCATACCCCCTTTCATATCCTTGCCAAAGCAGTCCAGAGTAGAGGGGGATGATGCAGTTTCACAGATGACAGAAGAAAGGAAAACGAATGAGGTGGCTGTGGCTGGGGGAGGGGTGTCTGTGGCAGTAACTCGTTTTCCTGCAGAACAGAAGCGACCTGTAGGACCTCTAGTAGTAGTTGGTGTCAGAGATGGAGTGCTGTGGCTCATTGATAGGTAAGACTACTCAGCAAAATACATTTTTTTCAATTGAGAACAATTTAACTTTCCTAAATAGACAGTAATCTGTGATACGCTCCTTTGATGCATACCTGCTAATTAACTACTTCCAATGAAAATCGGAATTTGATTGTAGTTGTGTGTTTCGTAAACATCTTTTGTGCAACTGCTTCAAATACTGGTTGGATTTGTAGTTCTATACCATAAAAGTATTCATTTTTCGTATATGTTTACTCATAAATTTTTAATTTTTTCTTGACAACTTTTTGCTATGGTCGGTGATGAATTAATTATTGATTATAATATTCCAGTGAAGGTGTTTTTCGAACTTCACACTTTATCTTCTATTGGAAAATGATGAAATTTTCTCTACAAATTGAGAAATGGTTTATAGTATCTTACACAACTTGGATACTTGCTATGTATCCACTTTAATTAACAAAGTATTTTTACAAATATGTATTTGGACTTTCTTGAGTCAAATTATTGCAGCAAAATATACAATTGTGAACATGACCCTGTAGTTAACAACTACCGAACACGATTTTAATGAGATTCCATCAAATTGGCATATGTTCTTTATGGCATAGAGAGCATTTCACTACCAAGAACATTAACAATGCAATAAAAATTTAATTAAATTTTGCAACAGTATGAATCTAGATCCAACCATCGACAGGATTGTGTCGCTATCGAAGTAACCCCTTATCATTTGTACTCTATATTTCTCCTCGAATTTATGTGTTTTCCCCAATAAGCTTATATTTCAAATTTACTAAAATTAGCATTGGGATTGTGAGCTTTTCCATTTGCAATTAGAATTTAACTTCAACTGTCGAAGAGACGTGCCCCTTCTGCAAGCTCTGCCCCTCATCATGAGATGTGCCCCGTTGTTGTCATCATTGTCAATGTTGCCTCCGTCGGTGTCCTTTTTATCCTTACCACTGTCATCATTGTGGCTACCATCACTGCCAGCCTGCCATTTTCATTGTCTTTGTTGTCGAGAAGGATTCAGTGAGAGAGAGGGGAGGAGAGAGAAGGTAGGTGATAAGTGAAGAAAATGAAGAGGTCGGAGGAGAATAAATAAATATTGTATAGTTTGGAATGTATTTTATAACTATTTTTATCGCTTTGTAGTTTTTTTACTGTTATCTCTAGTAGTTTGGCCCACATGTTGATTGATGGTAGGGATAGAAGTATGAATAACAGTGTTTTTTAGAGGACGTCGTGTATGAAATAGGTAGGGGCATAACTTGCATTGGAAATTTCCAAAGGGTGCATATTTAATAAGTACAATCAAAACCTACAGTAAACCGTATGTGTAATATTAGTTTTTTCATTTTTGAAAAAGTAGAATGCCGCTGACATTGAATTCCAGGCCCAAAATGTTACGGTTTTTTGGGAAAATTTTGGTATTAACTCCAACTTTTGTGTCCTTTATTTAATTCCTCTTTAATCTCTCTTTTATTGCTGGATATATAATTGATAGGTACATGTGTGCCCATGCTCTATCACTGAGCCATCCTGGAATCCGTTGTCGTTGTTTGGCTGCTTATGGGGATGCTGTCAGTGCTGTAAAATGGTAATTATTGTAGATATCATACAGTGATTAGCCAATATGCTCGTAGGGCTAAATGTCTTGGCATGATGTGCAGGGCTACCAGACTTGCCCGTGAGCATCACGATGACTTGGCACAGTTCATGCTAGGAATGGGATATGCAACGGAAGCACTTCACTTGCCTGGAATATCCAAAAGGTCTTAGCGAGAGAACATTGATCTTCACAACAAAACATTGTCATTTTACAAGTCATCTGTTATGGTTTCATTTTTCTATTTTGCTTGTAAATGTTCTCCTAGTCAAACACAGTGCTTTTCTAGAGTGAACAAAATATTTTTAAGCTTGGAGTTCACATCGATTTCTATATTCAGATTGGAGTTTGACTTGGCAATGCAAAGCAATGATTTGAAGAGGGCATCACAATGCCTGTTGACGATGAGTAACAGCAGGGGCCTTGGGCAAGAGAATGCCGGGAATGATGTAACTGAACTTCTGAATTTAGCGGCTGCAAAGCAGGAGAACCTGGTTGAAGCTGTTCAAGGAATTGTTAAATTTGCCAAGGAGTTTATGGACTTGGTTGATGCAGCTGATGCCACTGGGCAAACAGAGATTGCTCGTGAAGCCCTTAAAAGGTTGGCTGCAGCGGGGTCTGTAAAAGGTGCGCTACAGGGCCAGGTGATAAGAGGAGTGGCCCTTCGCCTTGCAAATCATGGAGAACTAACCAGATTATCGGTGCGTATTTGTACTTTGAAGTGCTGTCTTCTCACTGTTATAGAAATTAGTGCTAGATCTCGTGTCGGAAAGAGAGAATGTGCTAGCAATTGCTTGATTACCAACTTGTATAATAAAATCAAAAGAGGAGTGTGACAGAATTAATCTGCTGGATTAAAATGCAAGCTCGGAATAGTTAAATTTTTGGTTACGTAAATGTTCTCTCGGAAACTCATCTTTTTCACTGACATTAGATCAAACTTTGCATGACAAGTTTAGGATATATAGTTATAGTCAATATGCGACTTTATAACAATTACTACTGTTTCTGTGCCCGTATTTCCTTATCACTAGCTTTTATTTATGTAACGTTGCTAAAACAATGTAGTTATTCATTTTCTTTATTATGTGGACTGATACTGATTTAAATATTCGGTTGGGCATTCTTTTTTTGTGCTTTACATAATCAACAAATCCACCTGTATTAAAAAAATGATGCGCGTTTTTTAAAATTTGCTACCTGATTGTTTTCTCAGGTTTTGATCAATAATCTTATATCATCTGGACAAGGCCGTGAAGCTGCATTTTCAGCAGCAGTATTGGGAGACAATGCCTTGATGGAGAAGGCATGGCAAGACACTGGGATGCTTGCTGAGGCGGTCCTTCATGCTCATGTAAGTCCCTAGACTCAGTCTGTGCGACCAGGTTTCTGTTACAAAAAAAAATGGCGAAGCCTTCTCCCACTATAAGTAGGGTTGGCTACTAGATGGATTCTTGCTCAAATCCATGTTGAAGATTCTACTATTTTTTACGTTGGTTGTCGACTACCTGACGCAACCCACACAATGATGGGATTTGAACCCTGGTCATTCGGGTAGTAGGCACACTGCACTACCACCAGACCATTTAAGTGGGTACTATTAAATGGTCATTATCTATTATAGTCCCACTATATGATATAATGGGCAATATCATACACCTGAACAGAATTGGTAATCACCCTGCTCGCATGCATGGCATGCACATTGTCTTTCCTGTGAGCTTGGGTATGTCCACTTCACCACATATTGAATTGTGGGCTTTACTTTAAAAAAAAGTATTGGGGCGTGTGTGCTTTTTCCAATAAAAATATCCTAAAAGAAAGGGTTCGATTTATCTTGTGTGAAATGGATTTGCCATGGCTGGCTTCTAATCTTGCAATGCTTTAATTCACACCATGGCCATTATGTTTTTGAGATGAACATGTTTAGCCAACATCTATCTTCAGCAATATCGGGAAATCACATGGTTTGTCTACTGGTTGCATTTTATTCTTATTTTGCATTAGCCAACCTTTGTTTTTCCGCTTGGCATCTGAAACCTTTTGACTATCCATTGGAAGGGGAATGCCAGAAACTATTAAGAAGCATATGGTTTCTCTAGATTTCAATCTTGTTTAAATCAGATATGTTGATTCAACGGATTCATATAACCGAATCCTTTTAAAGTTGGATAAGGCTTGGTTGTTATGGTCGTATCTATTACCTTCACCTAAATCTCAAGTCCATTATTTTCCAGGCTCATGGCCGTCCCACACTGAAGAATCTAGTCCAATCCTGGAACTCTGTGCTACAAAAGGAACTCGAGCCTGCACGCTCCGTCAAGACCGATGCCACGACAGCTTTTCTGGCATCATTGGAGGAACCTAAGCTGACAAGCCTCGCAGATGCGGCAAAGAAGCCACCCATAGAAATCCTCCCTCCTGGAATGCCTTCCCTGTCAGCTCCTCCCATTGCCATAAAAAAGACCCCCCCTGGACAGGGCCAGCAACAGCCACCGGCGAAGCCTTTAGCAATTGAAGGACCACCGCCAGCTGCCGTGCCTTCTGCCACCACTCCGACCGCAGAACCAGCCAGCGCTCCTGTACTTTCAGGCGACCCTGCTGAATCACAACAAAGTACTGCTGAAAAACCAGATGATGCTACAGAAGAGAATGCCAAAGGCGAACAAGATGGAGCCTTGATTCCAAAGGAAAATGGAACTGAGGAGGCTGCCACTCCGTCACAAGAGAATATCATCGAGGAGAAACCCGCACCGGACAGTATCCCTACCCCGCCGCCAGAACCTGCCGCATAGATCTTTGATCGATGTGTTAAGGGATACGTTGAGTGTTAGCATCTCTCTGTAGAGTGTCTTTTTCCTTGGTCATCTTCTATTGTGATTATATGCAGAAATTTGATGCATCACATTTTGTTTTATCATTCTTTATAGAGTTTCACGATTAGGAATTTGTATCAAAGAACAGCGCCTGCGTCTGTAGAGATGATTTTTTGGTTTCTAGTTTTGATTGGGTTTGAATACGAAATTATCGGCAGAGCTGAATCCAAATTCTTTTATATAATTATATGTGCTCAACAGTTCAACTTGATTTTTTATTTGATACGTATATGACAAGCTCCCATCGTCAAGCTCCCCTCGTCGTCCGGGCGATAGCTAGTATGTAGGGATGCAAACGGATACGGATATATACGTATCCAATCCGTCACCGTATCCGTTTTATACATATTTTGACATCCGTATCATATCTGTTTTAAAATGGATATGGGCATGGATATTGTTTTGATATCCGTAAACATCCATATCCGTATATCTGTTTTTTAGTTATAAATAGTCATAGATTTATTTTTACCCTATATAACATAATTCTCTACATCCTTTTACCATATTTATATAATTTTTATGATACAAATACGTTTAGTAAATTAATATCATGTATTTTCCATCCAATTCTTATATATTTAAGTCAATTCTATAAAGTGTTTCTAGCATTACTCGTGTGCGATTAATATCCGTTTTACATCCGTATCCGTTTTTTAAGGATATGGTAAGATAGTTTTAATATCCGTCAATATCTGTATCCGCATTCGTATTAAAAAATGAATAAGAAAACGGTAATACCTATATCCGTATCCGACCGTTTGCATTCCTACTAATATGTGATAGAATGTAACATACAACGTACATTTGTGCTGTCATATATTTGTGCTGTAACATACACCCAAAAACCTATCCAATTCCGTTGTCAACTGCTGTCATATACTTGTGCAGTAACGTACAGCATGACATGTGAAGCTTTTAGTTAGATTATTTAAAATTTTGGTGGATGGAGAATCTTTTGATAAGATATTTCAAATTTATGGCATGAACGTTTTTAGCATAATTTGTAGTTATATAGCATGATATTGGAATTGCTCTAAATATTTATAAGATGATATTAAACATCCTTCAAAATGACAGTGGATGTTATAAATTTATAACATGATTTCGAACATAGCTTAAAGTTATGACACGATTCACAGAAATATGACATTAAGAATCTTGATATAAATTTACTAAACATGCCATACATTTACACCAATTCCATTATCTATTTTTTTTCCTGATAGAAATTTCAGTGTCATGATAGAAAGATCCTACTGTAAAATTAAAGTGCCATGCCAAAAGAACTCACATTTCAAATTTGTGAAATTCCACATAAATATCACAGAAAAAACCTTAATTTATTAAGTTTGAGGCAGTACAGGCGCATTAATGCTTTTCCAATTTCTCTAGTGAGAATATTTACCCTCCATCACTGGAGGACTGCTCCTCTAAAGACTCGAAAATGTCCCTCCATTTCTTGCCAGATATATAGCCAGGAACCCTTATAGAATGAAGATGCAGTCCCAAATATATAACCAAGTAAATCAGTTCTTCCATTCCAATCATAAGGGATTAAGACAGTTGAATGTCGTCTCTTTACTTCGATATCGTCTTCCACGATAGATTTTGCGTGTCTGTTTGTTGCCACCTCATGTTCATTGTAGGCTCCTTAGGGCCAAGAAGAAACATACAAATATTTGGTCCCCATCAGGGATACAACTGATCAAGAAGCAAAAGCTCCTGAATGCAAGAAAGCAACTTGCAGTCAAGGCATGTAAACATGATTGAAGATCATAGAAGATGTGCATCTTTAGCTGACTACAACCATCTATCAAACATGTTCTGATTCAAATCAGTGGATTCACTTTATTTCGACTTCTATTCTATCAATACAAAATCAGGTTCCAACAAAACAGAGGAGCAAAATAAACACTGGCACTACACCCTCAAATCCAATTTTCTCAATCCAAACTCCCTACTGAATGGTAAAGCTCAAGCAGCAAAAAAGAAGCATGTTTCGACGGAGCAAATTCATGCCTACAGTGTCGAAGGATTACACCGACAATGCCGGGCTGTCTGTGGCAAGTCCCATTGTGTTCAAGCCGTTGTCGGCGTAAACGACAGAGCCAGTGATGGCAGAAGCCAATGGAGACACCAAAAAGGCAGCAGCATTTCCTACTTCCTCTGTATCATAAATAGGAAATGGAACATAGATTTGTGTTCATGAGAATCAGTTGATGGATGATCATAGGCATGAAAAATCAACAAAAATACCAGCTCGCAGCTCCTTCTGTAGAGGTGCATTGGTGTATGAGTAATCTATCATCTTCTCGATGAACCCTATGGCCTTCGCAGCTCGGCTCCCCAGTGGACCTAGCAAAAGTTTATATAATTTAATGTGGATATTTGATTTCATAATTTAGGCAATGACATAAACTTGTTCCTTAATGTTTGAAATAACGTTTACAATCATAAGTCAAGTTAAATGTACCCGCAGATATTGTATTAACTCGGACTTTTCCTTTTCTTCCTGCTTCAAATGCCAAAACCTTCATCCACAACGAACAAGTTTTGTTAAAGAAAAGGCGAGAAAAGCAAGAATCGGCTACTACATAAAATAAACTTAGAAATATGTACAAAATCATACTCGGGTGTCACTCTCAAGTGCGGCTTTAGCAGAACTCATCCCTCCACCGTAGCTGAAAAATGAGTAGTAAATGAAGGCAGTTATACCCCTACCAAGTCTTTCTTTCTCAGTTCAATTGATTGACAAGACAAGATTGGGAAGCAGAACGAACCCCGGAATTGTCCTTTCTGATGCAATGTAAGTTAGGGATATCGTTGCACCTCCTGTTAACATGGTGAATTAGAGACCAATTGTTAAAGAAGCAACCAAAAATTCTCTTCAGATTTTGCTACATTAAGTAGACCTCGTACCATTTAGTGCATAATTCTGATTTCATAACCAGGAAATTTTGCCAATTCAAGTGATGTCAAAGTCAGGAACATAAAGCATAGGAATGCAAACAGTTTTTAGATTGCATTTGTAAGCTACGCTTAACTGATATTGTCAAAATGCCAAAAAAAATATTATCAAAGTCTACATTATTACAATAGAATGGAAATGTAAATGGAATTAAGTTGAATTCGTTTTTAAGTACGTTATGCAGAAAACAAATTGTGCAGTTCATATTTTCACCCACGAAGTTCAGAATAAACCAAAAATTCCAATTCAAAGTGACAAACACAGTATCATACACATCGATAGGAATGAATTTTCTGTTTCTGTTTCATGGATATGATATATTCTGCTAGGTATTTCTAATAATGTTAAGAATTATTCCTATCTCGGCATATGAAATGCTGGATTTTAGTCCATCTAGATAGGGAACAAAGAAATTCTCTGGTTAGGAATCGGTTATAGGCTTTGGGAGAGGTGCTGGGTCCAATTCTGATTTTGGTATTACATGTTTGTTTTAGTTTTTGAAAGATTTTTTTAAATCCACGATCAATGAATATTTACGTTTTTTTTGTAGAAGGTTAAATTTTTCGGATCCCATTTGTCGGTTCAGTTTATGCTTGGCATCACCAATGAAAATTTTGACCCCAATCTTAGACAACGATCTAGTGCATTCCTTAACAAAGAGAAATTGTGCTCCAGAACTACTACTACGAACAATAAGCTAAACCAAAAGGTAAGACATGCTTATGAAACACAAATGCCAAATGCAATGATAGCTTGCCTGGGTTCATTATAGGGAGGAAGTGCTGGAGCAGCGAAACGAAAGAATAACTAGAAGCAGAAATTGCAGCAAGGTAACCTTTTCTTGACGTTTCTAGAAGAGGCTTGCTGACCTGTTTCAATGAATTATGCTGGTCAGTAAGTGTGCTACACCAAATAAAGTAATTATAAAAATTGGTAGTATGTACCTCAGGTCCATTTGCAAGAGAGTGCACTAGAATGTCAATGCTTCCAAAATCATTCTTCACACATTCGGCTACTTCCTAAACCAAAAATAGCAGTTAAGATACAATTAATGACCTTGATCTTAAAAAAACAGCAGATTGCCGCAGCGGAGAGAACATAATTAATTAATGGGATTTAAAAGGCACTGATGCATACCTTAACAGTCCAGTTCGAGGATCCAGCATAGCGTTTATTATTTTTAATCTAAAATTCACATTTTAAAACAAAAAGAACATCATCAGTCCACGAAATAGTGTAAGCTTGAAAGAAGTGAAAGAAATAACAAAAGAAGTTTTTCAGGGTTATTGAAGTATGCAAAAATGGGCATGGACAGCGAGATTGCAACCGCCATTCCATATTGGTAGGTAGGCAGAATCTCAGGATTAAAAACTTCAAAGATTTTCTGGTTATCCCAAGATCAGGAAGTCACTGTAGGGACGTGCAGTGTCTTAAAGAGCTAGGCCAACAACCCCCGATATCTAGTTGGGGCATCTTCCAAAGGGGAAAAGGATTTCTGACCGTTGTTAATGAGCATTTCTCCATTGCCAAAAGAACAACATTTTTCATCATCTTTCCAATTTTTACCGATGCAGCTTAGAAGCCTTTTCTATATGTGTAGCTATTACCCCTTTTATTCCTTAAACCTAACATCATTTCCAAGCTTATTTCTTTAACCACCTTATCTATTTTCCAGGCAGGTCGAGTAAATCCCACTTATTCCACAATTCTCCGCTAGCCATCGCCAAACGCAACTCCTATCTACAAGAGAAATCTAAAGTATGACCTTTGCAGCATCCAGTAGAGTATACACTCTATACTACACAGTTTTTTTGGCTTCTATTTTCATTTGTCGTGGGTTATATGAGCAAGACAACAGTTAAATATTTCCTCCCAGTACTTCTCTAATTTTCCTTGTGTTTTGTATAACTGACCACATCATTCAAAAATTTTATGGAAAAAATGCAGCGCAAATCAAGGACCTCTAGTTACTGATCACTTTGGTAAGCATTTATGTTGGGCTACAACTTTTATCGTATGAAGCCATGAAAATGGTGCAATCTCCAGTATGGATTTAAATTTTTGGACCTAGTGAATCTTGGAACTAGGGTCCTTTTCTCAACATAGTAATCTTGTAAGAGTGCTTTTGTCTAAGACACAATCACTATCTTACTCCTATTATGTCTAGTCCAGAATAATTACATTAATCCTAGTTCCTGTTTTTGAAAACATCCAGTTCAGGTAAAAATGAGATCAACACACATTTGTATTTAAATCATGTTCAATAATGAAGTGAATTGTCCCAAAATCTCCTCCCAAATAGCTTTGAGAAAAGAATAAAAATGATAAGTAAAAATTAATACACTTGCAATTTCTGTCTTTCTTTTCACAAATGAAGAGCCGAACAATGATATTCTCGTTATTTAAACTAATTCAAACATGCGTTTCAACTCTTTGTAATGGTAAAAGAACAATCCCTATTGCATATTGGATGCTTTCCTTGGGGGCAAAACATGCGTGCATGTGGGACAGGAAAATTTACTCTCTTACATCTTCAGGAACATCTTCAGGAGAGTCGAAAACAGCATCTAGTGGATAAACCTTTTTGATCTCCATGAGAGAACCATTAGGCAACCTGAAATAAAGTGACAATTGTTAGATCTCATGACACTGTCACAAGCACGGATCTTCACTGGAAGAAAAAATAAAAGCAATTTCTCATTCATACTTTCGTGATTCATCAAACTTGCCTCGCCTTAAGCTTGTCTCAAAGATGTTAAGTGCCTATGAATGCAGTTTATTTCAGAACAAATCTCAAAACTATTGCTCTAGGTAAAAAGGAAGGATGTCAAAATCAAATGTGAAGAAACATACGGGAACCCATGTTCCCACATAAATTTCAGCGCCAGCAGCTGCAAGTGCTTTTGCAATTGCCCAACCATATCCATTGTCATCTGCAACCCCAGCAATAAAGGCTTTTTTACCTGCATGAAAGTTTGATGCCCACGGCTTGAATAAATTTCACAAAATCAAAATAGACAATAGAATACTCCACCAGACTCTAAGACGCACCTAATATTCATTCTATATTTTCTATGAAACCATTCATTCTTACAGAACATGACAAAATAGATTACCTGCTAGCAGATTGATAAATGACATCTTGGAGGCCTGTTGCAAAAGCAAACTACTATGCTGGCATTGTCTGATATACTAATAGTCATGTAAAGAAAACTAGATAACGTGCAATCGGGATCTACAGATAATCTTCAAGGTACATATACTAAAAGATGCCTTCTCAACGTTACATAGTTATCGATTAATTAGAATGAGTCCAGGATTTTTTTTGAAGACCAAAATATGAATATTAGAGGTTAATGGTCATCCAAAATATCGTTAACATCACTAAAAAGACGATAAAAATATACTGCAACAAGTTTCGGAAACATGTAATGTCCATATAAGAAGCTGGAATACATCGGAAAAGATATCAACACGAAAGTGGGAACGGTAACTATGCAGAAAACATTTGCATAAAAAACTTCTCTGAGTATCCAAAGATATGAACAATCAAATATGCAAATCTACGCTGCAGCTGCATTTTGTTTGGAGGGACAGAACTAAAAATTTTCATGTGAGTTAACCTGTATGCTCTAACTCTAAGATAACGGATGTAATTTGTATGAGAAGTAGTGGACTAATGTAATATTTGATATGATATTAATCATTGCCATTGGTAAGTACAACCAATGCCCTGTCCATAAGACCAGGTCTTGATCCAAGTAGGAGGATAACCTCTCCACTAACCAGCTATGAAAATGCAGCATGTATCAGAATTTCTTTTAGTTCGATTGGAAGGATAAATTAAGAGAAGTTCAAATCATTTCCATCGCAATGGTATCAGCAAATAAGATCACTATACAGAGATACAAAACAATGAGATACCATGAACATCGGTTGTAAAAAGAAATATAAGATTTTTAACTGCAGGACAAGGACAATGAGACTGACCTCTAAGATCAATAGGCAATCCAGGGAGCACATTCGTTTCAGTCTCCACTGCCACAGCCCTAGTAGTGAACCCAATGACCTTATTACGCCTGTCAGCCGCATGAGTGCTACGTACAGCGGAGGTGCTCAGCTGAACATTCCTATCCAATCTTGCAGCACCAACCATGGGGATCTTAGCACTAGCTAAAACAGACCTCCGTGCGGATGAAATGCAAGGCCTAACAGTTGCCACTTGGAAACCAGAAGCAGCTCTAATCGCCATCCTTTCTAATATATCTGATGCAAGACAAAATCAAGTTTGAACATCTCCATCACCACAATTAAAAGCAAATGAGAAAGTTCCATTTCTAGATATTCAGAAGAACATCAGTTCAATTCACCCGAAAGATGAAAATTCACTTGGCATGTTACTTGGGACGAATTGGCTAAGGCGTAACGGTCTAGCCGCTACATCAATTGTTTGTTTAACCATTGCAGCTCAGTTTGTAATCAGCTTTCTAGTTGAGCACTTCCAAAATGGTCAGATAACTAAATTTGAACCGCAACCACGTTAATCAAAACCCGTTTCCTTCATTATGCAATTTCTAAATGAACTCGTTTAAATGATCTTATGGTTGAGCTGTGCCTTCAAAGGTCACCATGATTCAAACTCCGTTAGTTACCCTTTACTCAATAAAACATCACATTCACGAAATCTACATAAAATCCGACACATAAGCTGATAATGATGCAAAGACATGAAATTTCTAACTCCTTCCTTCTTCAGTACACACCGAAATAATAAATTTCCTAACTTTCTTTTTACTTAAACATTTCGGAGCAAAAAAAAAGATAAATTAAGAACAAAACTACAAAGGAAAACCTAAAAGTCGATTCATTTGTCGAGAGACAAAAAAGGGTGAGCTTTGAGCTGCAATGTCGGTCAAAAAATCGTATAATTGGACGACAGAAGACGCAGATCCGAAGCAAAGGAGTGAGTGGTCGCTCTAACCTCTGCGATGGGGCGAGGATCCAACGGCGGAGATGGGATCCGGCTGCGGGCGGAGGGTCCCGGTCGATGGAACCGAGGAGAGGAGAGGAGAGGAGTTGGAGGGCGATGGGGGGCGTGAAGGGGTTTGGATAGTCCGTATTTAAGGTCTTCATCTGTTTTGTTTTTATTTAGTGCACTATATATAATATCTTAATAGTGTATATAAATTTAGGAAATAAATAATATGCACAATTTCTTATGGCACAGCCAACATATAAATAGGGGGGAAAGGACATTTGGTTTTGATATAGATATGTATACATGCAAATGACTTATTCTTAGTATATTGAATTTATGAATTTATGTGATATTTATGTGTTTATTCATCATTTTGTTTGGTGTTTTGAATTGTAGGGATTCAATCCATAAGGTTAGGTTTAAAAGAAGCAAAGTATATGATGTTATGATTGGGTATCATGGGGATATTTATTGAAGAGATCTAGATTCATTTAACATCCGCGTCTTTTTTTTCTATATTTATTTATTTGGTATAAGAGATCTGAAAACTTTTAAATGTATTTTTGAGCGCAGCCTACGATTCTGATATACTGGAGAATATGATCACATATAGTGATGATAATTTTTTCCCGTGTCATCCTTCCAAGCCTAGCCTACCTAATTGGACCCTCTCAATGGTAGAGCATTCGATCTTTTCCCTATTAGGAATATAAGTCATATTAGGATTGACAAGCCTAAAAGAGATGGGACTCTTAATTCTAACAAATATTGGGATTGTATTTTTTTGGAATCCTTATCAGAATAGGACTATGGGTTGTACTCAAGCAATATATAGGTTATGTGGGCATTTCCTACACACCACCAACAACAATAACAACAAGAGACGCAACAATATAACTGCTAAAGGGGGGAGATTGCGACAGAACGAAGAGAGTTATACTCATTATTTTTTAGTGATATTTCTTCTTCCCTAATCATGAAAGGTAACTGACTATCATCATATCCGATTGTCTTTTCTTCATGTACTTGGGTGGTGGCAATTGATTGCGCATTTCCATCTAATGGCTTTGACCACCAATAATCATTTATCTAGAGCAGAACGATACCAATTCATTGCTTCATTCCCAACAACTGGTATTATATATGGATTCGGGGTTGTTGGAGGGATACGATGCAACAAATCAGAGTGAGGTTCAACATAGACGAGAGGACGTGATGTACAGATTCGCAATCCTTAAATGTTGTGGTATCGTGGGCTTGGAGAGATAGACCATAAGCATTGAAGATTTTTGCTAGTACTGGATAGCAAGAGATCGTGCAAATAGGACATGGCGAGGGCATCGTTCAATAGGATTGACAACAGAGGTGGTGAGGTCTTGTGAGGAGACCTGCATATGGTGATGACAGACTAAGGTAAACTCAAGACAATGTGTAGAACATGATGGCATTCAGCTCAGTGGAAGATTGTTATGAATAGAAGTCATATTAGAATTGTGTGTTGTATTCTTTCTGGAGCCCTTCTAGGAATAATACATTGGATTTTGTACTTTTGTTTTGTACTTGGGCTTTGTGTGTGTGTGTGAAAATGTGGACATTGCCGATACACCACCAACAACCACAACATAGGCAACAATGTAACCATTAGATAAATAGAAAGAGAGAGAGAGAGAGAGAGAGAGAGAGAAGAGAGGGAGAGTGAGAAAGAATGGAGAGAATTGTGCTCGTTCTTCTTTTGTTGATCTTTCTTCTGTGATGGTCACGAGAAATAACTAATCACTTTCATATTTGACGGTCTTTTCTGCATGATCCCCAAAGCAGTATCCAAAACAAAGGTAATATGTGTTCTTTGTTTTGTTCCCAACAATACCCTTAGTGATGACACTTCCCAATCATAACTTCTTTTCAATAACCCTTTTGACCTCTTCACTATTTTGCATCCTTTTCGTGACTATGCTTTATGTGGATTCTCATGGAAGATTACTCTAATACCATCTTCCAAACTAAAAATACTCCAATTTAATTTAAATGTTGGTTTGTGCTCCATATAAGCTCTTTAGATGCTTCTTGATGAGAGAGACTAGTAGAATTACTGCAAGAAAATTGAACCAAGGCAACGAAAAATTTAAACAATGAATATTATATGTCACTTACTTATTTAAATTCGCAACGAATAATGATGTTTATTGTTATGCTCCTAGCAACAAATCATACAACAACAATTATTCGTTGACTTTTTCTTCAAATCGTTGCTTAGAACCAATAAGTATGAATTTTAACGAATAAGTCAATGAAAAAATCATCGTTATATCGACCTTTAACAATGAATATATATGACATTCGTTGCTAATTACAAGTACAAAAGATTATTTGACAATGAATAATTTCATTGTTATATCTTTAACATTGGAAGATATGGCAAGAATGTTCCAATTATTCATTGTATTAGGTCCAATTTCTTGTAATGAATCTAGATGCGTATTTGAATAAACCGAAGCACGCGTATATATAAAATGGGAATTTTGAGTCTATCCTACATGAGGTAACAACCATCCTTTAAGTCCTTGCATAGTTTATTATTATCATCATATTTGAGTCTATCATTATGGTAGAAAGTCGTGATTAAGGGTAGGATGCAAGTTGATCAAAGAGAAAAGGGATGGGTTATGGGGTTGGTTATTGAGGATCTAAATTCATGGATTATTGTGTGAAATGAATTAGGAATTGATATTGTATTGCTATAACTTGGCAATATATTTTGGAAGCATGCTAAGCCCAAGGAGTCTAAGGAAATTTGGAAAAAAAAGAAGAATCCATTAGCAAGAGAGCAACAAATTGTTAGCAATGTCCCAACAAACAACCAACCAAATAGATTAGCCAGCTATTAGGAGGAACATCAAAGATGCATAAAAAGGGGGTAACCTAGTGGTTTAGGAATAAAAATATTTGATTTAAAATATTGTGCTAAACAACCACACAAAAAGAATGATTTATATAATCAACTTTAAAGTATAAAAAATATAAAGATTCATCATACCAAAGGTCCATATCATGTTCCCAAGTTTAGCCTACTTAGAGCATATTGCTAATACATTCCAAATAGTATAATGAAGAGAGCACTTAGGTATGTATTAGTACTCTAATACCTCTCTTCAATGGCATCTGGGACTGATTGCACGAGATGTTAGTAGGGATAAAAATAGTTATGGATATATATATGTATCCGATCTGTCACCGTATCTGTTTTATACAGATTTTGACATTTGTATCCGTTATTCATTTTAAAATAGATATGGATATCATTTTGATATCTACAAACATCTTTATCTGTATCCGTATATCAGATTTCGTATATAAATATAGTCATGGATTTATTTTTAACATTATATAACATAATTATATTCCTTCTTTCACTATATTGTATATTTTTTATGACACAAACACATTTAATAAAATTCATATCATGTGTTTTCCATCCCGTTCATATATTTTTAAGTCGATTCTATGTAGTATTTCTAACATTACTTGTATACGATCGGTATCTGTTTTACATTCCTATATATTTTTTAAGGATATGGTAAGATAGTTTTAACATCTGTTAATATTTTTATCTGCATATATATTCATATTCAAAAACGGATAAGAATGCAGTAACACTTATATCTATATTGCATTCCTAGATATTAGACTATACATCCAACTCATCTATCCCACAATCATTAAACTAATATTGAAAATATTTAATCACATGAGAAACAAAATAATATTATATGGACATAATTATATTCATTCACATTCATTGTATGCATATATTTATATATAGAGATTGATGGGGCTGCCCTTAGGGGGCAGCCAAGGCCCCCCCCCCCCCATCATTTTACCGTAATTTTTATTTTTTTAAAATATCATCATATATATATTCATCTATATATCTCTCTCTCCAAAATTTCATTCGAATTTCATTAGAAATGGAGACTCATATACTCTTCATCTAAGTTGAGATCCTCGAGAGATGTCAATGAGTCGGGTCAAGGGCTGATATCAATATTCTCAAACTTGTTTCTATTTATTTAGTTGCTACCAATACCGCATGTTTATTAAATGGATAAAACCCCTAAAAGGGATCCCCCACATACCTAACCGGTATGCATCCTCCAAATAGGTACCACATATTAATATAAAATCTAATCTAAACTAACCGTATGTATATATATACTATATTTTCGCAAAAAAGATAGTAAAATCAAGTAGAATCTACAAGATAGCTTATCTAAGGGCAATCCCCAACTATTTGGAGGAATGGATTTTTTTAAGGTGCTAGAGATAATATACATGGGAATATCGAAGATGTGTTGCATGTAGACACGTGATTTGTGGAAAACACATGATGTGTAAATTCATGTCAAAAATATGCAACAAGTGTGTAGGGAACTTATATTTATGGGTTGATTTTTCTCAATTAGAGTGAAAACTTCTATATGTTAGAGATACAATTTTTATATGCTAGAGACAAAAAGATAGTCGAATCTAAATTAATGCAAGTAAATGGGAAAAATATATTACGACTTTTATATATGTGGGTTTAAAAATGCTAGATATTAGATAAGTCGGACAAGTTCGACAAAGTTGCAACACCGCATACATATCATATGTGAATATGCCTTAACAAGGAGTATACTAGTTTTGCATGTGTAGTGATACACTCTTTTTGTACTATTATACACCTTAATCGGAGACTACTTATGGTCAAGTACACTAGTATACCATTAATTTTCAAAGGCACGCATTGGTATATTTGTATACACTTGGTGTACATCAATATGCATTAAGCCATTACATATATACTTAAGTAGGTAGCAGTACATCTATAACACATACTATAGTTGGATTTTTTTCAATTTTCTCTCTCAGGCGGACACGTGGCACTCCCTATGCCACTTTCTCGCTCTCCCATGTCTCTCGCATACCCTCATCTTTCCCCTCACCTCTCTCTCTCTCTCTCTCTCTCTCTCTCTCTCCCCATGGGGGCAACCCCATTTTTCCCTTTATAATCTTAAAGATAAAATAGTCTTCATCTTTATCATTAACTGCTACAATATAGCAATGGTCTCATAATATAAGATTAAACAAATAAAATATCATGTGGGAAAATTAAGTGTCGCATTACATTTACAAGAGTAAAAATTACATTTAACTTTTGAGATTTTTCTGTAATTTCTTTCGTTTGAGTATGAGATCAAGGAAATTGAAGTTTAATCCATTGAGTACTAGAAAGTAATTAATTGATTTTTGTTGTTTCCTAAAAAAGTGAGTTGTATAGATATGAAAAATTATTATAACTCAAAATAATAAGAATATATTACAAATGATTTGTATTTCCATTAAATAAATTTCAAAATACTCATTTGATTACATTTAAAAATTAGGACGCGATCAAAATAAATTAAAACAATTAATATTCCACTCAAATAACAATATCTAACATACATATATTATGTGTAAAAATGTATAGAACTTATCGCGTAACTATGTAAAATTTTTAAAACATATTAAACCCATGAAAGGCTATGTAAGCCATGTATATCTTTTAAAATTACCTGAATCCAAAAGATTTACTTACATGAATTGTAACATAATTTCCAGTGCATATTTTCCATGCAAATATAGGTGGTCAACATTGTCGTATGAACAATATTATTTTGAAAAATAAATCTATCATAACTCTCTCTTTGTTTATTTTTTTGACCTACAGAACTTCTAAGTTATTTTGTGATGTTTGTAATTATTTCAATGGTTGTTAAATTTATAATACTTAGATTAGTTTGTCATAGATTTAATGGCAACAATAGTAAGCTTAATCTCCATTTTAGTTAGTCATTTCTTTGAAAAAATAAATTTTATATTATCATGTATGATATAATACATGTTGCTCATATGATACATGGTTGTCGTTAACAATTATGGTACTATTCTAAAAATATTATATTCACTTATCTATTCTATAAAAGAAAATCACACTTCAACGCTTCGATTAAATTTTATAATTTGAAATAAAAATTTCAATCGACTCACTGCGAAGCGCGAGCAAATACACTAGTATACTTATATTGTATGGGCAAACACACTCCCGTTCTTGGAGAGGAAGTCTCTAGGTCAAGGGTATATTAGTTCATACCCTAATTGTATCAACACACTCGTGATTAGGATATTTTTCTATTAAATTTTCTCACTATTTTTGGCATTCTCACCTTGGAAAATTTGTCCCTTCTTTCCCTTCTAGGATCATGTCATGTTCGTGCAACCTATCATGGTGCCTACATCTTCTAATTTCACATCAGATTGTGTTAGACACATAAGTGCCTACATCTTCTGTGATCATGTCCCTTCTTTCCCATCTAGGACCATTTTACCTGTGTCTACTTTTGAATCCGAGTTGTTTGCTTTAAACACCACATGAGGGTGAGCAGGTAACACGTTTTCTCATAGAAATACTTGCAGTGGGAAAGCCAATTCATATGACATCTTTGCATTGTGATAATATTGTGATAATATGATAGCAATCATTAAGAATAAAGTTGAAAGTATAATCAAAAGACAAGAAAACACATATAAGTCAGACTTCAGACTTCAAGAAAACTTGTATCTTATGTGATAACTGTCATCGAGTTCATTGGATCCGACGATAACTTAAAATCTACATTTACAATTGGACTTGACAGATCTTTAGTCCTTAAGTCTATGCTTGGTATGAGATGGCGCCCTTGCCTTTGTATGCATCAGGAGGCTTGCAGTTTCGGATGTCACCGACGAATTGCATTACCCATTGCTCATGTATCCCAGCGCAGCAGATGACGTTGGGTTTGAAGCAAAACACGCGTATAGCAGGTGGGATGGGTAGTTCTTCCTCATGACTAAAGCATCGATCCGGCCTTCCGCGTCGGCTCGGGCTTTGAAACCGACTGCTACTATCTTCAGAAAACAGAAGAATTTAGACTCCATTAGCAGGATTTTAGCATTTACCTGCAAAAATAACATTGTCGTTCAGAATTTACCAAGAAATAGTAAGTATCAGCAGCTGCACATTATCTTTAATAATATTTGCTACAAAGTAGAATTTGGATTGTTTTGAGGAAGAAATAATAGAAGTTTAGATAACACTTAATGCGATATCGAAACTGCCAGTATTAGGGTTTGAGCATGAGCCGGATTAGTATCGAAATTGCCAGTATTAGGGTTTGAGCATGAGCCGGATTAGTATTGGGCCGTGACATATGATGAAGGCCCATTTACATTCCTACGTAAGCCCATTAGTTTTTGCGGTCCAATGGGCCGAAGGCTTATATATGGCTGGGGTTTAGATGGGGCTGGCTGTGGATTTGTATATGGCTTTTTTTGAGCAAATATTATAATGTTGGTGCTACTAAGTAAAGGACAAATATATGATTCACTCTCACACTTTGTGAGTTTTAGATGTGTGATCATCTATGAGTGTTATAGCTTCTCCCACTTATATTCGCAACATCCTCGTTGCGGCATGATCCGTCACTCATTTTCAGTGACGGTGGCGGTTGCATGCTTTGAGTAGTCATTTCCTCATATTTCTTTGTAGGGATAGCTCCATCTTTCAGGTAGCTCTTTCCACTATTAGAGAGAACTTGGCTCTGATACCATTTATAATGTCCTGAGCTTAGGTCCCTGGTCCATTATCGAGGAAACTGATCCTGACAATTTGCTGGGTTCTGACCCAAATTGATCCATTGACAACCACCCAAAATGCTTAAGCCCAAGCTGTCAAGTAGCAATCCCAACCACTTATAACCCACTCTCACGCTTTGTGAGTTTTAGATGTGGGATCATCTTTGAGATTATGAGTGTTACAGCTTCCCCCACTTATATTCGCAACGTCCTCATTGCGACATGGCTATCACTTATTCCCAGTGACAGTGGCGGTTGCATGCTCCGAGTAGTCATTTCCTCCTATCTCTTTGTAGGGATGGCTCCACCTCTCGGGTAGCCCTTTCCACTATCATAGGGAACCGGACTCTGATACCATTTGTAAATCCTGAGCTTCGGTCCCCGGTCCGTTATCGAGGAAAATTGATCCTGACAACTTGTTGGGTTCGGGCCCAAATTGATCCATTGACAATCACCCAAAATGCTTAAGCCCAAGTTGTCAAGTAGTAGTCTCCACCACTTATAATCCGCTCTCACACTTTGTGAGCTTTAAATGTGGGACTATATTTGGGAGTATGGGTGTTACATATTTCTAGACGTATATTTCCAAATCCAAGCTTGATTCGGACATACACTGCTAAGTCCATTTCGAATAGAACTCGAGCCAAGCCCGATCCCACACTATACATCTTGATCTTAATCCTCTCGGTCATTCCCGACCTTCTAAAGTTCGAGTTTGAATCTTTCAGGGTTCGATCGATTTCAGGGTTCAACCGATAGAAATAGGATGTGGTACATGGTTGCGAAGGACAAATAAGGATAAGAATTCTAACGCGACACTGTGCATGTACAAGTTACAAGTTTGATGGACTGATCTGTTCGGGAATCTCTGGATCTATGCTATTATTTAATTTCATGAAGCATTTCATCGCTTACTACATCTTCCATGTATGTAAGCTAGGTTAGAACGGATCGAGTAGCGAAATATGTATAAGGATAAGCTCTAAAGTAAAATTAGATGTGTGGACATGTGTATTAATTCTCATATTGTGTTAAGCTTGCAAGAAATGGCTCAACTCAACTAATCACATCGTTCTTTCTTAAATTAAACACATTAATCTCAGGAAACAGACTTATCCTAATGAAAGGTTAATCAAAATTAAAGTGGGTAGCATTTAATTGCAGATAAGCTTAGGTATATCATGCCAAACTTTGCTAGATATAAATAATTACAAAACTAAGCAAGCTGCCTAACTAATTAGACTTAACTAGCAACCTAATTATCCCTATTCCAATGCAGCTTAATTTGACCATCCAACTAATCTCGAGGAGAAGAAGCACACTAACACATCAGCATGTCATGGCAATCCAATAAATTCCAACGAAATACATTTCAAATCAGATTAAGATAACATCAGTATTCGATGTTTACAAGATTGGCAATTGTTAATCAAACAAATGACCTTCAAGTCAAATTAATTTTTTCAGATAAAACACAACTGGATTGCCTAATTTTTAATCAGATTAACTACTCTTATCCCATACATCAAGGTTATCAAAATTCAACGATTTCGGAATTGCTGAAATTACTGCTTTCCAAATGGACTGGTAAAAGAGATTTATGTTTCTCTTTATCCTTAGCATTGTTTGTTAATCCATTTGATTGGATAATACAATTCCATATTCTTAGCATATCGTTCGTTTGTGGGTATGTAATGGCTCCGGATGATGATTTAAAACACTAATCTTATGGGAGTTTATATAGTAACCCTTACAAATATTTTCTTTAGATTGATATATTCTCAAATCTCCATAAACAAGTAGATATCTCGAATATCTCTAAATGCGAAGAACCCCTAATCTCTGAATAGAAAAAAATAAAGGGATCATTAAACAATCAGAATCTAGATATATATATATAATCAGATTTAAGAAGTTCCCATTGGAAGTTTACATTGAAACCGAAGGCAAGCGGGCAACAAGCTGCGCCGCTAGACCTTTTTGAATTGCAAAGCCAATTCTTTTGAACACTACATCCATAGATCTATGGTCCATCACATTGCTGTTCATCACTTTTTGGATCCTCGTTAAAAGCTCAATAGCTTCTGGTGCTAAGAAGCCAAATGTGTCAAAACCAAATGGGATGAAGGCATGTTGATTCTCCGTACAAGCTTTCTCGTGCTTCACCACTTTAGCTGAAGAAGCTTTAAGTGCAGCATGCCGTGCTGTGAAGGTCCCGCTCTTCAACTCCACCAACGGTGAAACTCCTGTCAAATCTATACAGGCATGTTTTCCTCCTATCCACCCAAAGATCAAAATATCAGCAGGTCTAAGTGTAGATCTTCCCTCCTGTGGGTCAGTTAAAAAGTTCACTGACGCCTCTTTCTTAGCAGCAATACCTGCACGCCTGAGCACATCAAATAAAACGTCTCTAACAAGATCGTGTCTGTACTTAAATCCCGGGAGCTCTCTGC
This sequence comes from Ottelia alismoides, assembly GCA_037367405.1. Classification (NCBI taxonomy): domain Eukaryota; kingdom Viridiplantae; phylum Streptophyta; class Magnoliopsida; order Alismatales; family Hydrocharitaceae; genus Ottelia; species Ottelia alismoides. The sequence continues at coordinate 308,619 of JAZKJV010007537.1, read as the reverse complement.
AATGAATTGCATGATCACCAAAATTGTCTAAGCATGCCTTGCGACAGATTGGACAAACCTCATCGGTAGGGAATAATGGAATCATCAGACGGTATTTGAGAATACTGCGGTACTCCACCGGTAACATGTGAAGTCCAAGTCCGTCTATAGGAAGGGTAAGGAGAAAATCTTGGGCATGATCAGCTTGAAGACACCGGAAAACTGCCTTTTGTCTAACGGACATGTTAAATGCCACATCCATATCCACAATTATTTTGCTAAAAAGGAGCACTCGCCAAAACATTTTGGGTCTTAGGGGGGACGGTGTTCTTTTTAGAGAAACAACTGAGGTCGAACGAGGAAATCAAACCATTAAGCCTTTGGAGAGCACAGTCGAAGTCGGAGTCCAAATTGTGAATTTTACTATCCCGTAGTATATGGTCCTGAAGTTCCCAAGATTGTGCCCTAGAAGCCACAAAAGCGTAGGAAGAGGCCTCCACAGCTGAAAGTAGCCCCAAAGCACCAAGTCGAATGGGTAAAGAAGCCACCCTCCATTGTAGATCTCCAAAAAAAGATCCTCCACAAACAACAATATCTTCAATAGATCCTCGTAAGTCTCTGTCAAATAAAATTGCGGCCTCTTTCATGTACAAGGGTTGACAAGTCCTCAAGTCAAATAAAAGTTTTGATAAGCCCATGCAAGAATCTAGATGGATCTTTTAATCAATTGGAATCCAAAGGGATTGCTTGTCACTAATTAATCAGATTGCGGGTGGATCATTAATCATTAATCAATTAGGATTCAAGGTAAATCAACAATATCCATAACATGTCATCACCATCACCTTCACACCAAGGTTAACACCATACTTATTACCACTACCACCACCAATAATTGTTAGGGCCACAATCACCATCAAAACCATCGCCATATAACCGTGTCTATTTATAAAATCATTACATATAACCGTCCATTTAGTAAATGTGTAATTTCTATCGGATATCCATACCTCCAGTGGATACTCGTGTAGCCAATGGGTACTAATATATTCAACGTAATAAAATTTTAAGCTATTCATAAATGTACATAAGATTTTCACACACAGATTAAACAGAGGAAAATCATGTAGTATGGTGGTATACAAAGAGTAGGGAATGTTAAAGGTTTATGCATATGTGTTAGCTCTTTTGGGTTGATATTTTTTATTTATTGAAAATACAAAGAAGAAGTTAAATATGATTAAAATGACAACGAGGAGAAAATTAAGTTGGATTTTATATATGTAAATTCATACATATTAGATATGAAGTGGATTTGTTGAATTTGACTAAAATACAACACACATATCTATATTTATTTTTACTTTTTATTCAGGTTTGGGACAAATTCTGGTTTGGGTATCCACAATGCAATCCCAAACCCATATCCATACCCGCACGGGTAGTAGATTTAAAATCCAAACACATTCAAAAGTAAATCGAGTGAGTTTCGGGTCCTTATATGGAACGGGTTTGAGACGGATACCCAGTGGATATACCTAGATTGATACCCCTATATATATCAACATGGTAGAGTTGGAAATGCCAAGTAAAAACTAAGGATAATGGCTGATTTATAAACCTTCCATTTTAAAAATGTATGGCTTAAATTATAACTATTTGAAAATGAATATTAGATGGCGTTTTGTTCCTACGTTTTTTGTTATAAGAACGAGAATCTTTTCTATAAATCTCATGAAATACTAAATGAGCTCACATGCTAATATCTCTGGTAATTCAATTTGAAATTTTTAACTCATTATCAATATCTTTTTTAAAGACAAAGATCTGCAGGTCAATAATCATAAAAAAATACCCAAGCAAGTTGATTACTAGGTTGGGTTGGGGTATGTTCCTGTGGATAGTAGGTGTTGGGACTGTTGGAATGATAATTGTGATATGATGTGACATTGATCATGTGTTATATTAACTTTTTAATGATTATAATATATTTTTTGATGTTAATAGTTTTATTTGAATATGGTTAAAAAATATTATACCAAAGAAATTGTAAGGTCAATACAAGTAATCCCAATCCACAAATGTAAGGTTGGAGCTTGGGGTATGCCAGGGTACCCCGCTGTACCCTGGCAATCAAACATGCCTAAGAGTTTCGCGTCCTAGAGGGTAGGAGTTGGCACTGTTTTAGGTCAATCTAAATAATTCAATCAAATCATTTTAAATTGGTTAAATGAATTGGGTTATTTGGATTTTTGGATCAGATTAGGCCCAATTCATTTTATTTATTTGGGTATGGGTTGGTTGATTGATTTGATATAATTCATATGACCATTCATTTAATCCGAACAATAATTATGAGTGATCCATGATTTAAACCCACACGATCTGACTCGAAAATTCTTATGCATGCTTATACACATATACATATAATATACATACATTATACATACCATTGTTTAGTATAGGTAAGTTATAATTACCGACTTGTTAATAAATAATAGTAAAGGCTGGAATAGGATCGATACATATTTTAATTGAACCTATGATTGGGGATTGGAATCGGATTGGATAATACGCTTAATTGAATTTAAATTGGAATTCAATTGGAGATTGGAATTACGATAAGCAATTTTGGAATGATTTGTATTACTAGACATGTAAGATTGTAGCTAAATTAGGAAAAGTGATTTACATAATTATTAATTTGGATCGAAAACATCATCCAAAACTCTCATTAAATCACATGCATTATCAGACATGCAAACTTGTAGCTAATTTAGGGAAAAAAGTTATTTGCATAATTATTAAATTGAAACATTCAACTATTGTTTATTTGACTAATTTGATTTTAACTCGACCCATGGACCTAAATCAATAAATCGAATACCTCAATCCGAAGTATTTCGACTGGGTGGCGAGTTTCATTTTTTTCAACCCGAATCGAATAACCCAAACTGACTGAATACCGACTCCTACTGGAGGAGGTCATTCTAAAGGGACTAACGACTGTCATGAAGGGGTCGTTCCAAAAGGAGGAAGGACTATCTTGGAGCTTCACTATCAAGATCAGCGTCTTAAATCAAGGGTTAAAATACTAAAACAAATTTATCTTAAGGCAATGAAAATTCGATATAAACCGACATATCTTCCGTTGTTAAATTTATAATGATGAATATTATTTATTGTTTTTAAATTTACGATAATTATATGTTAGATTTCTCATAGATGCTTTACTCTTGTTGTCATTGCTAGAGTTATCGACGCTCGGTACAAACACTATGTGAAATGTTGCTATATTAACCATTGTTAGATATATAATGACAAAATTGCATTCGTTGCGAAATTTGAAAAATCAAAGATAATAATTTTACAACAAATGTTTTTCTTTGTTATATAAAGACAAGAGATGATCATTGTCATAAGTAAACTTTTGGTGTTACCATGTGCGGATAATTAAAGAGTCCACGTGTCAGTACGTTGAAGATGATGGTGATGACGATGACGATGAACGACAATTTGACCTCGCAATGAATCAAAACAAGACAAAGGATGTTAAAAATCTTTAGTGCCATGTGAGGATAATGTAGCGGTCATTTTCTTCAGGAAAAGATTTGCCATGAGCACATAGATTTGGTGTCCCCCACAAATATTTTCTTATGGCCCCATCGTAGATTTAATTTGATATCTATGTTGGGCTTTTGCTCTCTTGGCATTGAATTGAATCTTAGGGTTTTTACACTTTTGTTTTTCCGGATTTTGCTCTCGTGGCATCCAATGGAGAGAGAGAGAGGAAGGTCGTTAATCGCTTGTGGAGTGGTTGGAACTAATATCGGTTTCGGATATCATATCGATACCCTCTCGATACGATATTTCGTCGAAATTTCGACGATATTTCGCCCATATCGATCATCATTTATGAAGAAATGATCGAAAACTGTCTTCATATCGTCATTTCGCTATTTCGGTTTCGAAATCGAAATTTTGCCAAAATTTCGTCGAAATTTCGTGAAATCTGAAACCACCTGGAACACTTAGGATAGAATAACCTAACTATGACCTTTGATGATTAATCTCCATGAGCCTTGTTCATAATCAATTAACTTTAATTTTTAGTTGAATGTGATTTTGCATTTTTTGTGTATTTCCATGAGCAAAGAAGAGAAGAATACGACTTATCCACGCCCTTGTTTTGATCGAGCTCTATGCTCCTCGTCTCTATCAAGCAATAATTGACCGTAAGCCTCGAAGTGGACCCCATCGACAAAACGAGTCCAAGGTGATGCTCTCCGGTTGGTAACCGAGCCGACCCTTCTATATTTTTGGATTGGAATTCTATCACAAATTATAGTAACATCACATCACATTCTTTATTCCAATCCTCTCCAACATTGATAACCATCCCAAACAGCTATCATTCACATCAGATTACCCCAACCCACCATAACTAGGGATGGGCATTGGGCTGGGCCGGCCCAACCCAACCCGAAGCCCGGCCCAAAAAGCTCGGCCCAGTCCAACCCCAAAAGAACATTGGGTCGGGTCTGGGCCTAAATGTTCGGCCCAAAATTTCTTTGGGCCGGGCTCGGGCTTGGCTGACCCAACCCGACCCGGCCCACGGCCCGACCCATTTGGGGGCCCGACATAAGGACCGAATGGTGGCCCAATATGTAGCCCAATACCCATCCCAAAATTATGCACGAGTCTTAAGCTCAGGTTTTACATAGACCATTCGCGCCTCCCCTTCCCTCTTTTAGCCCGATTGGACTCTCTCCATTTCATGTGTTTGTATTGCTTGATGATGTTTTGGAGGAACTTCAATTGATGAATAATCGAGGATTTATCTATTGCATGAATAGGAATAACCAGAAAATGCACATCACAAACAAGAGCCATAAAAGAGAAGCATGCCACAATTGAGAATGGGCCGGCCTGACCCAAGCCCGACCCAAAGGAATTGGGCCGGGCCTGAGCTTGGGCCGGACCACAAAAAAATTTGTGGGCCGAGGCCCGGCCCAAGGCCCGAATTTTTTAGATGGGCTTGGTCCGGGGCCCTTTAGGGCCCGGCCCAGCCCGGCCCATATCCATCCCTAACCATAACCCATCAATCAAACAGACCCTTAGGGCAACACCGCGAGATGATCTGATGGGTGGGTGGGGGTGTTGAGGGATGCTTGTTGGAAGTTCCTAAATACTTTTGTTTATTTTCTATTTAGTCCCTTGAGAATCTTCTTACTTAAAAACTTGAACTTTCCTTTCATTTTAGACTCTGAAATTTTGCAAATTCATATTTTTGCTCATTTTTCAACATATTTGAAAGATTTCAATTTTGTTAAGCTTGTCTAAATTTCTCTCATAATTCTTAAATATTGCATGAATTTATAGAATTAAATTTGTGAAATTTACTTATTTTTATCCAAAAAAATAAATTTGACTATTTTAGCATTGTACGAAACGCCAAGCTTTCAATATGGAGTTTCTGTCTCTACAAACTGGACAAATGTTGTGGCAACGAAACTTTTGTTATCATTGGTAAAGAATTAACATGAAATTACGCAAGTATTTCAAAAAAAATATTGAAGTGACAAGCGTCCATCACCTACACTAGTATCAGATCCTAAATTGACGTTTACAAATGTGTGTGTGTGTGTGTATATATATATATACACACACACACATATATAGGGGACTTATCCAATGGGTTATGTGTCCATTTGAGATGAGATAGCCCACTCATATTTTACCAATATTTTCTATAATTTTGAATTCAATGTTTATTTATTTACAATTATTATATCATATATAATCTTACTATTAGTAACTATTTTCATATAAAGAAAACCTTAGATTTACAGGAAATTGTCATTAGTAAGAACAAAAATGACACTAGTGATACGATTAATAATACAATCATTTTGTATGAATTTAAGGGTTTTTTCCTGAAAATAGTTACTACTAGTAAGAATATGATATAACAATTGCAAACAATAACTATTAAGCTCAAAATGATAGTAAATAATGGTAAAAAATGAGTGGGCTCATCTCATCTCAAATGAGCATAGGGCTCATTGGATAATTTCCCTTTTATATATTTATATATATATATGGGAGAAAAATGGGGATGTCCCTTGGGGGAGCTAATTGGCTCCCCCGTCCCATTTTCCCCATATTTTTTTTATTTTTTTAAATTTCTTCCATGAATATTCATCACTATATCCCTATACTATATCAATCAAATTTCTTACGAAACAGAAACTCCTACGATCTTCATTTAGACAGTCATTTTTAACGGTCTCAAAATTGCTAAAAAAATGATTGTCTAGATGGAGATCGTATGAGTCTCTGTTTCACATGAAATTTGAATGACATAATATAAGAATATATTTAGGAAAATCCACGGAAGCATTTATCAAAAAATAAAAAAAATTGGGAAAAATAATGCGGGGGAAGTTAAGTTAGCTCCCCGTAGAGAGCATACACATTTTACCCTATATATATATATATATATATATATATTCGTCACAAATTTTGACCTCATCAAATCCGAGAATTGTATGAGACAAATGATTAAAAAATAAGAATATATTAAATTATTCTTCAAAGGGTTAACTATATACTCCAACTTTATCGTTAAACTAAATCCTTTTACACACGACTTAGATTTTTAAAACAGTCAGGTACATTATATATTCATGACCCGAGTCTGCATATGTAATATTAAAGTCAACCTTAATAACATGCGCACAACTTAATCTAAGATTAAGACGGAAGAATATTATCAGCAAGGTGGGTTTATATATACAGGCTTCTTACATCACGATATTCTTCTTGTTTAATCTCTTACCTACAAATAATTATCGACTTAAGTTATAATGTTAGATGCCAATTAAAATATATCACTCATGGATCATGAACAGATCTGCATGAGATATTCCCCCATGCTTGTTCGATTGGTCAACTCGAGTCCTATGCGATGCACACATGGCACGATTTGGACACAAATCAGATAATGCAAACACCCTCTCATTGTCTTTATGGAAAGATTTTGATATTGGAATTCAATCCAATTAATCCCTTTAATTAGTTTTTTTCTAATTAGACTGTGTGTTCAACTAAGCAAGCATGCGAAACATTAAATTAAGAACTTGACAATTCTAGAGAAAAAAAAAGATGCAAAGTTGGATTTTGATAGGTTCACATGCAACGAGTTGGATACTATACGACGTGATCATCAATCTAATTCGATGTAATATCCATATATAATGATATATAATGATGTAAATATAGTTTCGTGTTTTAAAAACGATCAAATTCATTCACCTTTGGAAAAAAGAAGCTTGCATAATTAAAACAGTAAAGCATTGAACGTCGGCCAAACTTGGGATAATTTTGCATCAAAAGTTATCGAAATTAAGTATTCAAGAGCAAAAAAAAGTTAGATCGTAAAAAAAGGACTTGGTAGATCTTCATGGAAGGTTGGTAATTAAGTGGCTAGTCATGCAAAAGTCTCCATTTTTTCGCATATTTTATCACTAGAGATCGAGTGATTTATCTGATTCTCTATACGTTTTTCCTTAAGGAGGCAAGCTTTTACTATCCTTGCTTGCGAAAAAAAATCCATGTAATACAGCTATCAATTTTACAATGAATTAATATATATATATATATATATATGATCTATTGAACACTCAGAAATATACTCTAAAAAGCATTTGCACCTTTTCCTACCAATGTACCACCAAATTGTTGTCGTATTTTTATCGGCATGTATAAAAGTATTTGTCAGTATAAAGGTTGAGGTTCGAGAGTGTTTAATTAATATCGTGGAGTCATCCCAATCTAGCTCCAGACGCATTCCCACCATCGATCAGTCAACCTTTACATCCATTCGATCGGAGTACCATCACCAAATCTCATCATGGATATCAATCCTGACCTTCTTTTAGCCACCATTGTTGCCCTTGCAAGAATGCCTTCAACAACCCGTCGATGAACGGTGATAGGTATGCTCCTCTTAACCATACTTGGTTTGAAGGAATCCTGATTTAATTCAACTCATTACCAATCAACCTAATAGAAGGGCACAAGTGAACAGGAAGCGAAAAAATATGAGCACAACTGAGATTCCAAGAAATGATGGACACAATTGATATTGTAGAAGTTAAGAGGTGCATACATGTTAAAAATCCAAAACAGAGAGAATCTATGATGTAAATATAAATTGACCCAAAAAGATTCCGGATATCAAATTTCAAAGCTCTCGTGTGATAGCGTGGATCGTCTAGGGAGGGTAGCAGCAGACTCTACTGCACCCTTTGGGGCCACTCGATTGCGATCGAGCAGTTCCCACGAAATCCTACTTTTTGCGGGCCTGGATCGAGAGATTTCGTGGGAATCGCTCAATCACGATCTGATTGGCCTCAAAAAGTACAACGGAATCTACTGCAACCCTCCCTACAACAGATAATCCGTGCCCGGCCGGACCCACAAACACGAGAAGGCTCATCACGTGAGAGGTGTGCGAGGTCGGTGGTTGGGTTTCTGAGTTGAGGGTTGTGGGACACCAACTGCCAACCGTCACCGATGGTGCCCATGTAGGTAAATGTTGAAACTCGCCACATGGAAATGACGTGGCACTGATCACCGGCAGGCAGGCCGTGGGTCCGGCCGGTTGAACGGACGGCTCAGATCCTGCCGGCGAACGGCAGTAGTGCTCGAGATATCGTGGCGCTTGCGTGGCATCGTACCTCCCACGTTGTGGATTGGTCCAGACGGACGGCGAGGATGAGATCCGTGCAAAGTGATCCGACGGTGCACTGTCCGCCATGTGGTGAAACGTAAGGAGGTTGGCGGTTTAGTGCTACGCGCTAACTTGTGAGATCACTGCCTAACTGGTACCGGTAAGGATTTTTGGGATATTTATAGGTTGCACCTTCCAAGTTATTTCCCTAATGATTCTAACTTTTTTGCAATTACACCTGTATTTTTGAAGTTTTGCAATTTCACTCTATTCGTCAATTAATCTTAGTATATAAGGACACAAATATAATAAAGAAAGAATATCTCTGTGATTTCTGTAAAAAAATCGAGGGTTTAAATGAAAAATCCCTTATCTTTTGTGTAAGGCCATATTTGGATTAAGGGTTAACCATCCCTTTGGCCGGTTTACTCCGCAAAATCCACCCCTTCTCTCACTTCTGGGTCCACTTTTCCTCTTTTTTTAATATATTATATAAATCATTTCTCTTAATAAATCATTTCTCTTTAATCTATTTCATCAAAAAATAACATATTATGTCATCATATCATCTAAAAATTATAAACTACTCAACTTCAATTCACTTTTCCAAACTTCAATACAATCGTATCACAATAACTACTCAATTTTCCATACTCCAATACAATCACACAAACCCACTCAACACAAAATCCTCTACCCAAACACTAAAACATAAAAATGGAGAAGTGCTCAAACTTTATTAACATGTAAGTTTATTCTTTATTCATGTTCTTTTGATTGATCTTTTAATGGGATAAAGGTAAGATCTGCCTAACTTATTTTTATTCTATATTTATTTTTTTCTTGAAGACTTGAAATAAGGTATACTTATTGTCGGAGGAGTCATATCTATTTTGAAATAAATATTATGAAAAAAGGAATAACCAATCAATCTTATTTTTCAGTGATTAAGGGGGCAGTAGGGTTGGGTTGAACATTGATCTTTAGAGTGGGAGCTCATTGCCTCTACCATCAGACCATAAGATGAGCTCAGTAAAGAACATCATATATAAGGAAAAATAAACGTATTTGTGGAATAAGGAAGGTGAATAACTATTCCAAGAACAAAGAACATCCGAGATATGAGATAAACTTTGAACCTAGTTATTTATATTTCCCAAGTGAAAGATATCGAATAACAAGCACCTTAACCAATCGTTTAATGCGAAATAAAAAGAAATGATGAATAGTGTGATTCATCTTTCTAGTTTGTTTAGGAAAACTTCAACTTAGACAATGAATTATTTGATTATTTGTTGATGCATCTTGTGATAATTAATATTATTTCTTGCAAGTTTATCTTCTATTCTTGTAATTCGTAACAAACTAATGCCATACATGTTTCTAAATGTTCACTAACAACGATTATCTATTGACCTTTTTCGTTAAAATTTGTACAAATAATTAGTAATTAATTTAGCAACAAATAAAAGTAAAAGTTATCAGATAATTGTTCTCATATGATTTTTTTGCTAGAATATATTAACAAATATCATATTCATCGTGAAATTAATGATTTAAAGAAAATTTAAAATGGAGAATATTCATGATTATAACTTTAACAATGGAAGATAATGATAACGAATATTAAACCGTCGGTTATTCTAAACTAATTTTATTGCAGTTATTAAACTATCGGTTATTCTAAACTAATTTTGTTATAGTGAAACATGCCGTGTAAATTAAGAAAAATATTATTTAACTGAGTGACTTAATTACATCGCATTACGCCAAAATTGGTTTATGACAAAGAATAATTTAAATATCATTTTTACAACTTTTGATGTTAAATATATAACAATGAACATTATGTGTTGCGAAATTGTCTTTGTTCCTTATAGATCGCAACGAATGTCATACTCATTGCTAAAGTTTTAACTATGATTATTCTCTTAGTTTTTTAAAATTCGCACAATCCTTTCAAATTTAGTTATGATTCGAACAAAAATAAGCATATAATTATTATTACATGAATCTTTGCTAATATGATATTTATTGTGAATTTAAATAAAAAACAGTGAATAATATTAATTAATATATATACATATTAAAAAATGATATGGTAATGAATATTAAATTATTACTTGAGATAACAAACTTTACTTTCAAGAGTTTTATCTCGAAGTTCAAATGTAAATTGTATTTAATTTATTGCATTAATAAGATTAATGACACTCAAGTGGGAAACTCGTTTGAGATATTTTTGGAACATGGCAGAACAAGTTGACGTGCATGTTGCATCGTGATAATAATATATAATACATATCGCTGCGCTATTCTATGCATTTTATATAAAAACTAAATTTAAAATAATATATATATCGAACAAAAAACTACTGCAATGGAAATTTTGGAATCTAAAACTCACAACGTGTAGACTAATGCCATAAGTAGTGGGGATCCGGGCCCTCCTTCTGCATAATTTTGAGGTGTAAATGTTCAGGTTTCATTAACTTTAGGGGTCCAGCTTTACATGTGATCTAGTTTTTATTTTACGAATAAAATAATATCTGTCATAATGGGTTTTTATAGAATTGAATTTTCGGTAAAACAACTCATTGAAAAATGGGTCTTTATACATTCGAATTGTCGGTGAACAACTCAATACTAAAATCAAAAAATTAATGAGACACTACAAAAAAATGAGCTATAGTGACGGATTTTTCAAATTCCATCACTAAATTAACCATTGTTATATAATGACGATATTATTTGTTGCGAAATGAGTTTTCGTACTCGAAATTAGCGATGAATATCATATCCGTCGTTATATCATAAGCAACGTTGCATATAACGACACTTATTCGTTGCCATTTTCAAAATATCAACTAATTGTTGCTATTTTTAGCTCAAAATTTAGCGATGATTAATTAGAAGTTTGAAAAATAACAACGGATAAGCGTCGCTATGTAGACCGTTGCTAATGATATAACGACAGGTATGATATTCATCGCTAATTTCAAGTACGAAACTCATTTCGCAACAAATAATATCATCATTATATATTTAACAACGGTTAATTTAGTGACGGATTTTGAGACCGTTACTATAGCTCAATTTTATTGTAATGAGATTATAAAAGGGTCGATTGTTTTCCAAAGAGAGAATCTTTCATTTTATACTTGATAATAAACAAGCTAGAGATAATTTGCTTTTATTAAAAAATTTTGTAAGGGCATTTTATTTCTTTTGCTTGGGGTCCATGAATGTCGGGAACGATACTGATGGTGATTACCACTTGACAAAACGAGTTGAAGCATTTTTGGTGTTTGTCAACATGTCCATCTGAACTTGTACTCAACAAGTTGTAAGGGCTAGTTTTTCTCATTAATGGACGGGAGACTTATAAGCTTAATGCAGATGTTGCAATTGAGGTGTTACAATGTTACCACGTGTACTATCAGCAATAATGCAAGCACAACCATGGCATAGATGGAACCTCTGGTATCAACTCAGTCACTCCCTGCTAATTAATACCATTACGTCCCGATCACTGCATGCATAATTTGGATGTTCTTCTCGATTATTGGTATTAGTACGACATACACAGTTCCATGCACAGTGATTTGCACGCATAGATGTCTCCTTGTTGTCCATTAATAACATGGTCATATCGTATTGCGTGTTTAAATAAATCTGCCGACCTCCAGTTCAACCTGGAAACCCTAGAACATATGAAAATGGCAGCAGATATTTTGAAGTGCAGATCTACCGGCCCGTTTTTATCCAAGGTTTTAAGCAGGAGGACGACAGACAGTGCCCCCCACGGATCATGTGCAGTGCAGTGTGCATGTGCATGTTCATGTGCATGTGCTGCTGTGCATGTGCATGGCAGTTGGATAAATCCGCAGGTCTCTTGCTGAGAATCCGAATCCCCTCAACCATAAACCTAATTTGCTTACTATCTCTGTTAGATTATTTTGTTGCATGTTTAGGTCCCCTGATCATTTCTTCTGCAGCCCTTTAATGATCATATGGTATATTGCTCGAATTTATATGATGTGGTGATGAATTTTTTTTGAAGAAAAAAGGATCCAAAGTCGTCGAGATGAGTACCTAATTTAGTGGGGACTATCGGATTTTAATTATGTGGATGGAAAAGATAAGTGAATGTGTCGCTGCAATCCAACAATTCCCGAATCACAAATTATTTACTCTAAGCGAATTAGATGTGCTTTTTTATTAACTTGGTATAGCTTCTAGCGTCGAACTCAAGGAGATAACAAATAAACAAGGATTATAAATTATTTCTAATTAATATATATGTGTGTGTGTGTGTGTGTTTCCTGTTTTTTAATTTTCTTTTTATTGAATTTTTATTTTTAATGGATTTTAAAATGAATTTTATATTTTTTTATTTATTTCTAAAATATTTGTATCTTTATTTTCAAAATTTTTATTTTTAATAGATTTTAGTTTTGCAAAATTTTAGATCTTTTTAGTTTTGCAAAAAAATATGGATATAATATAAACAAAATTAAATGAAAGTCTTTTTATATTTTAAAATATGTGAAAAATGCTCAAAAACAAAGAAATGATGTGCTTTTGCGTTCTAAGCATATTTTTACTATTTTTTTGTTAATTTTTGTGGTATTTTTACATTTTTGCAATTTTTTTACTACTTTAAAATTGAAAACAATTTTTAAATAAAACTAACTATTGTATTTGTGATTTTTAAAATAGAAAACAAAATCAAATAATCTAAAAATTAATTTTATGTAAAAGTATTTTTATCTATCTTTCGAAAAAAGATCAAAATGTATTTGTGTGATTTTATATCATTTTTATAAGTTTGTATGAATATTAATTTTTTTGTTTTTTCTGATTATATTTTTATTTGATTTTTGTATAGGTGATAAAATACATTAAGATAAAGCTAAGAAATTTTCATAGAAATTTTCAAAGTATTTTCTAATTTGAGTTCAACAAAATCAAATAATCTAAAAACTAATTTTATGTAAAAGTATTTTTATCTATCTTTCGAAAAAAGATCAAAATGTATTTGTGTGATTTTATATCATTTTATAAGTTTGTATGAATATTAAATTTTTTGTTTTTTCTGATTGTATTTTTATTTGATTTTTGTATAGGTGATAAAATACATTAAGATAAAGCTAAGAAATTTTCATAGAAATTTTCAAAGTATTTTCTAATTTGAGTTCTTAAAGATTAAATAATAGATTTTAAGATTTTTTTAAATTTTTGATAAAAAATGAAGGAAATTAATCAAACCAAAATTATCTGAGCTAAAACAAGTTATCAGGAAGTTAACCTAATTTTTAAGATTTTTTGATAATAAAAACTATTTTAGTCAAGCAAAATAAGAAATGAAATTAAATGCAGCAATACAGGGACTAGAATGCAATTTTAGACAGTTATTAGAGTAGAAATTAACAAAATAAACAAATTTAGGGTAGAATAGGAAATTTCTCTGAGGATACACGTTGAGATCCACGTGATCCGCAATTGGAAGGACTAAAACGCAATATAAAAAACACACCAATATTTATTAACAAGAAAAATATAAAGATATAATTTGCAAATACACCAGAAGCACGTGGGGATCCACGTGAATTCAACTAACATGGGCACGGTTACGATAAGAAAACTCACATGTACATTTATGCAATTATTTAGGAGTTAATATCCATTCATTCACTTTTATTCTTTATTTTCTCTTTAAAATCTCTAGATAAATACATGTAAATATATCTAACATGTACAAATTAACATAGTGACTGATGTATGTAGATAATGCACAAATACATGAATTTAAATACAAAATAAATGAAAAAAGAAAAGAAAATAAATGAAGTATTATAAATACTGAATGACTCTAAACCCTGAGACTAAGTCAATATTGACTTGGTTGACAAGGAATAAAGTAGGGGGAGATAAGGGAAAAAAATACAGACGAAATAACACAAACACCTAAAAGCCCTAGATGTCCAATGCACTCTTACATCAAAACTTACACTAATTTATAAACATTCTTACACACCTCAAATAAAGATACTTTCATACAAACATGTACATACTAATGTATAGAAAAATAAAAAAACAATTACAGATAAAAATAGTGTATTTTACAATTGAGGCACACATATGAAAAAGTTGTAGATTGAATTTCACAAATCCATATCTTCTCCATCTGAACTCAGACCAAACTCGCTTTTATTGTACTCTAACTTAATGTGTCTATCTAATGAAGATGGTTTCATTAAAAATAGAGGTCAGATACAAAAGTTGGCTTTTTGGGTCCCATTGTACTATATACAAATATGTCATACTCATTTAATTTATTCTTTCTATTTTTAACATTTTTTATATTTTCTTTTTAATACTTATAAATATTATTTAAAATAAATTAAAAAATTGTATATAAAAATTAAAACTTCTAAAAATACATTAAAATAAATAATATATTAAAAGAGACAAGTATACTATACATACAATGCATATACCCATAATTATTTAAGTATACAAATAAAGTCAAAAAATAAAATCTACAAATGTGTATTAAATTATAGTATAAATAAATAAAATATGTAAATGGGATGTTAAGTAATAAAATAAAAATAAAATGCATAAAAAGTATAAATACCTAAAATTACACTTGTAAAAATTAACCTATGATAAACAATCTGATATAAATAATTAAAAAATACCTAAAAATATTACATACAATAAGAAACAACTTTCATGTTTTAAATTTTATTCAATAAAATCATTTTCCATTTTATTTTTCTTTTCTTTTTATTTTCATTTCGATTTTGTCATTTAGTGGCTAACATGGACCAATGAGGAAGCAACGACCATTGACCCTAGTCAACTACCCCACCTCCAGTATAGACCGGTCCAAGCCACTTTCTTTCCTCATTTTTTCCAATGTTTCTAGCTCGGGCCAGGATTCCTTTCCACTTGATTCCTTCTTATGATTTCTTTACCAACCAATGAGCTTCATTCGCTGCCCTCTGCAGAAGTTCATCCGCCACTCCATCTCCCTGTGCACACCAGCTTCAAAGTGGGTTAAAGACATTCACCTCGACCCGTAAGGCTTTTTTCTGCAGGTAGCAAGCTTTGAAGAGGCATATGGTCAACAAGACTGAGTTGGACCAATAAGGTCATGGGAAATGGACAAAAGAGGAAAAATGACAAAATAGTTAAAAAAACAAAATAAATTAAAACAAAACAAAAAATTATTTTAATCTTAAAAACATTAAAATAAATTTATAATTTAATAAACTAGTTTAGTGATTTTTAATTATTAAATAATTTAATTTACTAGGTTAAATTACTTAAATAATGATATTTATAAGTATAAATTACATATATACAATATATTAAATATTTTTAACATGTTATTTTTTTATAAATATAAACTATATCTTACTTTATTTATTTACACATTAATTATGGATTTTAAATATATTTTTGTTTTATTTCTAGAAGTTGACTTAGTTGTACATATAAATAGGAGTATATACAAAATAGGTAAATTATACCTATGCATTATTTTTATTTTGGTTATTTTAATATTTTAATATTTTATTTATATTTTAAATAATTAATATAAATATATATAATATCATAAAAATATAATATATACAAAAAAAGTAAGGAAAATAAATCTAGGTATATACAAGTGTGTAAGTATATCTACAACCTCCCAAAAGTTGACTTTCACATCTTAACTCCATAAATTGTGAAACCGTCTTCATTTTAAGCTTATTTTATTTAGAACACAACGAAAGTGAGTTTGATTCATTTTGAGCTCACATGGAGAAGATATTTATCTTTCAATTATGATTTATAGCTTTTTCTGAGTACTGTATCTTTTTTTCTGTACATGATTTGTTTTTGCAATTATTTACAATACATATTTATACATAAGCTTCATGAAGATATCATTCTTTGTTTGAGGTTATTTTAATAATAAATAAAATAGTACAAGATATTTGCAAGATAAAAATGAAGAATATGTACAATGTATTTGTTGTTTTCTATAATTTTTTGTAAGTTATGAGCCATATCTCATCCTACTTTATTGCTTGTTGACCATCCCAATGCTTTACCTACTTCTCCTCCAATCTCCAAGTTTTTTCTTGCTTCACCAAAAAAAATGAATACATTTGTATGCCAAGTATAACGACACTTACCTAGAACTCTTCATACTTCTATAGAAATGTCATCAGATCATACACCTTTCTCGGGTCTCATAACCTTCAAAGTCTCCACTACTTCCTTCATTGTATTTATCTATAACTTGCATGATTCGAGTACCTTTCACTACTAGCTAGATCTCCCAAAGTCGTCTCTTTATTTCCTTCCCCAATGAAAAGGATATGGAAATAATGCTCCCATCTACTCTATATCATTCTGAGTAACAAGCATATGACCTTCCTCATCCTTAATGCATCTCACTTGAGAAATGTCTTTGATCTTTATTTCTCTTATTTTGGCCAACCCGAATATATCATCCTGACCCTCCTTGGAGTATAGATTTTTGTACAAAACATCATAAGATTTTGACTTGGCTTCGCTTACGGCCTTCTTTACTTCCTTCTTTGATGTGTTGTAGTTTATGATAGTTTCCTATGTTCTATCCTTAGTAGGGAGAGACGAATACGGATACAGATATAGGTATTACTGTATCCTTATCTATTTTTGAATAGGAATACGTATACCGACGGATATTAAAACCATCTTACCATATTCTTAAAAAACGAATACGGATGTAAAATTAATATTGATCGCATATGAGTAAAGTTAGAATATTCTATAGAATCGACTTAAATATATACGAATTGGATGGAAAATGTGTGATATAAGTTTTTAAATGTGTTTGTGTCACAAATATGGTAAAAGAATGTATAGAATTATGTTATATAGGGTCAAAAATAAATCTATGACTATATTTTATACGAAAACAGATATACAGATACGATGTTTGTGGATATCAAAACGATATCCATATATGTATCCTTTTTAAAACGGATACTGATACGGATGTCAAAATATGTATAAAACGTATATGGTGACGGACAGGATACGGATAGATCCGTAACCGCTAGCATCCCTAATCCTTAGACATAGCTTTTAAGCATGCTCTTTTAATTTTGAACTTCTCTTGCACCCTTCCACTCCAGCGCCGAACTTCCTTTTGGTTAGGACTCCCCCCTTTGACTCTCTTAGCATCTCTTTGGTTACTCGTCAGATACAAGATGCTACCACCTCCTGCATCCCATTTTCACTTTCGTTACATTCCCAAGATAAGTCTTCTAAAACCTTCTCTATGTAGCTTGATTGCTTCAGTTGAAAATTCCACCATCTAGTTCTAGTAATCTTGGATGTCCTCCTTTTCTTTAACATCCCTTTTATTTGCGCATCCATGACTAGCAAGCGTTGGGTTGTCAAACTCTCTCTTGGGATTACTTTGCAACACAACCGGACTCTTCTCCTCAATGTATCAACGTAAATTAATATATTTGTGTTTTGTCAGACCACTCTTATAGGTAATTAAATGCTTCATAATTTTACCATAATTTTATATAAAAATGGGGATTCTATCATAAACTTGGAAAAGTATATGTAACTGATGTTTTATTATTTATTCAAAAGGGAGATTATTTCTTGTGGATTTCGAGGCAAATATAATTTTGTAAATTTTAGACATGAAAATCCCATCATATTCTCCTCCTACATAAACGAGACATCAGTTGTGCTGTCCACGTCAAATGGCAATAGCTTATGAGATGCAAACATGATATATACTAATATTATAGATCATGTTCTTCACATGAAAAGGAAAGCTTCTCATATGTAGCCGACCATTCATAGACACAAAGTCCCCCATCCACTCCCATTGTCCCTCCTAATGTTAGGAAGCCTCCAACAATTTGCAAACATAGGTCTCCCGAATATCATAGACACTTCCAATGACCATAGTGTTTTTATTTGTTAGATCATGTGTCTAACATGATGCAAACAATAAGATAGTAGTTTTAGCTACTGACCGATATAGAAATAGTTTGTATTATGTTGTTTATGAGACCAATATTGTAACGTCTCGGATTTACGTTATCGATCCACTATCGAGGAAACTTGGTCCTAACAATTTATCGGGCATGGATCCAATTGAACTCGTTGACAACCACCCAAAATAATTAAACTCAAGTTGTCAAGTAGTAGTCTCCATCACTTATAACTCATACCCACACTTTGTCAGTTTTAGATTTGAGACAATGTTTGGGAGTTGAGGGTTTATAACCACCCCCTCTTACATTCCCAATGTTCTCAATGCGGCATGACCTATCACTTATTCCTAGTGACAGTGACGATTGCACGGTTCAGGTAGCATTTTCTTCCTATTTCTTTATAGGGGCTCAGGTAGCCATTTCCACTATCAGAGGGGAATTGGCTATGATACTGTTTGTAACGTCTCAGGCTTATGTCATCGGTCCATTATCGAGGAAAATTAATCATAGCAACTTGTTCGACCTAGGCTCAATTGAACCCGTTGACAATCACCCAGAATGCTTAAGCCTAAGTTGTCGAATAGTAAACATACCACATAACCCACATCCCACATTTCATCCGTTTTAGATCCATGACTATGTTTGAGGGTTGGGGTGTTATAAATACAGTACAAATATTTATTTTATTAATAAGCTATTAGGTACGGTTGGATCAGACATACGATGTTTTAAAACATTCACTACAACAACTTATCATAATTGTGATGAATTGCTGCAATGAAGTATTTTTAATCATAGATTGTTTCTTTTGTAACAAACTTCTGGTTGCCACAAAACAAGAGATATTTTAGCTATAGAGTCCGCCAAGTATTACATGCAATGAATTTTCCATTACTAAAGTAGTGGCAATGTACACATTGTTGCTATAATTTGCTAGTTACCCTACCTTTGACAATGGATTTTGAACAACAACTAAACCATTGCAAGTTAAAGTTTTTGTTGCTACAATTATTCAGAGACCATCGTTACAATATTTTTAAAGATATTTGTATAATTTCATATTTAATTATATTATGACTTTCTTTATTTATTAGTTAAAAATGTTATCTTACTCAAAAGTAATTATACCACATCTTTTAAGCTAATTCAATACATACATATATGTATATATATTCAACTTATTTCGAGAAGAAAGGTTTTGTTGCTATAATATTTGTCCATATTGTGGTGACAGAAATTTTGTTATCGAAAGTTAGATATTCTTTAATAAAAGGAGATTTATTTTGTAGTTGTTATAAAACTTTGAGTTGTTGGTGTAGAAACTTTTCCTTGGTTAGCCTTTTACGTTTTAAATTATAAATACTAAAACAACACGGACATATAGAATTGAACATGGACATATAGAATTGAATGTTTTCAAGAATCATTGTTATATATCGGTGTTAAATTTATAAATAATGAAAAATGATTCCATGTAAAATCGATGATATATCTTGAAATTCATAATGAATAATATATTTATTGTTATATTATCTACCTTCATTTTTAGATATTTTTCTATTAAACATTATTGTAATTAGAATCTAGTAAAATAAATTTTTTATAAAAAATTCTTGTAATTATTAGAATATATCAATTAATATCACATTCTTTGTGAATTTAAATAATTGCTGATAAATTTACAATGATCAAATTCGTTGTTATATAATATTACAATAAATTTGACCTATGGAAATGAACAGTGTAAATACTATTTGCCATATCTTCCGATGTTAAATATATAACATCTAATATTATTTATTGTAAAATATATGTTGTTCTTGTAATTCACATGGAATTATTTGTTGTAGAATCATAAATTCACTGCTAAAGTTTCATATAATGATGATTACCGGTTGGCTTATTTGTTAAAAAATAGTAGTTGTTTCTAATACTATAATGAATACAATACTAATTAATAATGAATTTAAATAATCAAATAACGAATAGTTCATTGTTATAAATTTAACTATAGAAGACATGGCAATAAATATTAAATCAGTAGGTGCTATAAATCAATTTTTTGTATTGATCAAATAATATAGCGACCATTTCCAAATATATGTTCTTACAAGTCAATTTTTTGTGAATATTCAGTTTATAGATACAAAACAAGATTAAATCATGAGCCGATCAAACATTGTTGATTGGTTGTAGCCTTAGAGGTGAGGATGCAGATAGATGTAGATATATATAACTAATCCACCACTACATTCGTCTTAAATGGCTACATATAGGGATATCATTTAGATATCGGTAAATAATAAATAAATAAATCTATGTTGCAGATTTATTTTTTTTACTATATGTGACATAATATAATGAGTTAAATAAGGATATCTGGGAGTTAACTTCGCTATCTCGCCCTCTTTTTTTATTTTAAGGTATTTTCTAAAACATCTTGGAGGATTTAGACCACTATATGATAACATGTTCTTATGTCAACATGTTATCATTCAAAATTCCGTTTAAAATAAACACTCATAACATGTCCATCTCGAAATGCTCAATTTCAATAATTTGATATTGTTGATAGCTTGAGATATGGGTCTCAAATCGAATCTCATCCAAATTTCATTTAAATAAAATTCATAATTTGTCCATCTCGAAGGGGTCCGTTTCAACAATTTGAGACCGTTGATAGCTTGATTGGAGGAGATATGAATCTTGCATTGAGTCGAAATTTTGATAAGAAAATATTCTTATATAGTGATCTTAATACCACTTAAGTATTTTTAGAAAAATACCTTAAAATAAAAAAGGTGGTTATCCAATCACCCCCAAGTAGTTTTATATTTTCTTTCACCATATTTATTATAATTTATTTTGTGAAGTAAATACATTGAGTATATTTGTATCATGTGTAATCCATCTACGACATGTATATTTCAGTTAGTCTATATAATAACTGTAATATTATCCATATCCGATCCATATATGCTTTATATATGTATTCATTTTTTAATGATATGACAATGTAGTTTTCATATACGACGATATTTATATATACATCTACTTTCTTATTAAAAATGGATAAAAATCTAATAACACATGTATTCATATTTGTATCCTGTCAATTGCATCACTAGTGGCATGGAGGTGAGATAGTTCACTTCGGTTTGATTATTTAACGAAAAAATACACCGTCGTTATTCGTTAACATGATCTCCTGAGATTAAATTATCACACAACACAATAACATGCACATCATCTCATGAAGACCCCTCGACGTAGAACCCTAATCTGAGGATGTTTCTACTTAATTTAGTCCATCACGTTTATTATCCTACATCCTAATTAATAAACTCATCTAATATCTACTGCATGCACATGTCTATTGAATTAGTATCGATCGATCGAATAGATTGAACATTACGGCATCTTGCTATTATTGATAGGCCATTAATTATTATCTTTGTCGTGCGTTAAGAAAAAGAAATGAAACACCATCATGTGATAGTGTTCCCTATGCAATTAGTGCAGGATATGTTTGTTGGGAGACCACTTTCTCTTTACATAGATCTCTTAAATCGGGACATATTACAAAGAAACTGTTGGGAGACGGGCAACAAACTGCACCGTCAATCCCTTTTGGATGGCGGATTCACATCTATAAGGTGCATGAAAACCAAGTTTATCACTAGTCTCTTTAAAATCTGTATCAATCTCGTTATTTCTAGAAAATATCAGAATAAAAAAGCTTGAGAAAGGGACGAATAACCGTGTGTGTGTGTATCGCTAACAATGAATTATACTATTTGTTGTGAATTTCAAAAAGCAGCACGTAGTTTTGCAACGAATAACTCCCATTGCTAAAATACTTAGCATTGAATAATAGGGCGACGATCATAAATTATATCGTATGTACTGGTATTTTTTGTTATATGATAAACAACACATATATACGTATACCTAGTTAAGAAATCAATTCAATCTATATATATATATATATATATATATATATATATTATATTTGAGTCCATCAATGGATGGAACCAAAAACTGAACTTAAAATCCTAAACAAATCGATTCCCATATAAATCGATTTTTTAAGCCAGTTCGATTCGATGATTCTTAGACTTCAATTACCTTACCTACTTCATGTTAATTTTTGACAAATATTTTTTGTTTTTTCAGAAAATATCACCATGAATTTTTATAACTATATCCATCTAATATATCATTCAAATTTCGCCATAAACAGAGACTCGCATGCCCTTTATCGAGAACATGTCGATTACTACAAATCTAAGACCGTTAAAATTACCTATTCTAGATGAATGGCATAGGAGTATCTGTTTCTGGCGAAATTTGAATGACATATTAGAGGAATATAGTTATGAAAATCTACTGTGGTATTTTTTAAAAAAAATAAAAATCGTTTGGCAAAAATTGGCATGAAGTACTATATATACATATATGGAAAAAATGGGGCTGCCCCCTGGGGGCAGCCAACATGGCTGCCCCCACCCCATTTTTCGGCTTCTTTTTTATTTTTTTTGAAAAATAAAACCATGTATATTCATCCATATATCCCTCCTATATGCCATTCGAATTTCGTCAGAAACAGAGACTCCTACGGCCTCCATCTCGATGATATCGATTTAAAAAAATCATGTTACCGTTAAAAAATTACTGTCCGGATGGAGGCCGTAGGAGTCTCTGTTTCTGACGAAATTCAAATGGTATATAGGAGGGATATAGGGATGAATGTACATGGTGTTATTTTTCAAGAAAAATAAAAAAATTTGCCCAAATAAGGCGGGGGCAGCCATGTTGGCTGCCCCTAGGGGGCAGCCACATATGACCCTTATATCCCTCCTATATACCATTCGAAGTTCGTCAGAAACAGAGACTCCTACGGCCTCCATCCGGACAGTAATTTTTTAACGGTAACAGGATTTTTTTAAATCGATACCATCCAGATGGAGGCCGTAGGAGTCTCTGTTTCTGACGAAATTCGAATGACATGTAGGAGGGATATATGGATGAATATACATGGTTTTATTTTTCAAAAAAAATAAAAAAAAAACGCCGGAAAATGCGACGGGGGCAGCCCCATTTTTTCCATATGAAAATGGGGTTGCCTCTTTGGGGGAGCTAACTTAGCTACCCCTCTTTATTTTTCCTATTTTTTTTATTTTTTTTGAAAAATGAATCCGTGAAAATTCATCACTATATTGTTATATTATGTCATTCATCTTTCATGAGAAATATAGACTCCCACGGTTTCCATCTAGACAATCATTTTTAAGAATCTAGAATTGCTGAAATCGGTCATGTCTGAATGGAGGCCATATGAATCTCTGTGTTGCATGAAATTTGAATAACATAATGCATTGATATAATAATGAAAAACCACTTAAGTATTTTTCAAAAAATTGAAAAAATGTGGAAAATTAGGCGGGAGAGTCAAATTAGCTCCGCCTTAAGTGGCAGACCCATTTTACCCATATATATTCCTATTTTTCACAAAAGCCATCAAATAATTTAAAATTTTTAAAAACAAGCCTAGAAGGACGTTGATTAAGGCATGCACGAAGGCGTAAGCAAGTGGTTTAGTCATAGCAAATATCTTGGGATGTTCAAATACTAATTAATTGGTGACAGTGAGATTGATTAAACTTAATACTTAAATGTACACACACAGAGTATAAACTATCACGATTAAATATCCCAACAATGCTTTGATGCGTCACTCAAGAGTGGATGAGACCATATTATTTTTTATGCCTTAGTCATTCCTGAATAAATATTAGGAGGTGGTTTATTTATTTAAACAGCCGAACGCTTAGATTAATTTGAAGTTTAAACGTCGATAATATTTTATTGCTTCACTAATTAATTATAACGACCTTCCCTCAAAAAAGTGTTGATTGCCTTTGTTTTATTTGGTCCTACGTGTATTTATTCCCATAGGTTTTTCTTTTTTTTTAAAAAAAAGAGTATGTTACTTAAAAAATACCCGAGTTTAAAAAACAAAAAATAAAGGTGACTAAATTAGCTATATCATATATGTAATCTACGTAATCTAAAGTTTTCATAACACTAAAAAAAGACAACGAAGAGTTTTAGACAAAGATTGTTTATCTTGCATAAAAATTTTAGTTGCCACAAAGTAATAGATATTTTATCTACATATTCATTAAGATTCGTTAGGCATTATATGCACTAATTTTTTTATTAGTTGTCAAAGTAACAATAAGAAAATAAGAAAAATGTTGTTGATACAATTCTTTGGCTATTCCACTTTTAACAATGGATTTATAAAAATGTATAAATCATCGCAAGTCAATAATTTTTTCGTCACAATTATAGAATCAGATGACACACAATTAGTCGCTACAACTTTTTTTAAAAAAATATTCATACAACTTTATAGTTAATTCTACCATGACTTTATTTACTTGTTAACAATATATCTCATATTAAAGTATTTATAACCCGGATTTTAAGCTAGGATTCAATTCATATACAATTTATTTTGAAAAGAAAAGTTTCGATTGCCACGATGACTTTTGACGACGGGAATTCCGTTGTCAAAAATTAGACATTCCGTATCCACAACAAGTTTATTTTGTAATGGAAGTGTTGCTTCATTAGGTATACGCTATAGTTATGTTATTATCAGAACATATATAATATGTTTCTACAGTCACTACAAGAAAAAAGAGATGTAGATACATAATATGGCTGCGGAAACTTGTGGTCGCGATAATTGTGTAGTCGCTAGTTTTTCGTATCTACAATTCCGTGGCAAGTCTTCAAATGTGTAAGGAGGACATTCATGCAAGAGTTGTGCCCAAGACAACTTCTGCGGTTACTTATAGTGGTCACAACATATTCTATATTAGAGAACTCTCGCGACAAGATTTGTAACGACGGCTACAATCCACGACGTGTTGTGCCAAAGTCCAATTCTACGGCCACAAGCCCCACATCTGTGGGCATAGTTCTTGAGCCACAATTTTGTTTTCCTTAGTGAGGTCTGATGACAACAATAATTGCGAGAAACAATTAACTATATCATATTTGTAGAGGTTAATTTTGTCATATTGATGAAAAATAGAATGTTTTTGACAAAGTATTTATTGCACTAAATTTGAAGTCTAAAAAGGTCTGGAACTTTAGGCCTCTTTGTGTAATTTCCCAAACAAACATATCTTTTGGTTGCCTCTTCTTTTTGGAAAACCAAAAGTTGTAATTTGTAATTTAGTGAAACCAAACGTAGTCAATCTCCTTACTTGGTTAAAAAAATCAAAGCTAATGCAATTAGTGGATTGCACGTATCCTTATATTATATTTTTATATGGGCTATATTAATTCTTGGATGCAATCTATGACAAATCTTTAATAATGATAATGTTAGAATTTTTACTTCCATGTCCCCTACAACCTGTCTCAATACATTTTTGTCCTACCCTTTTATGATTACGTGAGTGGCTTGATGAATATATCTGCAGTCTAATCTGCAGATGGCACACTGTGAGTGCGAAGCAACCCTCTCCGTATCAGATTTCTATTGTAGTGGCAGTCAATTTCCATAATGTTTGGTTTTGTTCGTGGGGCATGGGATTATTGGCTATATGCATTGTTGCACAATTATAGTGTCTATGCTCTATATATGAAAATCGATGAGTACACATCGGACCCGTACTAATTCTGTTGCACCTTAGACCATGGCTATGTATCTACTCTCAGCACTAGAGTGGGAGACCATTGCTTATTTCTTGCTCGTCCAAGTAACAAGATTCAATGGCAAGTAAGTGTAAAAACATGTAGTGGACTTTCTAACCATCGTCGATTCTAGATAATCTTCATCAAAATAAGCCATGAGATCAAAGTTGTTGCCTTTGGTGAATAGTAGACCTTTTACAGAAGAAAACTTGATGTACCTTAGGATCATCATGCATACATTAAAGTGAGCAAAAGTGTGAGAGTACATGAATTGGCTCAGATTGTTGAAGGCAATATATATATATATATATATATATATATATATATATATATATATATATATGGTCATATGTGGCTGCCCCCTAGGGGCATCCAACATGGCTGCCCCCGCCTTATTTGGGCAAATTTTTTTATTTTTTTGAAAAATAATACCATGTATATTCATCCCTATATCCCTCCTATATATCATTCGAATTTCGTCAGAAGCAGAGACTCCTACGGCCTCCATCCGGACAGTATTTTTTTAACGGTAACAGGATTTTTTTAAATCGATACCATCGAGATGGAGGCCGTAGGAGTCTCGGTTTCTGACGAAATTCGAATGGCATATAGGAGGGATATATGGGTAAATATACACGGTTTTATTTTTCAAAAAAAATTAAGAAAACGTCGAAAATTGAGGCGGGGGCAGCCCCATTTTTTCCATATATATATATATATATATATATATATATATATATATATATGAAATCTGGTCAAGTGATGGTAAGATAGAGTAACTTGCCTACTAATCGCATGTATCAGCCAATGTCTTCAATAGCCATGCCTTAAAGATGTGTCCCTTAGGACCCATGGGTATCAATACCTATTTGGATCCTAGGATCTTTGTTTCCTAAAGCATAAGATCAATATCATATTTTCATTGAGATATAATCGATCCTCAGTTGGATCTAGCTATCCACATATACCAGCATTGTCATGATTCCCCTTCCATTCTTCCTTACGAAAAAAGAACTGTCTAACGAGGATCTAATAAGTTCCGGATTCTCTCACTTTCTGATATTTTTTGAAACAAGGCGCAGGGGCTTTGCTTGAGCCCATATATGGCCTTGCATAGTAGAAAAACCTTTGGGCACTCCACTTGAGCCTCGAAGTCGAGAGGTTGATGCATGTGGATGATCTCCTGA
The DNA here is from genome assembly GCA_037367405.1 of Ottelia alismoides. Classification (NCBI taxonomy): domain Eukaryota; kingdom Viridiplantae; phylum Streptophyta; class Magnoliopsida; order Alismatales; family Hydrocharitaceae; genus Ottelia; species Ottelia alismoides. The sequence goes on along the minus strand of JAZKJV010007537.1, from coordinate 280,984 downwards.
ATGTTGTCATATAGGAATGCATTCATCACATCAAAGCTGATGTAGTTACTAATCAAGTTGAACTAAGACTTCCATGCGAATCTATATTGTGGATAGACATGCAACCATAGAGAATGTGTCAAACAAGTCAACACCATGAAACCCTTTGCGATTAGTCATACCTTGTAGCGAGAGCTAACCCATCGGGACTAAAATTTACTGTGTACACCCATTTGGATCCAACTATCCTGTCCCTAGTAGGTGGATCAACTAGCATCCAGGTGCTTTGAGAGATTAATGCAAACACCTCTTTTCCCATTGCTAAGTGTCATCTAGAATCACGAAGTACTTTGATATGTAAGATGGATAATTGTTCGGAGATTACCTATGTGAGGAGACAAGTCCAGAGAAAGATACACCATCATAGTTACAATGTTTGCTAAACATGTACCAAGAAAGACACTATTTAATCCCCTTCTATAGAGCTATCGACAGATAAACTTCAGCATCCACGGAACCGCTAACAGTATATGCGTATATATCCATGGATGTAATAAACGATCAGTCTATAGAAACTTAGTCGAAGGACATACCTGAGGAGATGGTGCCGACTCAAAAGGGATGTGCCTCTAGGCAGGAGTAGCCATGTAAAGATCAACATGTGGAATAGGAACATGAAGTGGAGCAGTGTAGGCTAGTAGGGGAGGTACCTATATTTGCAAATGCCAGACTTATAATAATGGGGAAGAGACTTAAAGAATGTATTATTCGCATTTATTTAGTGCGTTATGGAACGAGAGTCGTAGCATATATAGCCCTTTTGATTCCTAGCATACCCTAAGAAATAAACACATTTCACTACTTCGACAGCATGTTTGTCCTTCCCAGGATGAAGTAGATGAATGAATGTGACACAAACAAATACCTTGGGAGAAAAATGAGATGCACCCTTTCTTGGAAAAAGAATCTCAATAGGTACATGCTCGTTTATGGAGCTAGATGGCTGCGGTTTGCAAGGAATGTGGCGGTAAGGATGATATCACCCAATACATGGAAGGAAAATGATAATCTATGAGCAAGGTACACTCACTGCCATGGATTTGTCAATGGTTGCACTCAGCCACTTCATTCTGTTGGGATGTAGTCTGATGTAAGATCCAATGTGATGAAAGAAAAGAGTGCATGTCATTGAGTCAATGGAGGTATGTTGCATATAACAAATGATACGTTAAGTGATGATCATGGCCTAAGATAGTGCCACAAAGTTCTACACATTATATTTAAAACACAATAATTTTCTTCATACAAAACCCATGATTTCAAAGGAGAAGATCTCAATATGTAGTTGTTGATGGGAATGAGAACATGCAAATATCAACGGGATCGAAAGGATATACAATGAGCATGGGTCCAAGAGAAAGGACCAAGAAACGAGGTTTCCAAGTCTCTCAATTTTGGTAAACTGATTACTAGGATTTTTCGCAGGTCTAAAGATGCCTCACACAAGGCGGAGATAAAGTTGCTGTGGCGACCCCAAGAAGCCCTAATTAATCAACAATTAACCCACAACAGAAATCAAGCAATGAAAAGCGGTGCGGAGTTAAAATTTATTATAACTCTACAACAAAGATGTGTATAGGTGCAAGTATGTATAGAGGTCGAACACAAGGAGCAGACAGGTAGAACGGGGCAAATGAATGCACAAAAATGTGAATGTGAATAAGTGTCTATCTATGCTATTTTTTATGGGTTTTTGATTTTATATTTTTTTATTTAATTTTTAATTTTATATTTTTGTATTTTGATTTTTAATTTAATGATTTTATATTTCATTTTTGTATTTTATATTTTTATGTTTTCTTTTTCAATAATAGAATATATATATAATATAAGAGAGAGAGGAATATAGTATTTATAAAAATAGGTAAAATTAGGGAAAAATCAGTAAATAAAGTATTTTTGGTTTTTTTGTATTTTTCTAATGTTTTTGTGATTTTTCTAGATTTTTCCTATTTTTTGATATTTTTAAAGTCAAAAATATCGAAAACAGCGAATAAAATTGATGGCCGAAACTAAAATGAGGATGAAAAATATCAAAAAATGTCAAAAATTCCTAAAATTATTTTAAATCAAAGACAATAAAATAGGGAAACTACAGAAACTGAAATTGTATTTTTAGGATTTTTCTTGAATTTTTAATATTTTTAAAAATGTGTTTGAGATTTTTTAATTTTTAGGAGTTTTATTTTGTATTTTTTAGTGATTTTTGGATTGAAGTTAAAACCTACTAAAATAAACAAAATTTATTTTTTGGGGAATTTTCTGAGATGTTTTTATAATTTTTAGGGATTTTATGATGCAAACAGTGATGAAAATGCTTGTTTTTTATAAATATTAAAATACAACGAAAATGGAAAATAAAAATATGGCATGAATAAGCAATGCGACAAGAATGTATGATAAATTTTGTGGATTTTTTAGCAATTTAGAGTTGCATGAAATAAATACTAGAAGCAGAGAAAAACTATACTACCGGAAGGGGCCTATTTGGAAATATATAAAAGTATGAGGCCAAGATGCAATTTTACCACAAAACTATATACTGCAATTAAACTTTTAAGGACTAAATATGAATCACTAAACCCGCAGGGGTAGAGGTGCAAAAATTCAAACCCACATGCACTTGCACGTGACCTGGCAGGGGCACAAATGTAAACTTCCAAAATGGGGGGCTATAATGCAAAACATCCAAAAATATTTAATTGCGAATAGAAGTTTTTTATACTATACTGAAATAAGTAAACCCACAGGGTTCCCTCTGCAAAATGCCCTTCACCTCACGCGCACAGGCACGTGAGGTGACGTGGCGAGGGACCTAGTTGAAATATCCGAAAGTTCTGGGGGGCTACTTGTAAATATTACAAAAACAAATGAACGGCTGATGAAAGTGTTTATACTAAATAACTGTTACAAAAACAACGGGGGCAGATGTGCAAAATACCCCACTCGGGCGCGAGCGGATGGCGGATCTTCTTTTACTTTGCCACTTGTCGAACCCACGTCGCGCGATAACGGTTCGAAATCAGAAGGCCACAATTAGATCGCCGACTGGAGATAGACGGTGCTGGGTTGGCACGATCCAACGGTGGCTGTAGCCCAGGAAGAACGAGCAAGGATCAACGGTAGAGACGCCTGGTGGAAGAGCAGGGAAGAACAGGAGTAGGAGCGAATTTCTCCGTGCTCGCGTCTCCTCTCCCGAAGCTCCCTTGTTGCACAAGAGGCCCCCCAACATCCCTGGAAGGATACCCAACCTGGCGGAGGAGCCAAAATGGCGGATGAGGCCCGGTACGCCGGCCCAAGGTCAAGACAAGAAAATGGCTCCAGGTTACACGCCTTCAACAAAAAACGACCTCAGATGGGATCCTTCGGCCCTTGGACCTGAAAATGAAGAACGAGAATCACAGTAGAGGGTCCCAGGGCAAGCACGAATGCTTAGACGGAGTAGGTAGCTGAAATAGAGCTCGCCGGAGCAAGCTCCGGCAAGAGGAGGCTGGAAGGTACTATGTGTCTAATCTTAAGGAAGAGGATGCGAGAAGTAAGCTGCTAACTGTTGCTAGCTAAAGAGTACGAATAAATACGCAAAAATTGACCTCGACTGGCTTGGAAAGCAAGAGATGGAACCTCACGACGGTGGCCGGAGATGGAGGTTGGAGACACCAAATGATCACGCCCAAGGCCGCCCTAGATGGCTGGAGGTGGTGCTGTCACCACCACCATTCCAGAGCACAAATGAGGGAGCCAGAGATTGGTCAAATGGAGTTCAAAAGGGTCAAGGAGGATGACGGGGGTTTTTGAAACAATGGCTCTGGCGGCGCAAAGATCGAAGCGTATGGCGCGCCGTAGTGATCCGCAAATCGAGAAGAACCCCCAGCGTGAATCACTGCTAATATGGTGAACAGAAGTTGTGAAGGTTCCATCACAAGAAGGTGCAAGGCGCGCCCTCGGAAAAAGTGAGAAAATGGGTCAAAATGCAGATCTGACACAGGCCAGACCTCAATCAGAGAGTTGACCGAGGTCAACCAAGGGAGAGATCTGGTTGGTCCACGTGGACCAACCAGAAAAAACCTTGGAAAAAAGGTGTGTAAATTCATTTAAAAATAACAATTGAATTTATTAATTTTTAATTATAAATTTAAAAATGTTTATTTTTTATGAAGTATTTTATAGTGATTTTTATTTATTTTTTTTGAGGTGTAAAAATACAAGTTACCTTTTATACCCTTTATAGGTATCTTTATCTATATATTTAAGTATTTTATTTTTATTTTGTATATTTAATTTATTTATTTTTTTATTATTTTATATATTTATAAAGTATTTTTATATACTTCAATATATTTTTATTTTATTTTTCTGAAGTGTTTTATACATGTAATAAAATAAAAGTATATTATATATAGGTAGGGTCATATGTGGTTGCCCCCTAGGGGCAGCCAACATGGCTGCCCCCGCCTTATTTGGGCAAAATTTTTTATTTTTTTTGAAAAATAACACCATTTACATTCATCCCTATATCCCTCCTATATACCATTCGAATTTCGTCAGAAACAGAGACTCCTACGACCTCCATCCAGACAGTAATTTTTTAACGGTAACAGGATTTTTTAAATCGACACCATCGAGATGGAGGCCGTAGGAGTCTCTGTTTCTGACGAAATTCGAATGGCATGTAAGAGGGATATATGGATGAATATACATGATTTTATTTTTCAAAAAAAATAAAAAAACGCCGAAAAATGGGGCGGGGGTAGCCATGTTGGCTGCCCCCAGGGGGCAGCCCCATTTTTTCCATACAGGTATGTGTATTGGTATTACACCTATGTCTTAGATATAGGTATTTTATTTTTGTCATTTCTTTATACTTTTATTCTTATTTTAATGTGCAAATATATTACAAATATTATTTACAAAATTATAAAAATATAAAATTATAAAAATAATGAATAAATAATAAAATGAATATTTTAATCTGTACAAGTATACAATAGGGGTTCAAAACTCAACTTTCAAACCGTAGCTCCGCAAAATACGAAACCATCGCCATTAAATAGCTTATTTTAAATTATATACAATTAAAGGTGAATTTGGCGTTTCGAGTTTTTATTTGCGAGATACATGTCCGGGAAGTTGGGATTTTGGAATCTTATTCTGATCATAACTTTTTATATGTGTATTATTTTTAGGTGAAATAAATTTTGTATTTTTATTTATTTAATTATATACAACTTTCACGTACAAAGTTTCTTTATTTGAGGTATAAAAAGTGGAACCAAAAATAAGTCCCAAAATGAATAAAGAATGAATAAAATGAAAGGGGTTTCTATTGTACTTTGGCCCTTATCTCCCCCTACTTTATTCCTTGTCGACCTAGTCATCAAGATGCCTAGGTCTCGGGGTTTCGGGTCATAAAATATTTACACTATTTTATTCTTTTTCTTTTCTTTTCTTTATTCTATAATTTTGGCTTTAAAAACCGTATTTTATATAATATTTACACAATGATGCATTAATGCTAAAATGCCTAAATTAATGCTTACACACATTTACTAGAGTTTTTAAGGCCAAAATGATAGAATAAAGATGATGAAACGTAGATTCATCATAAACTCAAATGGAATCAATTGGACCCTAAGCATAAAATTTTGGTTGAATACATTATTCATGCCTTCTTGGACACATGGCAATTGTAAAGGTTTTTTAACTTTCCTTGGTAAAAGTTATCTATGATATAATTTTAATATAGTCATCATAGTCAAAAAATTTTAACAAGTTATTTGATATAAATTCTACTTAATCATAGGTATGTAATAAATGTAAATAACAATGGTTTTATTATTTTATTTTATTTATTTTGAATATTTTAATATATTTTTAATGAAATATATTAATTTTATTATTCATTAGATAAAATCAAGTATATATATTTATATAAGATTGACCTAGGTAGAAATTTAAATATGCGCGTACAGCTTGAATTTCAGTTTTTTTCCCACACAGGTATCTTAGTGTTATTCTATTATAGAAGTTGAAACAAGTCCTTAAGGTTTGGAATAAATTTGATTTGAAAATTTAACCTTGGGCAACAATTAACTTTTTAATAGAATTGATCTTTATGTTGTATGAATTTTGGTTCAATAATAAACTGATATAAAATCATGTTTTTATAAGTTTTCAAGTTATTTGTAATTTTAGGATCTTTTGGAAATTATCGAGCTATTTATGAATTTTAGGTTTAGTGATAGTCGTGCATGCATTACACTCCCATACTTAAATTGCGCAAATTCATAACTGATACTTATGAGCAAAACTTAAATAGAACATTAATATGATACTTTATAAAGACAAATATATACTCCAAAGAGAAAGTGAGAAATAAAACAAATAAAAGAAGTGGTTAAAATATTTAGATTTTGGAATGAATCATGGTTCAACAACGAGGTATTCTAGTAATCCTTGGGAAGTAATTTCTCTTATATCTCCACAACTTTGTAAATGCATGTATTCTCATTTCAAAAATATTGCCCTTATTTTCTATTACCGATTTCAATAATTTTTGTCTAATTTGTCAACCATTCATTGCATGGTAAATGGTATTTATTTTGGATATCAAATTAACACCATCTTCTTGGGGTATATTTTAAGGAGACCATGACATTATATCACAATCCCATGAATGTGAAATCTATTTAACTCTCATATACTAATATGTCACTGAAATTCATTGTGAAGCTAATTCAGATATTTATTTTGACCATAACTTAGTCACTTTAGGCCCAATTTTATGCAAACATGGGCTCGTGAAAATCTTGTTGATGAGCCAAATCTAACTAAAATAAGAAGAGCAACATCGATCATGTTAAATATTTTGTAGAATATCACTTAAAATAGTATGTTGACGTTTAAGGGTGTTTATCATACATGTCGAGTTCATCGCAGTTTGGCTTAAGATATAATGTAGTTTGTGGGTTCAAGCCCAATGTGCTAGTAAGACATGATTCAAGTTGAGGCTCGATTGTAGTTTGATTTACTTAAGCAAGATTGAGGGGATGCAATGGGAAATTTAAAGATGCCATTGGTTTATACCACTGTCATTCTGATAAGAAGGCGGCGAGCTAGTTGATGAGAGGAACGGAGATGAGCTAGCTGGTAGCTATGGTTTTTTTCTTTACTGATATAAGCTTCTAAAAATGGATTTTCATGACTCATGTCGCATGCGAAACGAGTTCATCTAAGGATCATGATGGTTTAACATTTGCTGTCATACCGACATATAGAATATATGAACAGCGATAGGTTGGCTTAACCCAAGATCGACTTGGCACCTTCCTCGAGCTCGAAGCCTCGCCTGTAAACAAAACTCACAAACTTGTTTACACGATGGTCTCTATCCTTTGTTCTATCATATCAAATGTGATCGGTCAAGAGATCCATCGACATTAAAATTTATCATTTTAAGAAAGAGGTGTTATCACCATGAACCTATTATCAAGTCCAATTACAAAACAACCAATACAATCTTTGTAATTACACCAAGAACCTTGTAAATAACAAAACTACCTTTGTAATCTTATCAACTCATGTACCCCAAACCATGAACAGGGGCATATATGTTTAAGTAAAAAAATAGGGGAGCATGGTGTAAATACAAAGATTGTAGGGGCTATGGTGTGATTGGGGGTCAATATAAAATTCCAATAAACAAGGAAAAAGAAAAAGGGTAAAATACAAGTATTCATACAGACAGAGTACTCGACCAATAAATCCATGACGACGATGGCGACGGGCGGCGATCTCCAACCCAAACCCCTAACCCTATAAAACCCCCCAACACCCCCACCCGCCTTCTCTGTCTCACTCTCCTCGCCACTCTCCTTCCCACGTTGCGCTGCCGCTCTAAGAACTCCACCTTGCCCCACTACACCTCGTGGGTCGCTTCCCCTATCCATTTCCGATGATGGGTCACTCCAAAGTCGCCGCCTTTCGATCTGATTCCCCGTTTTTCTTGGGCCTTTTTCGGTGCAGGGAGGATGAAGTACGTGCTGGTGACGGGCGGGGTGGTGAGCGGGCTCGGGAAGGGGGTCACAGCGAGCAGCATAGGGGTCGTGCTCAAGGCGTGCGGGCTCAGAGTCACCTCCATCAAGATCGGTGCGTGTTCTTGTTCTCTTACCCTTGTTTACATTTACCCCCCTCCGTTTTGGTGATATGCGGGGTTTCGTGAATTGGGCAATCCTTGGTTTTGTGATTATGTGGGAGTTATAGCCAAAAGGCGGCTCCTTTTTGGGGGATCCGTGGGGCTTCTTAGATCTCAGTGCAAAAAGATTGTGTTTTTGCATGGGGTTGGTGGTTGGAAGGTTCTTGTTCCTTTTACAGGAGAGTGGTATTGGTGGGAAGGTTTTGACCTGTACACCTTTGTAAGATTTTGACCAGAGAGATTTTTTATATCCTCAATCGCTTGAGATTATCTGATGAAGAGTCTTAAAGGGCATTTGCCAGTGGAGTTGTCCTTTGGCACTGCGTTAGAATTTTATAGTGTTTATTGTGAAGAGGGGTTTCAGTTTGTGGGGGAAGAACAAGTGCCTTCTGTGGTAGGTGGATATAAGTACCCTCGAAAATTTTCATGGTTCGGTTGGAGCCCCATGCCATGTCTGTTGAGACCCCTTCTTTTGGGGCTGTGGTGCTCCACGTGGGTCCATGGTGTTTAGGCTTTTGGAGGTGAAGGCTTTGCATAGCAAAAAGGATGCTGGTCTTCATCTTGCATGATTGAGCTTTTTCTTAAGCCGTTCACATATAATTTTCCCAAAATATTGAGCTTTTGGTCTTGTTCTGGAGGGGAAAACATGGTTTTGATGACTGTGCATGCTGTATTTGAGTGTAGCCTAATCCTTGAATATATTTTTCCCAAAAAGTAGAGCTTTTGGTTTTGTTCTGAAGGGGAAAGCAGGGGGTTGTGATGACTGTGCATGTTGTATTTGAGTGTAGCCTTATGCACTTCATGCTCACACAATCCTACGGGTTTGTAATTAATGCTTGTTGCATGGTGATGAAATTGAGGAGTAATAACCCACTTAAAGCATGTAGGCTCCAATCCGATAGGAAAGTGTTTACATCTTACGATTCTCAAAAAAGAAATCTAACAACAGATTTTTAAGCTTCATTGTATCCCATTTTTGCTTATTTTATCTTTGAATTACAACGACGTTAGGTGCTAGATCAGAAAGAAGCTCTGGTTTGGGGTCTATTATTTTCTTGTTCACTATGGGACACGGACTGCTTATCATGCACATGTTTTTTTGTCCAGATCCATACCTGAACACAGATGCTGGGACGATGTCCCCGTTTGAACATGGTGAAGTTTTTGTCCTGGATGATGGCGGTGAGGTATGGGAATTTTTTTGACATCTCGTCCAACTATGATGCGAGCATCTTAGGATAACCAAATATTCGGCATTGTCACGGGGTTTTCCTAGTTTTGTTTTGTTTTGGGGTCATTGAACAGCTTGAGTTTTATGTTGCATTTTGCACTTGAATCCATAAGTTACCAATTAGGGCATTTTCTTTTCATCAGTTACTTTTCTCTTTTTTGTACATGATAAAGAATGTGGTTGTTTGGTAAGAGATTGTGGTTGTTAATCTGCTAGAACAAACATGTTTCCTAATTGAATAGGATGTTTCTTTTTCTGGTTTAGGTTGATTTGGATCTTGGGAACTATGAACGCTTCTTGGATGTGAAGTTAACTCGTGACAACAATATTACCACTGGAAAGATATATCAAGTATGTACAACCCACATTATATACTGCTATTGGTTTTATGTACACTTTGTCTGCACCTTGAAGTTTTTAATAACCATTCTATTACAAGTTTGAGTTTCTTTTATCCAATTTTCTTGGTCAACAACAGTCTGTCATTAACAAGGAGCGAAAAGGAGACTACTTGGGGAAAACTGTTCAGGTGTGGATTTACTCTGCATTATGGCTCTCATGTTTGGTATTTGATCTTTGTTTTTTTTCCATCTCTGAACACACAATCGATTATATAGTACATTATTATATTTTCAGGTTGTTCCCCATATCACCGATGCAATTCAGGAGTGGATTGAGCGAGTAGCAAGAATTCCTGTGGATGGCCAAGAAAACCCAGCGGATGTTTGTGTTATAGAATTGGGTGGAACTATAGGTGATAATCTTATGGAAAATATTTATTTTCTTTTTTGTTTTATTCCAGCAGTTCATGCTTATGGTGTGTGCTCTTAAGTTGTTGTAAAAGGATGGCATGCATAGATTGACTTGATCGCTGAGTTTTTCTGATGCAGGGGACATTGAATCGATGCCCTTCATTGAAGCTCTGGGGCAGTTCTCATATCGTGTGGGTAAGTAAATATCAAAAGAAGATCACGTGAGAAGAATGCATTGTTTCAGCTTCCTTGTTAATGCAGATATATTTTTCCATGTTAATAGGTCCTGGCAACTTCTGTCTTGTTCATGTCAGCCTTGTGCCTGTCCTTAATGTGGTTGGTGAGCAGGTAGGCTGAGGACACATATCATTCCACATTAAATGGCTCATCCTGCTCGCAAACTATGCTACATGCTCCAAATAGAATTCAGGAAGAAGCACATTAGTCAATTCTTGTGTGGAGTCAAAACTGGAATCTTCTTTTAGCATATTAACGTAATGCTGACTTTTTTACTTGTTTCAAATTTCAAGAAAACTAAGCCCACCCAACACAGTGTTCGTGCTTTAAGAGGGCAAGGACTGACTCCAAACATACTGGCTTGTCGCAGTACCAAGGTGCCACTTCCGAATCCAAATTCAGTTCATACATCTGAAATACTGATGGGATCTGTATTTATGATTGACTGATTGCAGGTGTTGGAAGAAAATGTAAAAGAAAAGCTCTCTCAATTTTGCCATGTTCCGGTATGAAAATTATGCTTCCATTTCTTTCTGTTGTGAATTTTGCTAATAGTTCCACGTCTAACTTTACATGGTATGGAAAATTCTTTTACAGGTATCCAATATTCTCACACTTTACGATGTTTCAAACATATGGCACATCCCTTTGCTATTGAGGGTATGCAATGCTTCATCTCACTTTAATTTTAAATTTCCTGGAAGATATTTTTATCATGTTAACTTATTGTTTAGATGTGTTTCCTCATTTAATAGGATCAGAAGGCACACGAAGCAATTTTGAAATGTTTGAAACTTCATGGGTTTGTATATCTGACATTCCTGCTAATAGGAAGATGGCACCATTATGAAGCTTATATTCTAATTTAAAAAATATATATTTTTGCAGCAATGTCATGGAGCCAAGGTTGGATGAGTGGACTACCAGGGCAGAAATATTTGACACCTTGCATGATCCAGTGGGTTCTAATATTTTTTTGCCAAAAAAGCCTGAACTTTTCTTGATAGCTCATCAAACCGAGCAATTGTGTATGTATGCAGATTAGGATTGCCATGGTTGGAAAATATACCGGACTTTCAGATTCTTACCTTTCCGTTTTGAAGGTGATATTCTTACCTTTGTGATATTTTTATTTCAAACTTTATTTACTTCACAATAAATAGTAATGAATAGGCCTTATTTTTTTGTCTTTTTCCAAAATGATCTGGCCTTTCTATGGACCTTGCTTACACAAAATGGCAGCCATTAATTTTCGAAATTCTTCTTAGAGATTGTTTCAATCTCAACCTGTAACATGAATGAGATTCAGTACTCAGCATCCATTTATTCATCCTCATCATCTACTTAACATGAAGCTTACTCATTTATAATATCTTCTGTTTTTTGTTATATTCAGTTTTTTTGTTAATAAGTTTGAACTTTGAAAATGTTCTCTGTTTTTCTGCATTAAATATGGTAAGTTTTCTTTTGTTTGGTAGAAAGCTAAGCTTTACTGAGGAATGGGGAGGCTGGCTTGTATCTATAGGTAGTGTGAAATATAAGAAGTGTAGGCTGGAAATGGAAGTACTTATCATTAATTTAAATAAAGAAATTGTCTTTGTGATCATTATAAGATGTGAATGATTCCATTGTGGCCTTAATGCCTGTTTAAAAACAAGATGATCGTGGAATTCAGTGACAATGATGAGTAGGATGCCTCTAAAGGCCTGTTTGGTTGGGAAGGAATTATAGTGGAATGGAATCTAAGGCAAGAATGAAATTAACAATGGAATGGAAAGGAATTAGTTTTTTCATTCTATTATTTGGTTCACATCGGGAATGGAACTTTTAATACGAGGCACATTTGTCATGACAATTGGTATAGATTTATCCGTAACAATAATCTTTATAACTGTTATAAAATAAATATAATTAGTATCTAAATTTCCCTTGTACCAACTTGAATATGCAAATAGATATCGATACATCTATCTAAATTTCCCTTGTACAGTTATACCAACTTGAATATGCAAATAGATATCGATACATCCATATCCGATCAACTATCATATCCATTTTACACATATTTTGATATGTGTATCAGTATCTATTTTAATATGAATAAAGGTACAATATAACTTTGTTATCCATATGTATTCGTATATTCAAATGGATAAGGATAATATATGACTGTTTGCATCCCCTATGTGGATATGTTTATAACAACGCTGTATGAAATCTACTGTGAAGTAAAAAATATTGAAGAATAATATATTTCCTCACATTTGCATGGAATGGAGTCCCAATTTCTGGGGGTTACCTAGGAATGACTATTTCCATGTTTGGGGGAATAGAATTAGCAAAAGAATTATAATTCTATTCGTCCCTCTATTCTAGCGTAACAAACGAGGCCGGAGTGTTTTCTTTCCTTTTGTGGATGGGATGCGAGCTTCATTACTCTACCAATATATTCGTGGCAAATATAAACATGTGCGCATGTATAACCTTAAATAGTATATTATGAAGTAAGTGGATATTACTCTAGTGAAAATCTCCACATGAAAGTTCAATAGTATCTTTGTAGCGTAACATTTCTCTGCAATTATTTTATTATGTCAACATCTACATTGTTTAAATGGATAAATCCTTTTGTTTGTTTGCTATTTTAACTTATCTAGATGCCATTTATCTTGATTGCATCTTGATCATGCTAATCGCAAAGTAACCTTTTGTTGTATGGACATCGTGATCTGTTAAGGTGCTAACGACTTTAAATACACAGGCTCTTCTCCATGCTTCTGTAAGTTGTCGCAAGAAACTTGTGGTGGAGTGGGTTGCTGCTTCTGATCTTGAAGACTCTGCAGAGAAAGAGGTCATAGAATGGATTATAAACTTCCTTGATATATAATAATCCTGTTAACCGTATTCGTCAAAATGTGACATGACTGTGCTCTCTCATTGCAGACCCCTGATGCATATGAGTCTGCATGGAAAAAGTTGAAGGTTAGGCCCTACATAATTTTTCTTAGTTTGTAGTTTTTCATCAACATGAGTTGCTTGCCATTGTATCGCTATCTTACTACTGAGGGTGTTCTACCCTGCAGGGGGCGGATGGAGTCCTTGTTCCCGGGGGCTTTGGGGATAGGGGTGTCCAGGGGAAAATGCTGGCTGCAAAGCATGCTCGAGAAAACAATATCCCCTACCTTGGCATATGCCTAGGCATGCAAACTGCTGTTATTGAATTTGCACGTTCAGTGCTTAATCTTCAGGATGCTAATAGTACAGAGTTTGACCCGTACACCAAGAATCCTTGTGTCATTTTCATGCCTGAGGTAGTTGCACTCGAGAATTTGTCTAGCTGATTGTACCATGTTGTATTTTTACCGAATACAGTTACATATGTTATGCAGGGTTCCAAAACGCATATGGGCGGAACTATGCGCCTTGGATCTAGAAGAACAATTTTTCAGTCATCTGACTGCAAATCTGCTAAATTGTGAGAATCTTGTTAGCTGCTTGATCATAAATTCTTTTTTCCCCCTTTTATCTTCTTGGTTTTGATTTCAGAATCACCTCTGGGTGACCACTAAATAATTGTGGCTGTTTACTAGGTATGGAGCTGTTGGTTATGTGGATGAGCGACATCGTCACCGATATGAGGTTTGTAATATATGAGTCTTTCACTTCAATTTTCCAAAACTAAAACATGCTTGTTTTTTACTTCTGCCGATGAGATTTGGTAATAAATTTGTTTGTTGGCTTTTTAGGTCAACCCAAATATGATCTCCAGATTTGAAAGAGCTGGTCTTTCATTTGTCGGCAAAGATGAAACCGGGCAAAGGATGGAGGTGACCATTCGTAGTCGTACTTGTACTGCATTCAGTCGCATGGTATGACGATAATCTTAAGCCAGTGCTTTGTCATTTGAGTTGTGCAGATGGTGGAACTACCCAGTCATCCTTACTTTGTTGGGGTTCAGTTTCATCCTGAGTTCAAATCAAGACCAGGAAAGCCATCAGCACTTTTCCTGGGTATCATTTCGACATCTCCTTTTCACCAATAGAAGTTTTTTAAATCTAATTATTTTCATTATTTGCCTCGTATGCCCCTCGTTTTTAGGTTTTATGTTTGTTGTTTTTGAACATTTAATTTTTGTTTGTTCTTTATTACATTTCTTAGACCAGTGCTCATTGAACTAAAAGTTAAAACCGTCGAACAAATAACATACCAGAACTACATCTTGGAAGTAAGTTTGATGTTTTCAGTTTTCGGAATATACATGTGATGCTCAATGTGTTTCTCATGTTGACACCGAGGGCTTCTTTCTTGAGTAGTGTATTTTTTGCGGCAACTTAAACAATTGAGTTGGCTAGTGATCACTATCCTTCTTCAAAAAAGAACACGCCCATCAAACATGATACACATGCCATCTAAATGAATTGATGTTCTCTTGGTATGGAATATGTATGCGATTCAATGTGTTTGTCACGTTGATACAGAGGGTTTTTCTTTGTTGCCTAGTGTAATCTGTGCCGGCGATTTCAATAGTTGAGTTGGCTAGTGATCACTCTCCGATGAATATAGTACAGGTTTATCAAACATAATAAAACATGCTATTGTTCAGGGTATGGAATATGTATATGATGAAGGATATTGAGAATCCTCAAGCGCATCACGGAAGCGTGTTGATCGTATCGAATACGATCGGAGCAACTAGTCGTACTAGATGCTAGATGCAGCGGAAATTAAAATTTTAACATAACGATGAAACCACATGATCACGAGAACACTTCTCGGATCGTTTCATCAAACCACAAAGTATAAGGATTACCTCTCGAAGCGTGGTTGTGATCGCGAGATCCCAAAGTAGAGATCCTCCTATCTTGAGTCCGATCCACGGAAAATGCACTTGCGGGCACGATGATGAGTCGCGTCCTTCCCGCAATCCTTCGACGAAGATCCAAGCAAGATGCTCTCCTCTTCAATATCAAAATGGACGTCCACTTGGATATTTGGAGAGGCTACACGAGATTTAGAGAGAGAGAGAGAGAGAGAGTAGTAGACTTTTACTTCTCTAGATTATGTCCCTTGGAGAGGCTACCCTAGCCCTCCTTTTATACTAGTTTAGGATCCAATGGATCTCAATCCATGGGACTCATGGATCCAAGGGATATGCTTGGTCCATGATAAATCAATGGCTAGGATTTGTTGTTCAATAACAACAATTAATCAAGAGATAATATAACAAATGAGGTGGAGAAAACCAACCCCTAAAAAGGGGGGGGCGTCACCCATGAACTCTTCATGGGTGACGCCACCCATGAGGGTGGTTTTTTCTCCATTTTATTTATTATATTATTCCTCAATTAATTACAATATTTATTCGCCAAAATTAATTCCAAATTAATTTTGTGAATATTTCAATCTTGCCATTGAATATTATGTGAATCATATTCACAACCCAAACTAGTTAGTAAATTGCATTTCCAATTAATTAACAAATGTGAATCCAATTCACATTATTAATTAACAAATGCTATTTACATAAATTCTCTCTCTTATATATGCATATTATAAATCATATTTATAACATGCATATATCATGGATAGTGCTATCCACATTCTCTTAATCCTTGATAATCAAATCTTATTTAATTATCTTAGATAATCAATATGAATCATATTCATATTTAAGCTTGATAATTAAATCACATTTAATCATCAAGTCCTTGCTTGGACATTTTATCAAAAGAATTACTCTTGAACCCTTTCAAGAATAATGTGCTTTCTCCGCAGATACTTGGAGACAAGGATAGGGCGATTGTATTATTCCATGTATAGTGACTTGGATATTGAGATCTTATCTCAAATCCAAATCTTACGAACCTCCCACAGATGCTTGATTAAATCAAGACCGCAAATCCAATCTTCTCATTGAATCTGAATCCCATTCAGACCAATGTCCAACACTTGGACTAAGATCGGATTGCTTCTCTACTGAAAGGAGTCACTAAAATCCAGACCTGTTTCATCACTCCCTCGGAATGGAAGCGTCATGGATATACAATCGTTTATGATCACATCACCCTTCAGGTATTCCCAATACCTGTACATCCTGCATACTGGAAGACCCATGGTCAACCCGAAGATCAAGATCTATTTTGCACTGTCTTCTTCAGGGTTTGATCACTAAGTTTCTCATTTGATCATTGGGATTTGGTATCGATCATATACTTTCCAAAAGCATATATCATACCTAGGTCTTGATCATATACTTTCCAAAAGTATATATCAAACCTACAAATTCAGTCAAGCTTCCAAAGCGAGACGACCGTGCACGGAATTTGATTCCTCCCAATATCTCATGAGTGAGCTCATGTCTTCCGGTTCAGTATTGAACCTGTATGATCCCTTTGAGAGATCGTATTACTCATATGCCCTTATATGCACACCAGCTCGCCGGTGTATAGACCTTGGTTAGGTCATCAACCTATTGGTCTGCCAAATGTACATACTCAGACATATAGCAATACATCTGTCTCCGGTCAGAGGATGCGTGCCTATGCTGTGACAGCATTCAACATAGGACTTTGGTTATCTCGATCTCGTTAAGTCAACTCTTTGACCTAACTAATCTGACACCTCTGAATCTCTATTCCTATGCAGAGGACCTGCATCAAGAGGTCAGTCAGATATCAGCCTTTGTGAGAAAGGATTGCCATCTCCTACTCAGGCTGGAGATCACATCTTAATAATCATTTGACGGTGCTTGATGAGTCCTCAATCTAACCCTTTAGATATTCATCCAAGCACCAGCCTCTATGATTCAATAAGTGAATCAACAGCTGTATGATCATTAAGATAGCCATGGTACATAACCCTAATTGTACAGAGGGACCTATTATGCAAATTATTTATTCTTCATTTCAGATCAGGGAATGATATTCGCAATAACATTTATTGCATAATGGCTCGCCGTGGGCTCACATGTCCAACATATGATGCAATGTGTTTCTTTCTTGAGTAGTGTGTTTTTGTATGGCAACCAAGTCCTTAAATGTCGGTTTCGGTCATCATTTCGGTATTGACCAAAACAGAATTTCGGTGGAATTTCGATCGGAATTTTGATCATTTCGGTCATTTTTTGTACTAGGACCCCCATATTTCGGTCATTTCGGTCGAATTTCGATTTCAACTGGGTATCGATATTCGACAGAAAATCGATCGAATTTCGCTGAAATTTGAGGTCATGATGACAACTTAGATAAGTGAGTTGCCTGGTGATCACCAACCTTCTCCCGAAAAAGATCATGCCTAGTAAACATGATAGAAAATGCCATATAAATGGATTATGTTTTTTTATGTGGAAATAATCTCTCTATTGGGTGATGTGAGCCAATCTGACCAGTCCCTATGACCGAATGAGTTGCAGGTCAGAAACAAGGTTGGATTAGATGACATCATGCGTCTAATTTCTGTAAGTATATTATTGCACTTTGTGTGACAAATGCTGGACTGGCCTGATGTTATATGTCTGTCTTGGTATCAAGATCTTGCTCTTCTGCCTTCTCCAAAACCCATTATTGTAGTGGCTTGCTATTGTCGCGCCTTACTGGATTTTAAATAGCAATTTAAAATATGATATTGTTCCGTAATTTATCTCCCATAATCTTGCAGGGCTGATAGCAGCCTCTTGTGGGCAACTGGATGATCTACTGAGTAATTCCACTCATGTGGCTAACAAGTTTGTGGCCAAAAGCAACTTGCCCAATGGTATTTTGGCGAAGCCATACCAGAACGGCCACGCAGCCAAGCCATCGAAGCCCCTGATGAACGGTAGCATATACCCTAACGGGAATGGCATTCACGCATGACGAGCCATCGTTGGCACACTCGGTGTGATTTAAGCAATCATCTTACACCAGTGTTGGAGTTGCTAGTATTTGTGCCAATTTTTCGCTGCCTACTGGTTTGGCCTCTGCACAGTCTATCTAGCAGAGGGGACCTAACTCGCGGGACTGACCTGGCGATGGAGCTTGATTCCGGGCTTTTAACACGGAAACAGCGTGCTTGGTTGTGTGGGTGAAGGTGAACTCACAAAACCTTTCCCTGCCTTCTTTCCCCCACTCCCTTTTCAAGTAGATTGTAGCTTTTGGGTTTGCTCAAGGTAACTTGGTGACCTATTGATTACCTGTACATCATGAACTATGATATGCTATTATATAGGTCAAGGATGAACTCTGTAGACTCTTGTCATGAACTAAGATTTATCTCTTCCAAAATATGAGAAGACGGAAAAAAAGTTTGAGCCTTTCATTTGGTAAGAATGTAGTGCTGGTGTTTGCATCCAACTTGTATTGTTCATGCTGACAGTGAATGTGTTTGGTTTCCTTATAATTGAGCTTCTGTGAAAATCCATAGGAATGGTTTCTTAAGTTTCCAACTCATCAAGGATGATACTTCAAATCCCTTTATTATTTTTCAAAAACTCGGGGCTTATCGGGGTTCGAGTAAGAATGCCTGTGTTAATCCTTTTTGTTCAGATGAGGGTTAATAAATAAAACAGAACAAGACACGTGTGCTTTATCTTTTGTTTTTGTTTAGCTTGTTCGAGAACAATACTGTAAAGTGATTGAATGGATAATGTAATCATATTACGAGATCATTTATCTTGAGATAAATTGCGGATGGTGTCTGCATCTAAAGCTGTAGACAGTTTCAAATTTCAGCGAAATTCGATTAAATTTTTGTCGAATATCGATATCTTATCGAAATTGGAATTTGACCGAGATGGCAAAAATGATCGAAATATGAGGGCTTTAGTACAAAAAATAACTGAAATGATTGAAATTTTGATCGAATTTCGATTAAAATCCCGTTTCAATCGATAACCGAAATGATGACCAAAACCGACATTTATACGAACGTTGGGAGATTATTCTCAGGGTAACCTTGAACTTTAAGAAAAAGAATACAACTATGATTGTGTTAACAATTGCGGTTGGAAAGCATTGTCTTTTTCATATGCCCACGGATTAATTCCTTGTCTAAATTAGGAGGGTCATTCCTCTTGATCCACTACATTCATTTGGAGAATAGGTACTGGAACAAGAGGTCAATTCTTCATTTGATACGGTTTTCAAGAGTACGTTTATTTTCATATATATCCTATTATTTCACTTTATTCGTATCTTTATTCCATCTAATTCTTCTTATTCCTATCTTTCCAGCCGAACAGAGAATAAATTTCCATTCTCCTTATTCTTGCTTATTCTCGAACCAAACTCCACCTTATCCAAAACAATTAGCCAGAGAGATATCCCTCGAATCAGATTGCTGTTGGAATCAAATGTTAGTGCAATAACTTCGACGTGCATGTGAACGGTATGGATAGTTTATTACTGGAAGATCTTTAATTTGCTGCTACATGAAAAGATTGTAAGGATTTTATGGTAATTAACGGTGGGAAAGAATAAGTTATGAAACCCATGGATGATTCCATCAGACTGACTTGCCGTACTATGAATATATGATAAACACATCAGTAGTTGTTTTGAATATATGATAAACACATCAAGTCATTGGCTAGTTCAATGAAAACGAGGGATGATGTAGCCTGAAATGCCAAGTTCAAACTGGAGGATTTTACTTTCAGATCACTATACAAAATTTCTCTATTTACTCACAGTTGCATATTTTAACAACATATGCATTTCAACCTAAAATCTGAAATCAATCTTTCAACAAATGACATTGCACATTTTCTACATAAGATCTCTCCTCTTCTTTCCTCAAAAGGAGTTTAAAGGATAGACAAAGTTGTCAGTCTAAAAATTGGCGCGAAGTCGGGAAATTTACGTATACATGTGTATGGTATAGGCGGACTTATAAACAGGGGATGTATCTGGAAGTAACTTGGCCTGAAATAACCTGATCAGCAGAAGACGACGCCTTCGCGAGAGAAATCTTCCTCAGCATCTGCATTGTACCGCAACGACAAGTTCAAGAATGTCTCCGGTCGCAAATGTCTTTGTCATTTGATCCAATAGTGTTCCGTTAGATATGAACAGATTTGATAAATACTGATAACTCTCGGATAGAGTATTAGAACGGATCGTCACACAGCCAACCCTGATTCGGAAACCCTGATTTGGATGAAGTGACTTCTTTTATGGATCGAAGACTCATCATTTCCAGAGAAGTTAGATATGTGGAGGACCTTGTGGTGATAATTGTACAGCGTTCTCCTGTGACCAATGCTGATATAAGTTATGCCTGCGCCTTCGATCTGCTTGTACAAGTGGGCCTGCACATCAAGAACAATGTTTAGGATGCAAGCAGTATTCAAGAACCGCCACGAGAAACCTATGATCTGTATGCAGTCTTTTACCCAGTTAAAGGACCTAAGAAAGCATATGGATTAAGCTCGATCACGCATTTCGCGCATCTTTTTGCGAGTCCAAAAATAGCACATGAAAGATGCAGACATACCTCATTTGCTCATCAAGAGCTTCCTGGATGAAACTTTCCACAGTTTGTACACTGTGGAAAAGAAAGTGTTCTATTTTCAGAAGTCCCAACTGTAAATCTATTTGTTTGATTCCCTTGTACTCTAAGAGCTGACCTATTATCTTGCCTTGACTTCCCAGCTATTCTTGGTTCTTTGTTCATGGTTCCTCTCCATTGGGATCTATCTGCAAACCTTTTCTTTCCGTGATCATTGCACTTCCTTCTTTCTATCACCACTCGTTCAGCCCTACGAGCAGCCTCCACTAATTTTGCATAATCAGTATATCCCGTGGCCGAGACCATTTCCTTTAAGTCAATATGCATACCATCTTCTAGACGCAACAGAACCAACGTTGGTTTTGCTAGCAACAAACGTGCAAAAGCAAGCCGCTGCTGCTCACCAAGGGAGAGGACACTCGACCATTCACAGGTTGTATCCAATCCATTGAAACGAGAGAGGATGTCGCCGAGGCGCACCGTTTCTAGAACCTGAACCAGATCCTCAGAAGTGGGTTTCTTTGGCAGGTCAGAGACTTCACCCAAGTTTTGTTGAGACAAGAAAGGAAAAGGATCTAGCAAAATAACTCTGGGGAAACATCTAAGTGTAAAAATGTGATGATTGTTGGCAAAGAGGTTGCTGGTGAGTATTCGACTATGCTAAAACACATGTAAAGATATACAAAATCCAAAAGTAGCAATAATAGCAAGTATATCTAACCTATCCATAAAGCGAGTATCTAGTTTCACTGCATGCCATCCTCTGTGTTAGGAGAAAATGTTCATTTTCGATTGTGTTTCTTGATAAAGATTTTTCTCTCTAACACCACGAGTTTTTGACTCGGTGACATTTGTTCACCATCTCACTCTTAGTCGTGACAAGCTTTCTCTCAAAGCTGTCAAATATGTCTTTGTAGGCTACTTTCGGACTCAAACGGGACACGGTGCTTTGATCCGATTAGACAGAAGTACTATGTTAGTGATGTTGTCACTTTCTTTGAGTCGGTCATGTATTATTCTCCTATAGGTGACATGATGGCACGTCTAAGTCTGGTGAGGAGGCTTACATCCCTCTTACGCCGTTGTCACCTCCACCTTGGTTCCTTCTATGCCACCACCACCTACTTACGTGGCTGAACCTTTAGATTACTTTTACACTTTTTGCAGAACATCGACACACCCCCCCTCCCCCCCGCGCTCACATGTCTTCCCCATCATCTAGCATGCTCCCGATAAATTCTTAGCACTTTGTTTCTATTGATGACATTGTTGGTTTGTATATACCGCATGGCACTTTACATGTTGTGCAGATAGCACCTCAAGTTAGAGATCATTCAAAAGATATGGATCAACCCATTGCTCTTCAGAAGCGGAGGTGTACGTATGCCACATATCTTTTCGCTGCCCTTGTTTCTTAGGGCATTTTCAGCAGATTTCAGGAGATTTGTTGTGGGTCTATCAACTGTGAAGATCCCGCGAACATATCACGAGGCTACACGAAATAGTCAGTGGTAGTTGCTATGGAGAAGGAGATAGCAATGCTTTGGACTCATGGTACATAAAGGCTAAAGCTCCCCTACAGGGCATCCATGGTTGGCTGCAAATGGGTATTTATAGTGAAGCATCGTGCATATTACTGTATTGATCCCTACAAGGCTCAACTTGTAGCTCGTGGGTTAACCCATTATGGAGTGGACTATTAGGACATGTTCTCACCGACGGTATGTCATTCTACCCTTAGGATCATTCTCTGTTGTTGTGGTATGAGATTGATCCATGTCTCAGCTGGATGTGAAAAATGCTTTGTATATGGTGATTTGTAGGAGGTTTATATGACAATCACTTGGGTTCGCTGCTGAGGAGTGTCAAAAGGTATGCAAACTTCATAAAGTTATCTATGGACTTAAGCAGAGTCCCAGAGCATGGTTCCAGAAGCTCTCCAACTTCATTAAGCAGTAGGGCTTCACGAGATTGATTGCAGATCATTCATTGTTTGTTCAAAACACTCAAAGACGTATCATTGTCATTTTAGTTAGTGTAGACGATATCATTATCATAGGAGATGACTTACATGCTCAGTGCAGCTAAGGAGTTCCTTGGACATTAGCTTGTTATCAAAAACCTTGACGAATTACGATATTTCCTAAGGCTCGAATTTTTCAGGAACTAGCGGTGTCTTCTGATGACCCAGAGGAAGTATGTTACATATCTCCTTTCTGAGACGAGCATGGAAGATTGCAGACATGCCACTACTCCCATAGATCACAGCATGAAGCTATGATGATGATACATATGAGGTAGACAAAAGAAGATACATGGAGCTTATTGGGAAGCTCCTCTACGTAACAATTACCATGCAAGACATCTCTTTGTTGTGAGAAAAATTAGCCAGTTTATGGAGCAGTCGAGACCTGCTTACATGGATGTGATTCCCATGATTGAGGTATCTGAAGTCTTCTCTCGGCACAAGATTATTTTTTAGCACAAGAACATCCCTTGTCATCATTGCGTGTGCAGATCGATGCAGACTATGCAAGATGCCCAAGGATGAGAAATCTACCTTTGGCTTTGCAATTTTCGTAGGGAGCTCTTTGGTGTCATGGAAGAACAAGAAGCAGATCGTGGATTTTAGATACAGTGATGAGTCAGAGTACAAAGGCATGATGCGGGAGAGCACCGATGTGATGTGGTCCAGATCCGTTCCGGCTGACCTAGCTGTAAATGCACCTCTTCCCACGCAGTTGCATTGCAATAACTATGCTGCTCTTTTCATTGCCAATGATCATGCCTTACATGACATGACCAAACACATTGAGGTAGACTGTCATTATACACATGACATGATCTAGAAGGGTTTTGTTTCTACGTTCCACATCAACTCATGGGAACGTACATTAGATATATCACCAATGCTTTATCCGAAGGTCCGTTCCAGAGTCATTCCAAGCTAAGCATGATTAGCATCTATGCTATATCTTGAGGGGGAGTGTCAAGAATTATCTTTATCTTTCCACATTTAGTATGTATTTTCTATTTCTTTCATCTCTATTATGTAATTTTCCCTCTAAGGTTTCTCATTTCTATATAAGAGAACCCTATAATCCCTTTCACTATTAAGTCATATTTTTCTCTCTAAAGATCATGTTATTCTCATGATTTTGATGAATGCCTTTGTTTTCCTATTAATGCTCTACAAAGTTTGCACATTCATATTTTATTCAAATATTTAATATGATAAATGCTCAACAAAATTAGGGCACTCACATTTAATTCGGATATTTGATATGATAAATGTAAATTTAAATGATTTTATCTTATTTGTACTGATTTACTATATTGTGCATACATTTGCAAACAACAATAAGTAGGTAGGCTGGGCCGCATGTCAACACATTTTGCCATCACACTAGACCAAGCAAACTGTTTCTTTTTAACGAACTGCACATGGGCTGCACGATAATAGGCATACAAAATGCAAATATGTTAATGGATGCTAATTCACACAAACGGTGCACTAATACAATAAGTTCAGATAAGGTTCATCAATCTTCGAGTTTTTTTTACAACTTGCAAGTATTTGTTCCCTTTTTTGTCGTAATAAGCACTTTTTCTAACTATATAAGGGGACAAAGAGAATATTTCATCCATCACCAGTAAGATAGAGTAGATGAGCAGGAGCTAAGCAGAGAGAGGGTGTAGCCGAAAAGCAAAGCCTAGTCGAGTTAAGACGCTTATCCCCTTCTAGTTCGTAGTTGCAAGGGTACCAGCTAGGACTTAATACACTTCCAACCTATTGTTGATAGTCTAGAATGATTCCATGATCATCCAACCTCAAGGGAAACTCTACTCCAGTAGCGAGATTCTCTAATCAAGTGCGAGGAAGACATAAAAGCAATGAGCCCTGAGGAAAAAATGAGTTGGGAAAAAGGACTGAGCTGAGGGTTGATTAATCTACATAATACCTCTTCTCAATCGTTCAAGCACTCGCACCCCATCTTCGACTCTACTTTTGTTTGGAGTTTCTTGTGAGAGATTCTTTGTCAACAATTGGAGTGTTAGATAGGGCTGAGTATTCTACTTGCAATCAGTACCACTGCCAACTTTCTTGCTAGACACCCATATGGGAGATCAGTGTTCTTTCTCGAAGATCTCAAACTTATTGCTGGTTCCATCCTCTTTTGTTTGCGGTTCCTAAGAATAGATCCTTGTATGGACGTTCCCATGAGTCCATGACTTCTTCAACCTTTGAGAGAGATGGAACTTGTAGACCAGAGAACTCCATGGGGAACTTGTTACAGTGATAGTAACTCCGATTTATGTAGATACATAGCACGAGTACCTTCAAGATTACTCGATTGATCATCATTCCAGACTCCAGCCCCCTACTTCTTTCTACTGACCAACATACCCCTAAAGGCATCATCGCCATTATTAACAACTAGAGTATGTCTAGAGTCGAGGTGGTCTATATTGTCATTTATTCAGTATATAAGTGAGAGAATGCCATGTTTGTCCAAGCTAAGCATTGCATGCTCCAGCTTGCGTTGAAAGGATGAGAATAGTGAATGATTGAGTCAATTACATAATTGGATCTGTTTAATAATTGTATCTGTTCAAGATCCAATTATACACCTCTCATGTATTTCATCCTACATTGTCTAGTAGTGGACTTAGGCTTGTTGTCGGGTCTATAAAAATAGAGTTGCAAACGTCTAGTATCTCTTAATAAGTACATTATGAAGATCTGACCTAAAAGTTCTATTATCCATGGAGTAAGACAATCCTTCAAAACCTTCTTGGACTACATAAAACCATGTTTTGATATTTTGACTGGCTGTATTTGTTTTCTGTTTCAGATTTTATCGTACAAAAGATCCAAAAGAGCAACATCCTTCCCTGGACGCCCAGTTCCATATAACAGGCCGCCTCAAATTATCAAAGTAAAAGCATCTAACTGGAGTGTCTCCATTAGTTGGTCTGATAAAAAGTGATTTTACTGTGGGATACGCTGCACAGAAAGCTGCCTCAGCCAAAGTTGCTAAACATGAGAAGGCTTGTATTGACAATCAACATATCTTCATCCCTTTCGGGTTTGATACCTTTGGGTTCTTGACGTCTGAAGCTGTAGAGCTCCTTAAGAGGGTCTAGAAAATTATGCATAGTAATGTTATGGTCCCCAGGTCTATGGATGTTGTGTTCCGAAGAATTGGATTTGCCATCCAAAAGGAATTGGCGGCGCAGCTTGTTGCCCGTCTCCCAACAGTTTCTTTGTAATATGTATAAGACTATGCCTCTTCTATCAATACGGTTTTGTTAGAAAAAAGCATCTAGAATCAAGATATAACAGAATTTTGTGAGATATCAAAGGATCGTAGTTCTTTTATGAGGCATGAAAAATAAGTCAGGTATGAGATTAAAAAAACTACCCAGACGATCAATTACAGCTGAGAATGCACTGAGTGCTTGAAACTGGTAGACAATAAGAGAGAAATCACTAAGAATATGGTTGAAAGCAG
This sequence comes from Ottelia alismoides, assembly GCA_037367405.1. Lineage (NCBI taxonomy): Eukaryota > Viridiplantae > Streptophyta > Magnoliopsida > Alismatales > Hydrocharitaceae > Ottelia > Ottelia alismoides. The sequence continues at coordinate 254,533 of JAZKJV010007537.1, read as the reverse complement.
AGACTGACTGGTTGATCACTCCAAATTCAATTTTTCCAGAGAAATACATTGGAGCAACAACAGCAACAGGGAGAATTTGAATAAGATAGCGGTAACCACTTGTGAAAAAGTCCAAATTTCGAGAAGCAATCAGCAGTTGCTGCAAAATGTAAAGATAAACAAATTAAGCCAGAACCACCAGCTTCTGGATTGCCACATATCCAGAAAGATGATTTCCATGTTGTAAGATAATAAGTCAATCATCAGAGATCGTCCTTCCACATAAATATTTGTTCGTAAGAAAGAAATTTAGCTAAAAAAAAGTTAACATCACATTTTGCACCCATCATGTATAATGTATGAAAGCTACAGAATCAAAAGTGCATTAAAGACATTTTTTCACAATTAACTACAAAATCAAACTTAATCAACTTAATAGCTGTTTGACTGAACACTTTATCAAAAATAAAAAGAAAATTAGACATGCTTGACCATACAGTTTTAACTGCAAATGTCCACCAAGGAAACCCACAGATCTGCAGAATTAGCTGATGTCTACATCAGGAGTGGGAAGGAAGCCATAACCGGACTTGGTGAAGTTATAACACATAAGAAGTATGAATAGTCCCAAAATATAGCTTTGAAATGGGAAGAACTCGTAAATGGGTAACTCATGAGTCAAAAAAAGATGCCAAAATTGATGAGATACAGTGCATACACCCAATAATATATCCAAAAACCTACTCCAAATCCACGCCTGCTGCTGTGGCAACCTACTCCAAATCACATGCAATAAATGTCAGTAAGTACAGAAAACATCCACTTTAATTGTCTCATCACTTGTTAGAATATCCCAGTCAACAAAAAATGGCAAGTCCGCAATAAAAATGGTATGTTCAACACCCCTCTCCCCCCACCACCAATAAAAATAACAAGTTCAAACCCTCAGCTATGAATATATAGCAGGTTATGAACCCTTGCTGTATATTAGCAGGTTCAAATGCATGTTTTATATATAAAGCGACGCGTATACTCATGCTATAATATAGCATGTTCAAATATCTGCTATAACTATATAGCAGGTTCACATTAAACCTGCTATGATTAACAAGTTCAAACTGTTGATATAAAATCTAGAAATTTGTTATATAATTATAGCAGGGGTTTTACCATGTTATAAAATATATCATTGTGGTCATGGTGTGTATGAGTGGAAAAAGGAATACCATATTGAAGAGATATGTTTAGAGATAGGTTTTTCTTTTTATGTTTATTTCTTATTCTTCTTTTCTCTCGTCTGTCTATATAATTTACACATAGGCCTCTCCTCTATATAAGAGAGCCTAGGGTTTCTTGGAATTATAGATTCCTCATTTTTCCAACATGGAATCAGAGCGACGGTTTTTGATTAGAGCTCTTATACCCAAAACCTAACCCTACCTCGCCGCCCTCTCTATCTCTCTCTCTAGGTTGTGCCGCCGCCCTCTCTATCTCTCTCTCTAGGTTGTGCCGCCAGCACCGCATCCCTCCTTTTAGGGTGCTGTCACCGGTGACGCATCCCTCTCTTAGGGTGTCGCTACCGCTGCCATATCCCTGGGGGTCACCGTTACCGCACCCCTTAAGGCGCCGCCGCCACACCCTTCTCCTTAGGGTGTTGTTGTCGTACCGCAGTCTTCAGCTTTAAGGATAATGGGATTGGTTGTTTGAGTTTACACATGCAACCAATTCCCCTTATGTTTGTGTATACAAAATTTTCCTAATCTATAACCCTAGTCTTCTATAGCTAGCAACATGTCAGCAAATAAAGCCGATATCCCCGTCATAGGCGCCTTTCGTAGTCCTACACTTATAGTCAAGATGGAAGGGTCAAACTATGAGTTATGGACCATGCAGTTCATGAGCCTTATGAAATCTATGGGTAAGAAGCACATTCTTACTGAAGAAGAGCCGGCTGAGAAGACAGGGATATATGCCTCATGGGAGGCAGATGATGATTATGCACCGATCTGCCTATCTGGTACGTTGACACCAAAGATAGAAAATGATGTTCTGCATCGAACCCACATCGAAGGTAATGTGGGATATTCTTGTCGCAACCTATTAGTAGGCAAAGATTGAGATGAAGATCCTCCAACTTCAACATGATATTTTTACTATAAAGCAGAATGGATGGCCCCTTCATGCACACTACACGGCCGTACGAGGAATGTTTGAACGACTCCATAGTTTTATGCCTCTCACATCGACTCCTGAACAGCAGAAGACATATCGGAATGCCACAATGTTTGGTGTTTTCTTGACATCTATAGATTCACAATATGAGGCAACATCTTCACAAATATTGGCAGACGCTACTATTCCTCTCATGGAGGAAGCCTTTCGCAGATTGAGCCAGATCATTGTTCCATCTATTGCTCCAATGACGAATTCATCTGCAATGGCAGCCTTTCGTGGAAGGGGAGGTACCCTCCAGTTCTGAGGTTGTGGACCACGTGGTAGAGGAGGTCGTAGTCGCCATTATCCTGCCCCTACTGTCATCGATCTAGACATACAAAGGACACATGCTATTACAAGCATGGATTTCCAACATCTACACGTGTTACAGAACAGAGTTTAGCCCCAACATCTGCATGTTCCTCTGAGCAGCGATATGATGATCATGGAGCTAAATTTCGCGATATTTCGATGAAATTTCGTCGAAATATCGGTTTCGACGGGTCTGGTGTATCGAAATTGGTATATATATCGATAACCCCGATTTCGACCGAAATCTCGTGAGATGTCGGCGAGATTTCGTCTCATTTCAAGATATCGGCCAACAGAGAGAATCTTCCATTAAAATATCTACCGAGATGCCGATATCCACCGAAATTTCGGTCGAAAGCCTCACATTTCGACCGAGTTCCAACAGAGGCAGCTCCAACTTCCTCCAAGCTCTTCTTCCTTCAAGGTAATCCAAATTAGGCTAAATATTCTTCAAGTTCATAAATGTTTTTAGGGGTTCACTCTTAGGATGTTGATATAGCTTGGTATGGTGTTTATTTGGAGAGATTTCCAATATATAGCTTTAAATTTGGAGACGAAATTAGGGGTTTTGTGTTTTAATTGCACAATAGTGGTAGTTATGAACATATTATCTCGGATCTTAAGTTTAACATGAACTAAAACATATTTTGAGAACATTTTGTTAGATCTATGGAAGAGGAAATTGAGGCTTTTGATGTTTAATGTGGAACGATAATGAGTTCTTCAATTATAAACTGCAAGTTCATTGAATATGCGACGCGTTATGAGAGACAACAAGGAAGGGGGCCATTCAAATCTACCGTGGAACTCTTGGTTCTGAATCAAACATATCACCAGGTAATATATTTTTAATCTTTTATTGCAATGATCATTAATGTGCATGTTCTTAATAATTTTCACTTGTTCTAACTTGTAAGACTATTACTCTGTTATTATGTATTAACTATTAACAAGTAACAACGATATGTTAGATATGGTGTGTGACATACCGTCATAGTCATAGATGATAAGATGATTGATATGTATGCTATAAGCCTGTAGGTGTATATCTATTGTTTCATTGTTTGAAGTACTTAGATTAAGTCCATTTGCAATATAGATCAATAAAAAAGGTATAAATAAATTAGTATAAAAAGCATTAGTATAAATACATATAATCAATAAAAAAGAATAAATAAATAAGAAAATTATAATCACATATTCACAATATAGATCAAATATTGTCACATTTAAAGAAATATTTCATCCAAATGTCAAAATAGACAAGATAAACAATTACAATTCATAGCATGAATCCAAAAAGTCATGGATAATGATGATCATTTAAAAAATAGATTTATGTTCTTAAAGGAATATTTCAGACCGTTTAAAAGGCCGCGTAAGACCGCTTAAGGCCGTTTAAATGGCCGTTTAAGGTCGTTTATGCATCCTGACTGTTTATGGTCCGCTTTTGATTAAACGATGCGGTCGGGCACCGCATATGTAACGATCATTGAAATTACTATGCAAAATAGTATAGTCACTAATTGCTTTAATGTAAAAATGGGCTTAAAGGAGGAGCCGTTATATGGAGACCTATTTTATGCCAAAATTGTATAGTCACTTAATTGCTTTAATGTAAAAATGGGCTTAAAGGAGGAGCCGTTATGTGGAGACCTATTCTATGCCAAAATAAGATCGTGAGATACTATTTTTAGAAGAGCCTTTGGACGTGACTCTAAACCCCTAGGAACAATAGATTGAATGGGAGAGAGAACCACTCTACGCATAAGAGAGAGAGAAAGGGGAGGGAGAGAGATTGCTCTCTACTTAAGAAAAGAAAGAGAGATCCATCCAATAGCCTTCATTTTCTTCTGTCGAGTTAATACGTTATTGAGAAGGATTCGTCATCTTCGGGCCGGTTGTGATCGGAGGAGAAGAATCACGGTTTCGATCCAACCCTTGCCGTGTATATCCCTCGCGGATACGGGAGAAGAAATCCCTTTGCATCCGAAGAGGGATAGAGAGATGTCAACAGTGCCTAGTTCGATCCGGCAAGGCAAGCGTAGAGATGATGATAGTAGACAACATTGCGACTTCATTACAACGGATATCGTATATGCGAGGTATGTGTCGAACATGTAGGATTCGAAACTATTGATATTATATCACATATGAATATTTCTTGAGTGCTTAAATATTAGTATCGTTTAACGATGCTCTGTCATTATTTAATCGTAGGGTATTTTGTTAGAATTGATACACTTAATCGGGACTCAATGTTTACGATATAAACAAATCGATTCAAGTATATTGACTTCATAGTAGGATATACGCAATTTATAAATTGATGTGTGATGACAAGTTAAATAATGGATGCAGATTTTCTAGTTCATATATGTCACATGGATTCTTGACAGTACGACTTAAGAGAAATTCCTATGTCGGGTGTATATATTAGCAATTTACGTGGTGATCATAACAAAGGCTAAAATATACTGTAGATGGTTTACTCTTAATGGGTGTACTTTTGGAGAACTACACACAAGCGAATACTAGTATGACATTAGTGATTATGGAGAAATAGAATTAAAGTTATTTTGTGACGTACGTGTCAGTTCTAGATTAAAAAAAAAGAGTACTGAATTTGAAATAAACCAATAAACGTGTGATATATGCAATGGCTATGAACTTATTTTAGCTATTATGACCTTGTACGTTTAATTTGATAAAAAACGGACAAATGAAGATAAATAATAGCCAATATGAAACTTCCAATTATACTATCGTGATTGCTCTCTACATTTAGTTCAACTCCAATAAGAATTTAGCACTATATGTTACGGTTAACCTGACTGGGTGATTTTCTCAACAATTTATCAAGAAAACATAAAAAGGTAAATAGAAGTTAGAGGTCATTGATCCCACCATTAGGATTCGAGGAATTATAGTCACCAAGATGGCTTGATGAGAATGTGACAAATTAGCAATGACTCTAGATATATTGTGCTAGAATAAATAGGGAAAGAAAAGAGAGACAAAGGAATAATTGATTGTGCATTGTGTTTTATCAAATAGAAGTATGGTTATTTAAGGGTACATGGAGTCATTAACATGGTGCTATCAATGTAACACAGTTCTTGAAATTAATGATGTGTTAGATATTGTTTGAGGATTATCCATTATCATGAGATGGTCATACAGTAGGAAACCATACCTTGGACCTCAATGACCTGTTACAAAGTAGGCATATAAAATATGTAATGCAAACATAAGAATTGATTGTTGATAGTATCAATCGATGGTATTTAGTTTAGTTGTATAAACGGTTGAGTATCTACTTATTAATTATGCAATTAGAAACTCTTGTCTTATAATGCATGAGTGAGTGTTAAAGCTAAGATATTGAGATTAATTCGAAATAAGAATAGTTAGTTCCAAGAGTACGAACGAGATTGATTGATATAAAGGAACGATGGTGTGCATGTGTGTTAGCTATAAATTCTGTGAAATGAAAACCTATATGGTAAGTTGAACCAAAAGGTTACACGAACCACTATTGTATGAAAAAGGAAAATTTATTTAAAGAATTGAAACTTTCTCAAAGAATAATGGCACTTTAAGGGTAGGCGGAGCTAAGTGCTACACCTAAGGTGGGAGCCACCTCTAGAGTTCGTTTACCGAGAGCCTAAAGGGCAACACCTTCCGGGGGTGTCAGGTTCAGTGGAACCTAGTGGAAAGTCCACATATTGACTCAGCGCTGATGTCATCATGTTCAATGTAATGATTGAGTGACCGCTTGTGCCAGCGGTAAAAGCCACCAAAGCCACCCAATAAATTATGAGATAAGACAAATATGCAATGAATAAGCTAAGTGCTTATGTGGAAGCCAAGTGCTTATGTGAATTGTTAAGTGAACATATGCACTTATGTGAAATGCTACGTGTATATGTGTAAATATGTAAAATGTTAAGTGTGTATGTGCATTTATGTGAAATGCTAAGTGTAAAAGTGCAAATGTTTGGAATGATAAGTGTATATGTGCAATTATATGAAGTGCATAGGTATATAAATAATTATGTTATTGCTATGGGCATATGTGCAAACATGGTTAACCTTAAGGGCATATATGGAAAGTATGGTATGCATTGCATGAATATAAAAAGATATCCTTCTATGCATAGTTATATTTTTGAGTGATCCATATGATGCTATTGTATGACAACAGTCGGGTATTTTTATTAACTAACATAAGGGTATTTTGTGAATGAATACGCCATGGTACCACTTTCGTGTATGATATGTTATATGAAAAATTATATGATATGATGATGGAAATGAGAACAATGCAAATGTCTTTGTTAGGATACAATAAGGGCTTACATGTGAAAAACTCATAGCAATAGGTGTATAGGTGTAACACACAATTCCATATATGTAATCATCTTTATGAAATTATTGATATTGTAAATTGACAAGAGAAAAATAGTGAAATCCAGGCATATTATGTTATGATTAAGATCATACTCAAGGAATGTATCCCCAGATACTGCATGTTATGAACATTATTCCAGGTTGGGGAATATAGGGGATTTACAAAGATTCATTGTAGAAAATATTTATCCAGCTGATTATCTATGCATGGAGTATTTTATAATAGAATAAGGAGACTTGATTTTTCGCTAGCTGGCTTGACCTTATCTCGACACATACTGAGCGTTAGCTCATACCATGTATTTTTGTCTTTTTATTTCAGGTCATGTTGAAAAATAAATTTAGCTGCAGTTAGAGACTCGTTGCGAAGTCTGAAGGGAGGATATCATTGTGTCCACTGGAATAAAGGATCTTGGTTTTGTATTAGACATGTTTATTTTTATGGATAGATAAATGTACAGATGATTCTTGATTGTTACTTGTGATATCATTGATGATTGAGAGTAACACTCGGATCCGACGTGGTAATTGATATGCTTCCGCTGTCACCGAGGATCCGGGACGTTACAGGTGGTATCAGAGCAATAGTTCCTCTGGGCATGAGATATCCTATTATAGATAGCGTAAGACCTTTAGTATAGAAAAAAATAGGAGACCGAAAATTAAGCATGACCTTAATATCTTTAGAAGATAACATTAGTATTACAGGGCCAACCAATAGGGAGATAGATCTGCCATGGAGATTACTGATTGTCCCAAAGAGAAGAAAGTGACTTTAGTAAACCACATAATACCAAATTGGTTATTTGTGGAGACACAAAAAGGGGAGTCAGACAACTTTTTTTATCTCAAATTCTCATAAGATGTACAGAGCATGTAGCTTTAAAATAAAAGAGAGGTTCTCATGTACAACTTGGGATTTTGGAAGTGATATGAGATTTTTAGATAAAGTTGATGACGACCTTGATCATCCGCATGAAAGAGGTATTGACTTCACTATAGATGTCATGCTAGTGACTACACCATTTGAGTTGGATGAGTTGAAAAATAATTAAAATGACAACTTGATAAGGGATTAGTGAGACTTGGTGTTTTCATGAGAGTGCTCTCCTTACTTACACTCTAGTGATTATTAAAATAAGGTTACCATAAAGATAGAATATTTTCTTCTTCATAGATGATCAATTGTAACAAGAAACAATATTCTCCAAGGTTGACCTTTAGGTAGAATACTATTAGTTTAATTGTAATTTAGAATGTAGACATATCAAGGACTGCCAAGAATCTCTTGTGATGGCTTTTGACCTTTCAATTGTGTTAGCTACATCAAGTCGATGAGTTGGGTATTTTGAGGTTACCTAGCAAAGCTTGTGATACATTGCATTGTTGATGTCTCAGATACCTGACACATTATCTGTCAATTTATTGTTATAGCTATTAAACGATATTGATGATGATAAACTCACTTATGATCTTACATGTATGATTAGGATTGACTTTAGAACATGAGCCACTTAGATTATTGGAGATACATAATTGTGCTAACTGGATATAATTAATTTTGTTGGATATGGCATTAATGTTGGTCAAGATTCTTGTTTAATTATAACCACTACAAGATATATAAGTTAATTTAATGAATATTTATTTTGTCTTATGCTAGTTGCTAGCAGTAGGCACAATCCTTTTACATTGTCTATCCAACTTGAACTAAAAATGTTTTTCTTGTATATACCATAGTTGTGCACCTGGATAGACTATTTTCAGTGAGTGACAACCCACAAATTGAACTTTACATATTCCTTTCAACCTTTAGCTAGGTTACTTACACTTGTCTCTTGGGTGAAGATATATTGTCATGGATATGCTTGTCTTGCAATTAAGATCATGAAAGATGGATCACAAGATATTGTTATATCTTTTCCTTGAAATGCACAAGTCTAGTAGAGTAGAAAGTTGAGGTATACAGAAAGGAGGAAACGCGAGCCATATAACATGGACATTATGAAAATTTTCTTGACCAGTAAATTTTGGGACGAAATTCTTTTTTTAGTGGGGTAGATTGTAACGATCATTGAAATTACTATGCAAAATAGTATAGTCACTAATTGCTTTAATGTAAAAATGGGCTTAAAGGAGGAGCCGTTATATGGAGACCTATTTTATGCCAAAATTGTATAGTCACTTAATTGCTTTAATGTAAAAATGGGCTTAAAGGAGGAGCCGTTATGTGGAGACCTATTCTATGCCAAAATAAGATCGTGAGATACTATTTTTAGAAGAGCCTTTGGACGTGACTCTAAACCCCTAGGAACAATAGATTGAATGGGAGAGAGAACCACTCTACGCATAAGAGAGAGAGAAAGGGGAGGGAGAGAGATTGCTCTCTACTTAAGAAAAGAAAGAGAGATCCATCCAATAGCCTTCATTTTCTTCTGTCGAGTTAATACGTTATTGAGAAGGATTCGTCATCTTCGGGCCGGTTGTGATCGGAGGAGAAGAATCACGGTTTCGATCCAACCCTTACCGTGTATATCCCTCGCGGATACGGGAGAAGAAATCCCTTTGCATCCGAAGAGGGATAGAGAGATGTCAACAGTGCCTAGTTCGATCCGGCAAGGCAAGCGTAGAGATGATGATAGTAGACAACATTGCGACTTCATTACAACGGATATCGTATATGCGAGGTATGTGTCGAACATGTAGGATTCGAAACTATTGATATTATATCACATATGAATATTTCTTGAGTGCTTAAATATTAGTATCGTTTAACGATGCTCTGTCATTATTTAATCGTAGGGTATTTTGTTAGAATTGATACACTTAATCGGGACTCAATGTTTACGATATAAACAAATCGATTCAAGTATATTGACTTCATAGTAGGATATACGCAATTTATAAATTGATGTGTGATGACAAGTTAAATAATGGATGCAGATTTTCTAGTTCATATATGTCACATGGATTCTTGACAGTACGACTTAAGAGAAATTCCTATGTCGGGTGTATATATTAGCAATTTACGTGGTGATCATAACAAAGGCTAAAATATACTGTAGATGGTTTACTCTTAATGGGTGTACTTTTGGAGAACTACACACAAGCGAATACTAGTATGACATTAGTGATTATGGAGAAATAGAATTAAAGTTATTTTGTGACGTACGTGTCAGTTCTAGATTAAAAAAAAAGAGTACTGAATTTGAAATAAACCAATAAACGTGTGATATATGCAATGGCTATGAACTTATTTTAGCTATTATGACCTTGTACGTTTAATTTGATAAAAAACGGACAAATGAAGATAAATAATAGCCAATATGAAACTTCCAATTATACTATCGTGATTGCTCTCTACATTTAGTTCAACGTTAATAAGAATTTAGCACTATATGTTACGGTTAACCTGACTGGGTGATTTTCTCAACAATTTATCAAGAAAACATAAAAAGGTAAATAGAAGTTAGAGGTCATTGATCCCACCATTAGGATTCGAGGAATTATAGTCACCAAGATGGCTTGATGAGAATGTGACAAATTAGCAATGACTCTAGATATATTGTGCTAGAATAAATAGGGAAAGAAAAGAGAGACAAAGGAATAATTGATTGTGCATTGTGTTTTATCAAATAGAAGTATGGTTATTTAAGGGTACATGGAGTCATTAACATGGTGCTATCAATGTAACACAGTTCTTGAAATTAACGATGTGTTAGATATTGTTTGAGGATTATCCATTATCATGAGATGGTCATACAGTAGGAAACCGTACCTTGGACCTCAATGACCTGTTACAAAGTAGGCATATAAAATATGTAATGCAAACATAAGAATTGATTGTTGATAGTATCAATCGATGGTATTTAGTTTAGTTGTATAAACGGTTGAGTATCTACTTATTAATTATGCAATTAGAAACTCTTGTCTTATAATGCATGAGTGAGTGTTAAAGCTAAGATATTGAGATTAATTCGAAATAAGAATAGTTAGTTCCAAGAGTACGAACGAGATTGATTGATATAAAGGAACGATGGTGTGCATGTGTGTTAGCTATAAATTCTGTGAAATGAAAACCTATATGGTAAGTTGAACCAAAAGGTTACACGAACCACTATTGTATGAAAAAGGAAAATTTATTTAAAGAATTGAAACTTTCTCAAAGAATAATGGCACTTTAAGGGTAGGCGGAGCTAAGTGCTACACCTAAGGTGGGAGCCACCTCTAGAGTTCGTTTACCGAGAGCCTAAAGGGCAACACCTTCCGGGGGTGTCAGGTTCAGTGGAACCTAGTGGAAAGTCCACATATTGACTCAGCGCTGATGTCATCATGTTCAATGTAATGATTGAGTGACCGCTTGTGCCAGCGGTAAAAGCCACCAAAGCCACCCAATAAATTATGAGATAAGACAAATATGCAATGAATAAGCTAAGTGCTTATGTGGAAGCCAAGTGCTTATGTGAATTGTTACGTGAACATATGCACTTATGTGAAATGCTACGTGTATATGTGTAAATATGTAAAATGTTAAGTGTGTATGTGCATTTATGTGAAATGCTAAGTGTAAAAGTGCAAATGTTTGGAATGATAAGTGTATATGTGCAATTATATGAAGTGCATAGGTATATAAATAATTATGTTATTGCTATGGGCATATGTGCAAACATGGTTAACCTTAAGGGCATATATGGAAAGTATGGTATGCATTGCATGAATATAAAAAGATATCCTTCTATGCATAGTTATATTTTTGAGTGATCCATATGATGCTATTGTATGACAACAGTCGGGTATTTTTATTAACTAACATAAGGGTATTTTGTGAATGAATACGCCATGGTACCACTTTCGTGTATGATATGTTATATGAAAAATTATATGATATGATGATGGAAATGAGAACAATGCAAATGTCTTTGTTAGGATACAATAAGGGCTTACATGTGAAAAACTCATAGCAATAGGTGTATAGGTGTAACACACAATTCCATATATGTAATCATCTTTATGAAATTATTGATATTGTAAATTGACAAGAGAAAAATAGTGAAATCCAGGCATATTATGTTATGATTAAGATCATACTCAAGGAATGTATCCCCAGATACTGCATGTTATGAACATTATTCCAGGTTGGGGAATATAGGGGATTTACAAAGATTCATTGTAGAAAATATTTATCCAGCTGATTATCTATGCATGGAGTATTTTATAATAGAATAAGGAGACTTGATTTTTCGCTAGCTGGCTTGACCTTATCTCGACACATACTGAGCGTTAGCTCATACCATGTATTTTTGTCTTTTTATTTCAGGTCATGTTGAAAAATAAATTTAGCTGCAGTTAGAGACTCGTTACGAAGTCTGAAGGGAGGATATCATTGTGTCCACTGGAATAAAGGATCTTGGTTTTGTATTAGACATGTTTATTTTTATGGATAGATAAATGTACAGATGATTCTTGATTGTTACTTGTGATATCATTGATGATTGAGAGTAACACTCGGATCCGACGTGGTAATTGATATGCTTCCGCTGTCACCGAGGATCCGGGACGTTACAGCATACATTCAAACGGTCTTTTAAACAACCGTTTAAATCATTTTTGCATCCCTGGATTCCTCCTAGATGAACGGTCGTCATAGCTGATGGGACTCATTCCCCAATCACATGACAGGCGGAGAGTAGTTTGAGCCCATCCATACGTCTGCAGAATGTGTTACATGCCCTAGATTTCTCTATCAACTTACTGTATATTAGTCAGATTACCAGAGATTTGAATTGTCATTCTATATTTGACCCATCATCTCTTATTTTTCAAGACATTCTAACCGACAGGGATATTGGATGTGGCCGTGAGCAGGAAGGCCTCTACAGATTGGTTTAAACTTCTTGCACCAGATTATCATCTCAGTCTACTAGCTCTATGTTCCGATCACATGGCATATACGTTTTGGTCATCTTCCCCTCCAGAAGTTACGTCATGTCCTTCCTCAGAATTTGCCTTGAGCATCATTTGATTGTGAGGCATGTCAATTGGGAAAGCATCATCGATCTGTCTTTCCCAGTAGTCAGAGTCCGAGGAGTCGTTTTCCTTTTGAGTTGTTTCATATAGACATTTGGGATCCCAGTTGAGTTCCTGATTATCAGGGACACCATTTTTATTTAGTTGAAAGAGGAGAGACCAATGAGTAAATTACATAAGACGAACATAAAGAAGTGAAAATGAATCAAAATATAGAGCCATGGCACAAGGGAGCACTGAAATGATGTGGGTCAGATCCGTCCTTATTAACCTGACTATTGAGGTGCCACTTCCCATGCACCTCCAATATGATAACCAAGTCGCTCTGTTCATAGCAAATAATTCAACCTTCCATAAAAGAACCAAGCACATCGAGGTGGATTGCCATTAATACTCGAGATCTGATTCAAAATGGGCTTATCTCCACTTCTCATGTTGTGTCAGGTGATCAAACTGCAGATATGTTCACCAAGGCCCTTGCTAGAGGTCCTTTTCATCGTTGTTCCAACTTGAGCATGATAGACATATATGTTCCAGCTTGAGGGGGAGTGTTGAGATACTTGTATCCCATAGTCTTTATTTTATATTTCATATTTCTTCTATCTACTTTATGCATTTTTCCCGTAGAGCTTGTCTCCTATATAAGAGAGCTCTAAAGCTACAATGAATAAACAATTCTATTCTACACCTTTCCACAATAACTCTTATTGAATGATTTAAATCTATTAATAAAGAACCATCATCCTCTATATATATATAATAGGAGGTTAGTGTTAAGAAGAGTATATAAGAATAAAAAAATACAAAATTGCTTGTAAGAGGTTATATACTATATACTCCAACACACCCGTAATGAACATATACGCAATCTAGAGATCAATAGAAGTATGTCCTCGCGAGGTTAAATCCCTGGTGAATAGCAGTCAAGCTATGTATGTTTAGTTCTCCCATGAAATATGAGGTTGTCTGCTATATGCATGGCAACGGTGTTGCCGCATCTCAACCCCATCACTCTATCTGGTAGAATATGAAGATTAGTATGGACAACCTAAATCAACAGCATACTGTTGCAGCATGGATCATGTCATGTATTCGTTCTGTTCAAGGTTGCAAAAGTCGGTAGTCGGTACTCGGTCGGTTGGGTCACTGACTAAGGATTAATCAGCAGTCGGTACTCGGTCGGTTGGGTCATTGAATAAGTGTATAAATACCCTTATTTTATATTTTCCTCATTTACAAAATATTTTTAGGAGTATAAAAGAATTTTATTTTATTTTTACAAATTATTTATATATACATAATAAATAGGAAGTGTGATATATACACATGTATTTTACACAATGCATGAATGATTTATTTTTATTTTTATTTAATTTTTCTGATTTTTATTTTGTTTTTATATTGTTTCAAGATATGTATACAAGGTAGTAAAAATAATAATTTTATTTTATTTTTTCAAAATAATTACTGAAATATATATACAAGTATATGTAATATATACACTACATAGTGAGCCCTATCTCTCTACCTATTTTCGATCAGGTCAAGGCTTGACCTTCTCTTGGGGTTTTGGGTCACTCTGTGTTTATTCTCTTGACATTGTCTTGGGGTTCGGGTCACTCTGTATTTATTCTAAATACATCATTCCTTTTTTTCCCTTTATCCTTTTATTTTTTTGCACAAGAACATGTTAATTATGTAATATTAACTTGGAAATGCAACTTGCTAAATTACTGTATTTACAGATATTTACATAATGTTTTGCTAAGAAAAAGAGCTAAAATAAAAGAATAAAGAGTGAGAATCAAGGATTCGTCAGTGATCTGAATCCTTAGACAATTCAGTTGGTGGCAGTAGACATAGTGCATGATTCAGCCATAGAGAAATGGTGTGGACCAGTGTTTATCCATCCCATCTCAAACTCCAAGTGGGTGGCATCCATACATGTTGTTCTGAAGAAATCGGGACTTCATATCATCACCAATGAGGTGGGAGAGGATATCTCAACATGAGTATCCACATCATGACATGTCTGTGTGGATTACAGAAGCTTGTATGTCATGACAAAGAATGACTATTTCACATTGCCATTTATTGATCAGGTCCTTGAGAGATTGACAATGAGGGAATATTTTTATTTTATGGATGGGTATTCGGGATACAATCAAGTAGCCATCGCACACGAGGATAAGGTAAAGACTACTTTCACATGTCCTTTCAGTACTCATGCATTCTTGCGCATGTTTTTCAGGCTTTGCAACGACCCAGCCACTTTTCAACGATGCATGATTGTCGTATTTGCCAAAATGGTTGGGGATTTTTCGGATGTGTTTATGGATAACTTCCCAATCCATGATGATTCATTTGATAATTGTTTCACGCACCTAGATCAAGACCTCAAGATATGTAAAGAGGTGAATATGGTGCTCTCACGGGAGAAGAGTCACTTTAAGGTGATGAAGGGCATCGTGTTGTGGTACTCATATCCAATAAGGGAATAGAGGTTCACCTTGTTAATGAATCCATGATTCATCACTGTAATAAGCTGAAAATAGAACTTCATCCCAAGAAACTAGGTTCATTCATATGTTTATATCTCAAAATTAATATTCATGCATCTGTAAATAATTTGCATAAATTAGCATTCCATTCTGCAATCATATTTATTTCTAAATGTTCCCCTCACTTCACACATTTTTAATTAATTCATCCTAACTCTATTTGTAAATTAGAATTCCTATATTCACTATTGTTATCTAATGTATGCATGAATGTTTTTTCTTTCTAGTAGGTTCTGTAATGATGAATGAACAACTTTGATCGATGTTTTTCCCGACAAGAATAAGCTTTTGTAATACCCGATGATGATTGCCCTCTTTTTTGTGGATGGGTCATATTTGCAAGATAGATGACCAGCCAGGATCGTGGCAGGTTTCAACCCATGCAAACTTCACGTATCCTTTGTGCGATGATGATAGACCAACTCACCGAACAATGAAAGAAGAAGGGGAACCAAACTTGGTTGAGCAACCACTACGGTGGCATGGTTGGATTGCCACATGCCTCCCTACCGCACGTGAAGCCTTGGCTAGCCAAGCGAACCCTTTTTTTGCAATGTGTTTTTAGAGTTTTTCCGCTCGTTAATATGTTGATAGTTTTTCTGCCTTTCCTTGCAAAATCTAATGACTTCATGCAAGAGCAAATGACAACATCAATCACAATGATAATAACCCGCAACCTGATGTTCGACATGAGGAGGAGAACTGGACTTGGATGAGCAGCTACTGCGATGGCATGGCTTGATCGATGGTTGTGACTCTCGTCATCGCATGAAGTCTTGGCTACCTGAGTAAAACTTTTTACAAAAAAATCTTCCTTTACAAAAATTTATTCCTTTTAGTCCTTATGTTCTCCCGGAGCAAAAAAAATGCAATTAACAGCTTTAACTAACGTACAGATCTTATTCCTTATCCCTCACGTGCTAACTGAATAGAGAATAATCCTTATTCTACCTTATTGCACCTTATTCATATCCCCTCCAACCGAACAGAAACACCAGCTTAATCCACCTCTCTTTTTCCGTATAATTCCCCTATTGAACATGCCCTAAAGCCAACGACCATAATACGCACCAGCATTAATTATTGATGACCAATTACTGGCTCTTCAGCACCTGATTATATGCTTTACAGCAGCCGAGTCCCATCCCAGATGGTTGGATAACATCCAAGAGGGGGAGAGGGGAGCTTCTCTCGAATGTGGCAGTAGCTGTAGGTTTATTTTCGCATGTGTGTTGCTACACGCTTCAGCTTGAAATGACAAGCTTCTGGTCTATCTCGTTTTCCCATTTTCAGAAAGTTCTTAAAGGATTTTTCGGTGTTTGCAATCTGACCATGCTCAAGATTTTCTTCTAGCTATTCCTATTGATGGTCTTGAAATGCATACGTCACCTATTGAGTATCGTACTATTCTCAGATATCGCCTTATGATTCCTCTACTCCCAGCAGATGAGGCATGCCCAGTATGTCTGTCCTCTATGATGTTCTCAAGAAGGTTGGGGTTGCGTCAAAGAAAGAAGCACCTGTGAATTTTTTGTCTGATCCACATGAGGGGAGATCCACACTCAAACCAGCGGATGTTTTAATTTTTGGTTGGGCTGGAGGAAAACATGCATGTGTTGATCTAACTGGAGTGTCTCCATTAGTTGGTTTGATAAAAAGTAATTTTACTGCGGGATGCGCTGCACAGAAAGCTGCCTCAGCCAGAGTTGCTAAACAAGAGAAGGCTTGTATTGATAATCAACATGTCTTCATCCCTTTCGGGTTTGATACCTTTGAGTTCGTGGCGTCTAAAGCTGTAGAGATCCTTAAGAGGGTCCAGAAAATTATGCATAGTAATGTTATGGTCTCCAGGTCTATGGATGTTGTGTTCCGAAGAATTGGATTTGCCATCCAAAAGGGATTGACGGCGCAACTTGTTACCCGTCTCCTAACAATTTCTTTGTAACATGTACTTTTTTTTTATTTTAATTAAGTATTGTTCTTACAGGAAAATTTGATCAGGAAGATACGACAGCAGTGGATATTTGAATCACACTTGAATCAATGGTCGTGAATGGTCCGGAATCCAGATCAGTATAAACCCAATGTTCAGATCTAATATCAACATTAGGAATACAAAAAAAAATCCGTAGATTAGATAACCATATCATCTGGGATCCGAGGATATATTGAAGGTGAAAGGGTGCGGATAGACACGGGACGGAAATATCGAAATATAACAAAAAAAATCCTCCACCATACAAAAACGTTAAAATAACACGTCATCTCCAGTAGGTGTGTAAACGAGCCGAACCTGAGCGAACCAACCCAGGCCCGGTTCAGCTCGTTTAGCATAGTTTAAGACTCGGACTCGGTTCGGTTCGATAAAATGAAAACTGTAATCAAGTTCGACTCGGCTCGGGTAAGGTTCGTAAAGGTCCGGTTTGGCTCGTTAAAGGTTCGTTTAAGAAAAAATGTTGTGCATGTGTTTCTGTTCAAAGGGAAATACCACAGTTGCAGGGGAGGGTTTTGAGGGTTTCGAGAATATGGAATAGGGATTTATGGAGTGGATGACCGGATGGGTTTGGAAAAATTAGTGAATGTCATTATGTTAATATAGAATGTATTTTTTTCTTGTATATATACAATATGTATGCATATATACTTTTATATGTATGTGTGTATATAATTGAATTTTTAACGAACTGAACCTGAACGAACCTATACTTTTGAGGTTCGGTTCGTTTATTTAATCGAGCTCAAACTTATGTTCAATTAGCTAACCGAATCTTAACGAATGTGATAAGAAATTTCTACGGCCCTGATCTCCACGATGAGCCGCACGTTGCCAACGACTACTGCAATCATTCAAGTCAACGAGTCTTCTTCATCCAAAATACAAACGCACCACAACCCCTTCCACCCCGCGTGCAGAACAGAGCATCTCGACATGGCTCTCATCCTCGACGCCTTCGCGCAGCCCCTCGCCGAGAGGTTCGTCAAGCTGGCCGAGGACAGGATCACCATGATCCTCGGTGTCAAGGATGACCTCGACGACCTCAATTCTAAGGTCAAGCTCCTCCTCTGCGTCGTCTCAGACGCCGAGTCGCGTAAGATCCGGGATAGTTCCGTCCAAACATGGGTCACCAACCTCCGCGAGATCCTCTACGACGCAGAGGACCTCCTCGACGACTGCCACCTCGAAGGCGAGAAGCCCGTCTCCTCCTCCGCGGCCGCGGACCCACAACCCCAATGTTGCAGCCTTTCCCCGCTCTCCTGCTTCCGCAACCTCCCTCACAAGAACGAGATGGGGAAGAGAATCCGAGCCATCAATTCCCGTCTGGAGAAGCTCTATAAGGAGATCAGCGTGCTGCATCTGGTGCAGCACCAGGGCGACGCGGCGGCTCCGCCACTAACTCCGCGCCCCTCCGCGCCGCTGGTCGCGGACGACGACATTGTGGGGATCGACGAGGATGCGAAGGATCTCGTAGACCTCCTCATCGGCGGGGGAAAGTGTCCGATCTTCGCCATCACTGGGATGGCCGGGATCGGCAAGAGCACCCTCGCACAGAAGATCACCGGCGACCCGCAGGTCAAGGCCCGCTTCCACGTCACGATACCACTCCAGGTGACCAACAGCTACAACCGAGTGGAGCTGCTGAATGAGATTGTGAGGTACGTGAAGAGGCACGAGGGGAAGGGGGACGACCTCAGGGCCAAGACCTACAACGAGGCCGCTAACGTCGTTCGGGGACTCGTGGACAGCATGACCCTGTTTCTGGTGCTGGATGACATATGGGACGCGAAGGTCTGGGATGACCTTAGGTCCCCTCTCTCCACAATTGGTAACGGCAGCAGGGTGCTAGTGACCACTAGAAACAGGAACATCGTCGCGGACTTGAACGCCTACGAGCACCAAGCGAGGGTGTTGACCCAGAAGGAGGGGTGGCTGATGCTACGCAGGCAGGTGTTCGGGGACGATGGAGACAAAGGCGAGATCAGCAGGGATTTAGAGAGGACGGGCATGCAGATCGTGGAGAACTGCAAGGGTCTCCCCTTGGCCATCAAGACCATCGCCGGTTTGCTCAAGAGAAGAGAGAGAACCAAGAAGGAATGGGAGGCTGTCCGCGACAGCCCTACTTGGAATATGAACAACCTTGGCAACGACGTAAAGCCTGGGCTGCTGCTGAGCTACGAGGACCTCCCACCCCAATTGAAGCAGTGCTTTGTGTACTGCTCGTTGTTCCCCTCCGGGTACCGGTTCCACCACCAGACCCTCGTGCAGATGTGGATAGCGGAAGGGCTCGTGAAGCCCGAGGGGTCAAGAGCATTGGAGGACATCGGGGACGATTGCTACAAGGAACTCGTGATGAGGAACCTGTTGCAGGCGTCACCCGAGTACTACGAGGGTCGGGGGTGTACCATGCACGATCTCGTACGGTCTCTCGCGAAGTACGTCTCCACTGGCGACTGCGAGGCCTTCGCGAAGGAGAGGCACAAGTTCTTCGTGAAGAAGGACTCCGATACGGCCCCCGAGATTGTGGAGAGGGAGTGCGTGAGGACAATCTTGATATCGAAGGACCCAAAGATCAAATCTCTACCTTCTGATTACTTCAATGGGCTGCGGCACCTCAGGGTCCTCGATCTCACCCACACCGGGATCAAGAACCTGCCAGAGTCCCTCGGGGAGCTCGTGCAGCTGCGGTTCCTTAACCTCGCGTTTACACGGATCCGTGCAATCCCGGAGTCCATCGGGAGGCTCCAGAATCTCGAGACGCTAAAGGCGAATGATTTGAAGCATATGGAAGTGCTGCCGAAGGCGATCACTCTGCTAAGCAACCTGCGTCATTTGGCTGTCGGATCTGCACTGAAGCAGCTGACGAGTTTGCCAGTTGGGATCGGGAATCTGCGAAAGCTCCGGACACTGAGTGGATTTGTAGCGAATGATGGCGAGAGCAACATGAAGGAGCTGCGGAATTTGCGCGATCTCTCACATGTTTCCATGTACAGGCTTGAGAAGGTTGCGAGCGACGAGGAGGCACAGGCAGCGGAGTTGGATAAAATGACAAGATTGAATTTTCTGCGGTTGTCCTGCACGAGGATTGCAAGGGGGCAGCGGCTGGAGGAAGACGAGCTGGTGAGGATTCAAGAAGTCTTTGAAGGTCTTAAGCCCCCTGAAAATTTGGAGGCTCTACACATCGATGGATTCTTTGGCCATCATCTTCCGGTTTGCATTCGAAAGTGTTCCCTTGGGAATCTGAATTGGCTTAGGCTGGATGATTGCAAGTTCATAGAGCAGCTCCCGCCACTGGGCAAGTTGCCTTATTTGAAAGCGTTGCAGATTTGGGGTGCCGTCGCGGTGTCAAAGATCGGACCTGAATTCTTCTCAGGAGCAGGTTTCCCCAGCTTGGTGGAGTTCTACCTGAAGGGGATGACCAAGCTTAAGGAGATCGCAGCAGTTGAACCTGGAGTGCTGCCTCGTCTGAAGAAGTTGCAAGTGATCAGGTGCCCCAAGTTGGGCTCACTTCCGGATGGCTTGGAGAACGCAACCAAATTGACACACTTGTTGATCGAAGACGCTGAGAACATCAAGAAGATAAGGAATCTCGGGGCAGTCACTGAGTTGAAGCTGAATGGCAATTCAAAGTTGAAGGTGATATCTGGTCTCCGGTCCTTGAATTTCTTGACCATCTCCAAATGCCATGCCTTGAATGAGGTGGATTCACCCGACGACTTGAGCTATTTGTCGATTTCGGATGATACTATGCAAGCTCTTCCTGAGTGGTTGTCGAGTATCACTTTGTTAAGAAGATTAACGGTGAAGGGAAATCGCGATCTGGTTACCAGATGTACCATGAATGGTTTGGATTGGCACAAGATCGTAGATTTTCCGCATGTTGATGTGAGAACAAATGATGATACCTGCTATATAGCATATAGGAAAGATCCATTCAGTTTTCAGAGCAACTTGACTGGCGATAATCTGGATGATCCGCCTCCGAAATCCACTTTTGATGCATTTGAGGATGAAGAATACTCTGCCATGTCCTTTAGATCTCCTTATGAACCATGAAGTCTAAGATCTCATCAGGTACTTTCCTTCTTCATATTCTGATTGTCAATTTGCCGTGCTTGGTTAATTTAACAGCAATCATGGCTGCTTTTTTCTGATTGCTGCTTTTTTCTGTCACAGGATCTATATGATTCCTCCAAATCATTAAAATAATTCTACTAATCCCCAAGTTTTACCTGTCTTTGGATATTTTCTGCTCAGAAATATGGATATCGCGAGCCTTGCTTTTTCGTTTTGTAGTCAAAATGATGCCAACATAGTCGATTCTTTGCATCCATTCTGCAATAATTCATTATTGTCCCACTTGATTATTTGCACACCACAGAAACGACACATAGTGCATTGCGTTTGTTATGTGTTGCATTAGTATCCTGCTAGATAATCAGTATCCCGCACCTATCACATGCATTATCCTCTACCCCAAACAGCTGCCCCCACCGCCCTTTGGTGAGAATCCTACCAAGACTGAACAGTCACATGAAGACCTTGATGCGGTTTTCCACCCTACTTCTCCATATCATCTGTGTGTTAATGCCAACCTCTTCATCCTCCTCAATCCCTTCCCCCACGAAAAATTGATATGTTTTCTTCACTGAAAACCTTCCATCTCCCCAAACAAAATGTTCTCTTCAGAGTTGTCAGATCATAGGGTGGAGGATTTCTTGGCACTTCAGTCATAGCTGACACAGCTCGAGGAGCCTATTATTTTCATTGGTTTTCTTGTAAAAGGTTAACTTTCATTCTATCTTACTAAATTTCTACATGTCCCAAGAAACCAGGGTTGAATCCAATCCCATAGAAAGAAATGCATGATTTTTTTCTATTCGATTGCCATTTAGTCGAAGTAAAACTTTGAAAAAAATTGTAACTTGCTGAACAACATGATGCCAATTTACAGGAGCAAGATAACTTATATTGTGGTGATAGTGTGGATACCTGGGTCAGCTTCGTCTATCAGCATATTCTTCCATGGAATCGGCCTCCTTTCTTGGTCTCTTTCATTTCAGTTGTTTGGATTTACGTTCAGTTTGTTTTCTATAATAAATCTTGGTGTGTAGTATCCTGCTGCTATTCTGTAATTTGAACTTCTTTGTCATTTCCTATTGCTCGAGCTTTTTTGTACCAAAAACTGTATATCTGTATAAGATTTATCCTTCTTAAGTGTGATTCATCTCTACTTTGGGCTTTCTCTGGAAGAAATGATGGTAGAGTTTTCTCGCGTAATTGAACAAATGAGTTCACATCCACAGCTTCATGTTCTTATTGGGGAAGTGCAACAGCAGAAGGTTGGTACTTTGTGGCGCTAATATTCTGTAGGATTTCAGCAGTCAGGTTCAGCTTTAGAAAATCTTGATTATCTGGAATGCAAGCTGAAACAACGAGGAACATGGCATAAAGGAGAAAGGAATGATTGGATCAAATGGAGGCCGGAGTGGAGATCAATCAACAAATGGACAGAAACAACAGGACAGCAGATGCAACAACAGCAACAGGATTGTAGTAGCTCCATTCTTACAAAGCAGTAGCCATCCTTTTTGGTTCAACCTGTTGGACAGCAGCAACCCTCCTTGGTTGAATTGCAACATTCACAGTTGCAATTTCAGCCTCAAGGGCAGCAGCAAACTTTGACTGATGGGGACATTAAACAGAAATCACCCAAATTGTTGACAGCAACTCAACAAGGGAGGAGGTTGAGAAGTAAAACGAAGCACAAGAAAAAAAACCAAATAATTGAGATAACATTCTTTTGTGGATTTTGAGATATTGGTTTGAAGTGGATGAAAGTTGGGATAAAGGAATTGAAGCATTCCAAAATTTAAAAGAAGACATAGACTGGGGAAAAACCAAAGGTTCTAGTCTCCTATTGATGAGAGGAAAAGGAAGATCCGTTTCCCATTTGGTTGCTAAGGGCTTAAACTGTTGGACATGTGAGCCCATGGCGAGCCATTATGCAATAAATGTTATTGCACATATCATTCCATGATCTGAAATGAAGAATAAATAATTTGCATAATAGGTCTCTCTGTACAATTAAGGTTATGTACCATGGCCATCTTAATAATCATACAGTTGTTGATTCAATAATTGAATCATAGAGGCTGGTGCTTGGATGAATATCTAAAGGGTTAGATTGAGGACTCATCCGGCACCGTCAAATGATTGTTAACAGATGATCTCCAGCCTGAGTAGGAGATGGCAATCCTTTCTCACATAGGCTGATATCTGACCGACCTCTTGATGCAGGTCCTCTGCATGGGAATAGTGATTCGGAGGTGTCAGATTAGTTAGGTCAAAGGGTTGACCTAACGAGATCGAGATAACCAAAGTCCTATGTTGAATGCTGTCACAACATAGGCACGCATCCTCCGACCGGAGACAGATGTGTTACTATATATTTGAGTATGTACATTTGGCAGATCAATAAGTTGATGACCTAATCAAGGTCTATATACCGACGTGCTGGTGTGCATGTAAGGGCATATGAGTAATACGATCTCTCAAAGGGATCATGCAGGTTCACTTATGAACCGGAAGACATGAGCTCACTCATGAGGTATTGGGACCGATCAAATTCCATGCATGGTCGTCGTGCTTTGGAAGCATGACATGAATTTAAAGGTATGATATATGCTTTGGGAAAGCATATGATCGATACCAAGTCCAAATGACCAAGATTGAGAAACTTGGTTATCAAACCCTGAAGAAGACAATGTAAAATTGATGTTGATCTTCAGGTTGATCATAGGTCTTCCCGTATGCAGGATGTACAGGTATTGGGAATATTTGAGGGTGATGTGATCATAAATGATTATATAACCATGACGCTTCCATTCCGAGGGAGTGATGAAACCGGTCTGGATTTTAGAGACTCCTCTCAGTAGAGAAGCAATATGATCTTGGTCCAAATGTTGGACATTGATCTGAATGAGATTCAGATGCAATAAAAAGATTAGATTTGCGGTCTTGATTTAATCAAGCATCTGTGGGAGGTACGTAAGATCTGGATTTGAGATGAGATCTCAATATCCAAGTCACTATACATGGAACAATACAATCGCCATGTCCTCATCTCCAAGTATCTGCGAAGAAAGCGCATTATTCTTGAAGGACTTCAAGAATAATTCATTTGATGAATTATATATGTCCATGCAACAAGATGTTGATAATTAAATGAGATTTAATTATCAAGAATAATATGAATATGATTCATATTGTGAGAATGATTATCCAAGATAATTAAATGGGATTAATTATCAACGATATGCAAATTGTTGATAGTGCCATCCATAATTTGTGAGTATATATTATAAATACGACTTATAATATATTAGAGAGAGAGCACCTTTGTAAATAGCATTTGTTAATTATTAATGTGAATTGGATTTACATTAAGCAATTAATTGGAAATGTAATTTACAATTTAGTTTGGACTGTGAATATGATTCACATATTTTAAATGGCATGATTGAAATATTCACTAATTAATTGGGAATTAATTTAGTGGATAATTTTGTAATAAACATTCACTAATTAATTGGAAATTAATTTAGTGGATAATTTTGCAATAAACATTCACTAATTATTTGGGAATTAATTTAGTGGATAATTTTGCAATAGATATACACTAATTAATTTGGAATTAATTTAATGGATAATGTAGCAAGATAAAAAAGAGATAATGGTATGAACTAAAAAGAAGAGATAATCCACCAAATCTCATGGGTGACGCCCCATGTGATTTAGGTGGATAATTATCCTTCTAGTTATCATATCATTATCTTGTGATTATTGATTTATTTATTGAATTAAATTATGTTGATGATTATGCAACGTATATATAATTTAAAATAAATTAATATGTTGTTGTTTTTGAACCACAATTATCATGGCCATTGATTTAATATACATATCAATCTAACCATTGATTTTGTATATGCCATGGATTCTGATCCATGGACTTCCTAACAAATATAAATAGAGGACAACCCTAGCCTCTATAGGTGACATGTTCAAGAGTTGTACACGCCTACAACTTTCTATCTCTCTCTTTCATTCTCACCTACTCTCTCTCTCTCTCTCCATTTGAAGGTGGTCGTCCATCTTATGTGTTGAGAGAGAGCTTCTTGCCTTCGCCTTCGACAACTCGAGGATCTCCATCTTCTTTGAGGCTGCTTGCTCTAGAAGAAGATGACGGATTTTGTTGGACGAAATCAGGAGACTGGAAGCTTGGATCTTCATCGAGGATTGCGGGAGGAACGTGTCTCATCATCGTGCCCGCAAGTGCCATCTTCGAGGATCGGACTTTAAACAGGAGGATCTCTTGCTTTAGAGATCTCGTGATCACAACCGTGCTTCAAGAGGTATTTCTAATACTTTGTGGTTTGATGAAACGATCCAAGAAATGTTCTTATGATCATGTGGTTTCATCACTTGATTAAAAAATTTCAATTTCCGCTGCATCTAGCGACTAGTGCGACTAGTCGCCCCGATCGCATGAGATGCGATCAACACGCTTTCATGATGCGCTTGAGGATTATCAATATCCTTCAAGTGGTATCAGAGCCTTAGGTCAAAAAAGGTTTTGGATACGATCCATAGACTTAGGACGACTTGGGTTTGAAAGGGTCGCGAAAGTTTTGTCGCATTTCAATTTTCGCACCTCTGTCTAATTGAATTTTTCGTCACTGTTTAAATTATTTAAACACGAAATTTTCAATTGGATTTTGTTCCTCATTAAATAAGGAAACCATAGGATCTGAGTTTGTGTAATTTGGATTTCATTTGCTCAAGATATGACCCTTTGAATAAACATGTATTCATTATTGCGGGAACAACAGATCTGAACGTGATTAATGAGTTAATTACTATTTTGATGTGCCTCAAAATGCGTGAAACATCATTTGAATTCTATCATAAATCAAATTAGCAATCTAAGAAAATTAATTGTGCGTATTTTGGATTTAAATTGATCAAGATAATTTAATTTTAGTGATTAGGGGTCACTGCTGGAATTTGACAATCTTGATCATGAACCTTGTGATAAGTCATTCAAATATGATGATGAAAATTAATAGTTAATTTTTCGAAATAATTAATGATAAATATTTTTGAATTATTTAAAGAGATAATTATTTCATTGAATGACATTTGCCTAATCATAATGATAAGATAGTTGATCTTGATCATTGGTTGATATGAATTCATCGGCAAACATTGATTTCATAAAGAACTTTAGTTTATCCTACAATAGTTGTAGGACAACGTTTGCATGAAAACCCCTCTTGCTTGAATAGGATTGGAGATTTGTTTAGCAAATCTCCTTATAATATTATCAAAATTATTTTGATGTATATTATATGGTATAATTTTGGTTGAAAAATTGATGAGCATCTCAAAGTACATGATGATCTATCTGGCATTATCCTTTCTTGAGGTGGATATGGTGACTAGTCAGAGAGCATTGGGGTAGCGGGTTGCAACGTATGTGATCCGTCCCACTCTCGTCAGTACTGGCCATGACAGCGGGTAGGGACTCGATAATGCCGGAGAAGTCAAAGTGTATTTTTCTAATTATTAAAATTCGAATAATACGTACTTTGAGATTATACCTACTATTCAAGTAATAATCAAGTTTGTTGATTGATAATTGGATTGATAATTAATTTAATGTGATTAAATTGATTATATCTAATTAAAGTACTCTATTATGAATAGATGTGTATTTCCCTTAGAAGAATTAATTGTGTGAATATGATTCACGATAATTAATTATAACAATTTGAATATGAGGTGGAGGATCACATAAGTGACATCCATGGTCTCCCGTCAAGGCAAAAGATTCCGTCGCCAGATGTTGTATGTAGGAGACGCCTGTCCAAAGTGACAGATCCTGTATATGATTTATTTGGATCGAGTTCTTCGCTTCTCGAAAGAGTAAGGTCGTATACGTAGTGACCCCAAATATCGAATCCTCATATTATTGGGGAGATATTAGATTGTGTATAGCAAGTATTAAGCATGTTGACTGTTGGTTCAATTAATGACAGGTCAACATCACCTTAGGGATGGTGGGCTCGGGTGTTAAAGACCGAATTGGGAAATGCAAGTTGGACTTCCAAGGTGGAATGTGTTACCGCTTCTTTTTATCGGAATTGCAAGTTCTCATATTATTGGGATGTGATGAAGATAGGAAAGGAGATCCCAGATCTTGCTAGAGATATAATGGTGAGAATATCTCTTACATTGAAAGTGATTAAGGGAATGAAGTTTCATTGTTGACAAGGCAAGATAACTTTGATATAAAAATTCCTAAATCAAAGAAAATATGTATATATATTATATATACCCTTATGCATATTTTTTATTTCAGATAATCCTTCATTAAACCCACTCAATGTTATACTCAATAATAACCAGTAAAATATCATGGATTGGACTCATGATCCAGATATTGTACTTGCAATTGGACACATAATCTATGTGGTTGCAACGTGCAAGTTTCCTCAACATAAGGAGGAATGACAATTATATAAGACAATAAGACATCACCTTAGGGTTTGTATGTCTTTATAGTCTTGATCTGTCATCGAGTGTACTTTGGAAGTGGCATGTCGATGATGATCGCAATTGTCAAATAATCCTTATAAAATCTAAGAAGATGTTCTTGCATACATATGTGCTCTAGACATTTAATCATGAATGACATGGTTCTATGCATTATGCAGAATGGTAGCTCGAAAGAGATGATGTATTCAAAATGTTTGAATACCTACCTGAACCTAAGTCTCTAAGAGTTAAGATGTATGTAGATACGATGAGTGTCATCATTCTACTATCTATACTCAAGTCATTCATGAAGCTTCATAATAATCATTTTGTATGAATTTAATGAAGCGTGTATAAATGTTGAAGTGCTTTTGTATTGAAATCTTTTGCAACATAAGAGATTTTTTGTCTTGAACAATGGTTGTTTATTGATGAAGAGAGCACAGTGGAAGCGTGGGTCGGACCCATGTGAGAAGGAAAGTCAAAGAGTTGATTGTACTTCTGTGACTTCAATATGACATCCAAAGAGTTGGATGAATACCTATACTGCAATAAGTTGATGTGTTGATAGTATGACTATCAAATCTGTCTAAAATCCTTAGTGAAGGATTCAAATAGAGCATCGGAATAATCTACATATAATCAATGACTTTGACTTACTTAAGATAAAGTCTGATAATTGTATCTCAATCTTCTAATGACACTTGCAATTGGTTGCGTATATATATTAGAAGATTAGAAATTTGATCTTAAGGTTTAATAGTCATCTACATGGATATTTGTGCAATTGTTGCAACAATCTCCGTTGGATTGATAGACTGCATAATCTCAGTGGGAGAGCCCTTAGTCTTAGAGAATGTCTCTATGACCTAGATATTAGAATACACTCATTGTTTGTTTCTAAATGTTGGAAATAAACATGAATTCTGAGATAGAACTATCTTAAAGAGTTATGATGGATATATTTCATATAGTAATCTAACATCTAGTGGACTCTACAAAATTAGAAAATTAATGAATGATTCATTAAGATTTCTAATATTGAAAATTAAAACCTTTATAAGATCAATAGGAGGATGAAGATCATTTGACAATGATTTGGCATCAAGTCTTTGACATATGTCTGCTGATGAGATCAATAGACTAGTAAGATATGAAACTTTAGAATGTCTAAAATTTCAAATCTTACATACTTGTGAATATTGCATTCGAAGAATGTCCAATACACCCTTCTCTTATGAAAGGTGTGAGATGTCAAGGTATTCGGGATCTCATATATATTGATGTATGTGGATCATCTATATCATAATGAACATTATGGATATATGATATCTATTGATGATCATGTATGATATGAGATTTCTTCTCTTCACCTGAGAAACCTTTGAAATGTTCAAAGATTTCACAATTTTGATTTAGAACCAAAGTTTGAAGGAAGATTAAATGAATTTGATCTAACCAAGGTAAAAAGTACCTGTTAGATGAATTCAAAGAAGACCTTATGAAGATATGAATATCACTTCTATCTCAATCCTCCTAACACACCTAAACTCAATGGAATTGTAGGGAGATACAATTCGATCATGTGTGACATGATTTGATCGATGATGAATTTTAGCATAATTATCCTCTTAGTTTTCAGGTATATATGTGTAGTAGAGACTACAATATATATCCTTAATAAGGTTCCATGCATGTAAGCTGGAATCTAGCACTTGAGAGTGCTACTTCATTAGGAAAATAAAGGATGGTATTGGACACCTACTTTATAATCCTGAGATTCTTAAAAGATCTCATCTCTGAGAATGTGATTCTTGGAGGATGACTCTCTTGAAATCAAGACAAAAATAAAGTGTAGGAACTCATTGGATCTTGAGAAGATAATGAGGCTCCTGAAATCGGAAACTAAAAGATTAAAGATGAAACGCTAATACTTCTTCAAATGAGTTTGAGGATGTATTCCATGTGTCAGTTAAGTCTGAGAATGATCGGACTTCATGTGATGAAGCTCCCGAGGATCATGACATGGAAAGATGGATGTTAGCAATAAAAGTCTAAGGTAAACTTCATATACAAAGTGTTGTATATGGACCCTCGAAGATCCACCTATAAGGGTAAGACCCGTTAAGGTATAAATGGATCTTCAAGAGAAAAGGGAACCTGATGACAAGGTAGAGACCTTCAAAGTATGGTTCGAAGCCATGAGCTACACACCGGAAGAGAAGACATTGCTTGAGATGAGACTTGCTCTTCGGTAACCATGTTTAAAATCATCAGAATATTGCTAACCTTAGCTACACAACTTGACTATTGCATCTTCAAGATGTAAGTCAAGATTGCTTTCCTCTAAGAATACCTCTCTGAGGATATTCACATGAAGTAGCCCCAGGGCTTCATGGTTGAGAAAAGCAAGATGTGCAAGCTAAACAAATCCATCAGTGGACTCAAATAAGCTTCTTGTTGTTGGAACATAAGATTTGATGAAATTATAAATGTTATGATTTCAGATAGAATCTTGATGAACCACATGAAGCTTAATGGGAATGCCATTGTGTTCATTGTGCTAAATGTAGATAATATCCTAATCATTTGGAATGATATAAGGATGACAATAAGTGTTTTATGATCTGGCTATTCCATACCTTGAGATATGATCTCAAAGATGCCTCTTGGATCTTAGTTCTGAAGGTGTTCAGAAGCAAAGAAAAGAGGGTATTGGGACTGTCACATTTATAGTACACCTTGGACATGTTCCATTTTTTCTGAAAATTCCAAGAAAGGCTTCCTTCCCTTAAGATTTGGTACTGACCTATCTAAAGGGGTAGCACCTCAAAGAGTTGAGGAAGTGAATGCTAGAATTGCTTGCACTTGTACATCAGTTACGAGAAGCTAAGTGTATGCTAGATGTGTACAAAAGCCAGATATCTACCATGCAGTGGGAGTAGTAAACTGTTACTAATCCTACTATGGAGAAAGAACACTTGATTGCAGTAATAATAATATCTTCAAAGATGAAAAGGCTTTAGAGATAGTGATCTCTAAGTCTTAGCTTCAAAAAAACTTAAGACTTTATGGATAGAGATCTAAAAGGTCTTAACTGTGGATACCTTAAGAGATAGTGATCTCCAGGAATAAGGGTATTCTGATAAGGATTATGGAAATACCGGTTATAATAATTATTGAGCAATAGTGTCAAGGACACTGTAACTGCTTTGACTAGATTGAGTATTGGTTGTATTAGATGCAACATTCGCAATGGATGCGAGCACTGTTACTGGGGATATGCAAGTGCCGTAAAAGGACTTGGCATAGTCTCGCGGGAACAGAGTGATTGATCAGCTTACCTAGCTATTTTCTAAATAGCCTATGATTGTCACATGAGTGTGGGTTTAAATGATTAGTCCATTAATGACTCTTTGGGCTAGTGGGAGATTGTTGGACATGTGAGCCCACAGCGAGCCATTATGCAATAAATGTTATTGCACATATCATTCCCTGATCTGAAATGAAGAATAAATAACTTGCATAATAGGTCCCTCTGTACAATTAGGGTTATGTATCATGGCCATCTTAATAATCATACAGCTGTTGATTCAATAATTGAATCATAGAGGCTGGTGCTTGGATGAATATCTAAAGGGTTAGATTGAGGACTCATCAAGCACCGTCAAATGATTGTTAAAAGATGATCTCCAGCCTGAGTAGGAGATGGCAATCCTTTCTCACATAGGCTGATATCTGACCGACCTCTTGATGCAGGTCCTCTGCATGGGAATAGTGATTCAGAGGTGTCAGATTAGTTAGGTCAAAGGGTTGACCTAACGAGATCGAGATAACCAAAGTCCTATGTTGAATGTTGTCACAGCATAGGCACGCATCCTCTAACCGGAGACAGATATGTTACTATATGTCTGAGTGTGTACATTTGGCAGACCAATAGGTCGATGACCTAACCAAGGTCTATACACCGGCGCGCTAGTGTGCATGTAAGGACATATGAGTAATACGATCTCTCAAAGGGAACATGCAGGTTCACTTATGAACCAGAAGACATGAGCTCATTTTAAGAGGTATTGGGACCGATCAAATTCCATGCATGGTCGTTGTGCTTTGGAAGCATGACATGAATTTGAAGGTATGATATATGCTTTGGGAAAACATATGATCGATACCAATTCCTAATGACCAAGATTGAGAAACTTGGTGATCAAACCCTGAAGAAGACAGTGTAAAATTGATCTTGATCTTCATGTTGATCATAGGTCTTCCAGTGTGCAGGATGTACATGTATTGAGAATACCTAAGGGTGATGTGATCATAAACGATTGTATAACCATGACACTTCCATTCCGAGGGAGTGATGAAACAGGTCTGGATTTTAGAGACTCCTCTCAGTAGAGAAGCAATCTGATCTTGGTCCAAATGTTGGACATTGGTCTGAATGAGATTCAGATGCAATAAAAAGATTAGATTTGCGGTCTTGATTTAATCAAGCATCTGTGGGAGGTACGTAAGATCTGGATTTGAGATGAGATCTCAATATCCAAGTCACTATACATGGAACAATACAATCGTCCCGTCCTTATCTCCAAGTATCTGCGAAGAAAGCATATTATTCTTGAAGGAGTTCAAGAATAATTAATTTGATGAATTATATAAATCCAAGCAACAAGATGTTGATAATTAAATGAGATTTAATTATCAAGAATAATATGAATATGATTCATATTGTGAGAATGATTATCCAAGATAATTAAATGGGATTTAATTATCAAGGATATGCAAATTGTGGATAGTGCCATCCATAATTTATGAGTATATATTATAAATATGATTTATAATATATTAGAGAGAGAGCACCTTTGTAAATAGCATTTGTTAATTGTTAATGTGAATTGGATTCACATTAAACAATTAATTGGAAATGTAATTTACAATTTAGTTTGGGTTGTGAATATGATTCGCATATTTTCAATGGCAAGACTGAAATGTTCACTAATTAATTGGGAATTAATTTAGTGGATAATTTTGCAATAAATATGCACTAATTAATTGGGAATTAATTTAGTGGATAATTTTGCAATAAACATTCACTAATTAATTGGGAATTAATTTAGTGGATAATTTTGCAATAGATCTACACTAATTAATTTGGAATTAATTTAGTGGATAATGTTGCAAGATAAACAAGAGATAATGGTATGAATTAAAAGGAAAAGATAATCCACCAAATCTCATGGGTGACGCCCCATGTGATTTAAGTGGATAATTATCCTTTTAATTATCGTATCATTATCTTGTGATTATTGATTTATTTATTGAATTAAATTATGTTGATGATTATGCAACATATATTTAATTTAAAATAAATTAATATGTTGTTATTTTTGAACAACAATTATCATGGTCATTGATTTAATATGCATATCAATCTAACCATTGATTTTGTATATGCCATGGATTGTGATCCATGGACTTCCAAACTAATATAAATAGAGGACAACCCTAGCCTGTACAGGTGACATGTTCAAGAGTTGTACACGCCTACAACTCTCTCTCTCTCTCTCTCATTCTCGCCTACTATCTCTCTCTCCATTTGAAGGTGGTCGTCCATCTTATGTGTTGAGAGAGAGCTTCTTGCCTTCGCCTTCGACGACTCGAAGATCTCCATCTTCTTTGGAGCTGCTTGCTCTAGAGGAAGACGACGGATTTTGTTGGACGAAATCAGGAGACTCGAAGTTTGGATCTTCATCGAGGATTGCGGGAGGAACGCGTCTCATCATCGCGCCCGCAAGTGCCATCTTCGTGGATCGGACTTGAGACAGGAGAATCTCTTACTTTAGAGATCTCGTGATCGCAACCACGCTTCAAGAGGTACTTCTAATACTTTTTGGTTTGATGAAACGATCCAAGAAATGTTCTTGTGATCATGTGGTTTCATCACTTGATTAAAAAATTTAATTTCCGCTGCATCTAGCGACTAGTGCGACTAGTCACCCCGATCGCATGAGATGCGATCAACACGCTTCCGTGATGCGCTTGAGGATTCTCAATATCCTTCATAAACTAAATGATGGTTTGTGATCAAGTGAGTTTTGCATGGAATGGTTCACATATTTGTCAAAGAAGACTCATTCTCAGATTTTGAAGAAAGATCCATTTGAAGACAACAATAACAGTATAATTTAGAAGACTAAAAGAGGAGTTTTCTATTAAGAGGACATGTGGATTTTGGGTAGGAGATGATGGGAAAATCATATGGACAAAGGAAATGAATGCGTTGTTTATTATATGCCATGGGGGTCTCTTTACATAGAGAAGAAATCTTAGAGCCAAAAGAGATTGCTTTGTTGGGTTACATGTAAAAAAAGAGGATAATTGCCCTATTACATAGTACTATGAGTCTAATTACCATAACACTCCCCCACGAACTAGAATGAGCCAAAAGAGGTTGTGTTGTTAGGCCACACATAAATGTGTATCACACTCAACTTGGATGAAAACCGCTGGAATGGTGCCCATGCGAGTGCATTAGTGAATACATGTATTGTTTGTTTTGTTGAACTGACGTGGGATGTAGAAACAAATACCCTCTATATCATGTCTCTCATGTAGTGACAATCGGCCTCAATTTTCTAAAGGATACGGAGAATCCTCAAGCGCATCACGGAAGCGTGTTGATCGCATCTCATGCGATCGGGGCGACTAGTCGCTAGGTGCAGCGGAATTTAAAAATTTTAAATCATGAGATGAAACCACATGATCACAAGAACATTTCTTGGATCGTTTCATCAAACCACAAAGTATTAGAAATACCTCTTGAAGCGTGGTTGCGATCACTAGATCTCTAGAGTAAGAGATCCTCCTGACTCAAGTCCGATCTACGAAGATGGCACTTGCGGGCGCGATGATGAAACGCGTGCTTCCCGCAATCCTCGATGAAGATCCAAGCCTTCACTCTCCTGATTTCGTCCAACGAAATCCGACGTCTCCTTCTAGAGCAAGAAGCTCCAAAGAAGATGGAGATCCACGAGCAATCGAAGTGACAGTACAACGGCGTAGAGGCGATTGTTGTTCCCTCAAAATCACAAGGTGGAGGGCCACCTTTAGAGAGAGAGATGGCGAGAACGAGAGATGAGAGAGAGAGTTTGCGTGTACTATAATTATCTCTCAAACGGCTATGTTTTCCCTCTTTATATACTAGTTTGGGAGTCCATGGATCACAATCCATGGAAAACACAAAATCAATGGTTGGATTGATATGTGTATTTAATCAATGGCCATGATCATTGTTGTTCAAAAACAACAACATATTAATTTATATTAAATTAAATATATGTTGCATTATCATCAACATAATTTAATTCAATAAAAAATCAATAATCATAAGTTAATGAGATAATAATTAAAATAACAATAATCCAGCCAAAATACATGGGGCGTCACCCATGACTAGGTCATGGGTGATGCCACCTCATGTATTTGGTGGATTACCTTCCTTTTTAATTTATATCATTATCTCTTATTTATTTGCAACTTTATCCACTAAATTAATTCCAAATTAATTAGTGAATATTTATTGCAAAATTATCCACTAAATTAATTCCAAATTAATTAGTGAATATTTCAATCATGCCATTGAAAATATGTGAATCATATTCACAACCCCAACTAAATTGTAAATTATATTTCCAATTAATTGTTTAATGTGAATCCAATTCACATTAACAATTAACAAGTGTTATTTACAAAGGTGCTCTCTCTCTCTCTCTAATATATTATAAATCATATTTATAATATATATACAGATATTATGGATAGCACTATCCACAATCTGCATTTCCTTGATAATTAAATCCCATTTAATTATCTTGAATGATCATTCTCACAATATGAATCCTATTCATATTATTCTTGATAATTAAATCTCATTTAATTATCAACATCTTGTTTCTTGGATACATAATTCATCAAACGAATTATTCTTGAACTCCTTCAAGAATAATGTGTGTCCGCAGATACTTGGAGATAAGGACAGGGCGATTGTATTGATCCACGTATAATGACTTGGATGTTGAGATCTCATCTCAAATCCATATCTCACAGACCTCCTACAGATGCTTGATTAAATCAAGACCACAGATCTAATCTTCTCATTGCATCTGAATTTTATTCAGACCAATGTCCAACACTTGGACCAAGATCAGATTGCTTCTCTACTGAGAGGAGCCACTAAAATTCAAACCTGTTTCATCACTCCCTCGGAATGGAAGCGTCATGGTTATACAATCGTTTCTGATCTCATCACCCTCAGGTATTCCCAATACCTGTACATCCTGCATACTGGAAGACCTATGATCAACCTGAAGATGTAGATCAATTTTATACTGTCTTCTTCAGGGTTTGATCACCAAGTTTCTCAATCTTGGTCATTGGGAATTGGTATCGATCATATGCTTTCCCGAAGCATATATCATGCCTTCAAATTCTTGTCATGCTTCCAAAGCACGACGACCATGCATGGAATTTGATCGGTCCCAATACCTCATGAGTGAGCTTATGTCTTCTGGTTCATAAGTGAACCTGTATGATCCCTTTGAGAGATCGTATTACTCATATGCCCTTACATGCAATCCAGTGCGCCGATGTATAGACAGTGGTTAGGTCATCAACCTATTGGTATGCCAAATGTACACACTCAGACATATAGTAACACATCTGTCTCCGGTCAGAGGATGTGTGACTATGCTGTGACAGCATTCAACATAGGACTTAGGTTATCTCGATCTCGTTGAGTCAACCCTTTGACCTAACTAATCTGACACCTCCGAACCACTATTCTCATGCAAAGGACCTGCATCAAGAGGTCAGCCAGATATCAACCTATGTGAGAAAGAATTGCCATCCACTACTCAGGATGGAGATCATCTCTTAACAATCATTTAACGATGCTTGATGAGTCATCAATCTAACCCTTTAGATATTCATCCAAGCACCAGCCTCTATGATTCAACTATTGAATCAACAAATGTATGATTATTAAGATGGTCATGGTACATAACCCTAATTGTACTAAGGGACCTATTATGCAAATTATTTATTCTTCATTTCAGATCAGGGAATGATATGTGCAATAACATTTATTGCATAATGGCTCGTCGTGGACTCGCATGTACAACAATATCCCACTAGCCCAAAGAGCCATTATTGGGCTAATCATTTAAACCCACACTCATGTGACAATCATAGGCTATTTAGAAAATAGCTAGGTAAGCTGATCAGTCACTTTGTTCCCGCGAGATTACGCCAAGTCTTTTTACGTCACTTGCATATCCCCAGTAACAGTGCTCACATCCAATGCGAATGTTGCATCTAATGCAACCAATACTCAATCTTGTCAGTCATAGTGTCATTGTCACTACAGCTCAAAAAAATATTATTATAACCAGTATGTAATTTCTATTATCCTTATCAGAATATCCTTATTCTTGGAGATCTTTATCTCCTAAGGTATTCACAGTTAAGACCTTTTAGATATCCATCTATTAAGTCTTAATTTCTTGAAGATATTGTTATTACTGCAATCAAGTGTTCTATCTCCATAGTAGGATTAGTAACAGTTTATTACTCCCACTGCATGGTAGATATCTGACTTTTGTACACATCTAGCATACTTTCAGCTTCTCGTAACTGATGCACAAAAGGGCAACCAGTTTTAGCATTCACTTCCTCAACTCTTTGAGGTGCTATCCCTTTAGATAGGCCAGTACCAAATCTTAAGGTAAGAAAGCCTTTCTTGGAATTTCCAGAAAATGGAATATGTCCAAGGTGTACTACAAATGTGATAGTCCCAATACTCTCTTTTCTTTGCTTCTGAACACCTTCAGAACTAACATCCAAGAGGCATCTTTGAGATCATATCTCAAGATACGGAATACCCAGATCATAAAACACTTATTATCATCCTTATATCATTCTAAATGATTAGGATATTATCTACTTTCAGCATGATGAACACAATGACACTCCCACTAAGCTTCACATGGTACATCAAGATTCTATCTGTAATTATAACATTTATAATTTCATCAAATCTTATGTTCCAACAACAAGAAGCTTATTTGAGTATATAGATGGATTTCTTTAGCTTTCACACCTTACTTTCCCCAATCATGAAGCCCCTGGGGCTACTTCATGTGAATATCCTCAGGGAGGTATTCTTAGAAGAATGCAATCTCGACTTACATCTTGAAGATGCAATAGTCAAGTTGTGTAGCTAAGGTTAGCAATATTCTGATGATTTTAAGCACGGTTACCAAAGAGCAAGTCTCATTGCAAGCAATGTCTTCTCTTCCGATGTGTAGCTCATGGCTATGAACCGTGCTTTGAAGGTCTCTACCTTCTCATCAGGTTCCCTCTTCTCTTGAAGATCCATTTACACCTTAACGGATCTTACCCTTATAAGTGGATCTTCGAGGGTCCATATACAATGTTTGTATACGAAGTTTACTTTATACTTTATTTCTAATATCCATCTTTCCATGTCATGATCCTCAGGAGCTTCATCACATGAAGTTCGATCATTGTCAGACTTAACTAACACATGGAATACATCCTCAAACTCATTTGAGGCGGTATTAGTGCTTCATCTTTAATTGTCCTTTTAGTTCCCGATTTCAGGAGCCTCATTATCTTCTCAAGATCAAATAAGTTCCTACAC
The DNA here is from genome assembly GCA_037367405.1 of Ottelia alismoides. Classification (NCBI taxonomy): domain Eukaryota; kingdom Viridiplantae; phylum Streptophyta; class Magnoliopsida; order Alismatales; family Hydrocharitaceae; genus Ottelia; species Ottelia alismoides. Next base: position 215,709 of record JAZKJV010007537.1, on the reverse strand, counting down.
TTCATTTTTGTCTTGATTCTCAAGAGTCTCAATCCTCTAAGAATCACATTCTCAGAGATGAGATCTTTTAAGAATCTCAGGGTTATAAAGTAGGTATCCAATACCATCCTTTATTTTTCTAATGAAGTAGCACTCTCAAGTGTTAGATTCCAGCTTACATGTATGGAACCTTATTAGGGATATATAATGTAGTCTCTACTACATATATATACCCGAAAACTAAGAGGAAATTATGCTAAAATTCATCATTTATCAAATCGTGTCACACATGATCCAATTGTATCTCCCTACAACTCCATTGAGTTTAGGTGTGTTAGGAGGATTGATATAGAAATGATATTCATATCTTCATAAGGTATTCTTTGAATTCATTTAATAGGTACTAGCTACCTTGGTTAGATCAAATTCATTAATCTTATCATATATCCATAATGCTCACTATATTATAGATGATCCACATACATCAATATGTATGAGTTCCCGAATACCTTGGCATCTTACACCTTTCCTAAGAGAAGGGTGTATTGGACATACAATATTCACAAGTATGTAAGATTTGAAATTTTAGACGTTCTAAAGTTTCATATCTTACTAGTCTACTTATCTCATCAGCAGACATATGTCCAAGACTTGATGCCAAATCATTGTCAAATGATCTTCATCCTCCTATTGATCTTATAAAGATTTTAATTTTCAATATTAGAAATCTTAATGAACCATTCATTAATTTTCGAATATTGTGGAGTCCACTAGATGTTAGATTATTATCTGAAATATATCCATCATAACTCTTTATGATAGTTCTATCTCAGAATTCATGTTTATCTCCAACATTTAGAAACAAACAATGAGTGTATTCTAATACCTAGGTCATAGAGACATTCTCTAAGATTAAGAGCTCTCCCACTGAGAATATGAAGTCCATCTATCCAATAGAGATTGCTACAACAATTACATCAATATCCATGTAGATGACTATTAAACCTAAAGATCAAATTCCAGTCTTCTAATACATGTGCAACACGTTGCAAGTGTTGTTAGAAGATTGAGATACAATTATTAAACTTTATCTTATCAAATAAGCAAGTCAATTTCAATGATCAAATGTAGATATAGATTATTATGATGCACTATCTGAGTCCTTCTCTAAGGATTCTAGACAGACTTGATAGTCATATTATCAACACATCAACTTATTGCAGTATTGGCATTCATCCAACTCTTTGGATGTCATATGGAAGTCACAGAAGTATAATCAATTCTTTGACTTTCCTTCTCACATGGGTCCGACCCACGCTTCCACTGTGCTCTCTTCATCTATAAACAACCATTATTCAAGACAAAGAATCTCTTATGTTGAATTCAAAAGATTTCAATACAAGAGCACTTCAACATTTATACATGCTTCATTAAATTCATACGAAATGATTATTATGAAGCTTCATGAATGACTTGAGTATAGATAGTAGAATGATGACACTCGTCATATCTACATACATCTTAACCCTTAGAGACTTTGGTTCAGGTAGTTATTCAAACATTTTGAATACATCATCTCTTTCGAGCTACCATTCTGTATAATGCAGAGAACTATGTCATTCATGATAACATGTCTAGAGCACATATGTATGCCAGAATATCTTCTTAGATTTTTGTAAGGATTAATTGACAATTACGATCATCATAGACATGTCACTTCCAAATTACACTCAATGAAAGATCAAGATTATAGAGACAAACAAACCCTAAGGTGATGTCTTATTGTCTTATTTAATTGTCATTCCTCATTATGTCGAGGAAACATGTACATTGCAACCACATGCATTATGTGTCCAATTGCAAGTACAATATCTGGATCATGAGTCTAATCCATGATATTTTACTGGTTATTATTGAGTATAACATTGAGTGGGTTTAATGAATGACTATTTGAAATAAGAAACTTGCGTAAGGGTATATATATTATATATACATATTTTACTTTGATTTAGAAATTTTTATATCAAAGTTGTCTTGCCTTGTCAACAATGAAAGTTTATTCCCTTAATCACTTTCAATGTAAGAGATATTCTTACCATTATATCTCTAGCAAGATATGGGATCTCCTTTCCTATCTTTGTCACATCCCAATAATATGAGAACTTGTGACTTCGATAAAAAGAAGCGGGAACACATTCTACCTTATAAGTCCAACTTGCATCTCCCAATTCGATCTTTAACACCCGAGCCCACCATCCCTAAGGCAATGTTGACCCGTTGTTAATTGAACCAACCGTCAACATGATTAGAACTCGCTATGCGCCATCCAATATCGCCTCAATAATATGAGGACTCGATATTGGGGTCACTATGCATACGGCCTTACTCTTTCGAGAAGCAAAGAGCACGATCCAGATGCGCTTGTATACAGGAGCTGTCACTTCGGACATGCGTCTCCTACATACAATCCCTGGCAACGGAACCCTTCGCCTTGACGGGAGACCATGGATGTCACTTATGTGATCCTCCACCTCATATTCAAATTGTAATAACTAATTATCGTGAATCATATTCACATAATTAATTCTTCCAAGGGAAATACACATATATTCATAATAGAGTACTTTAATTGGATATAATCAATTTAATCATATTAAATTAATTATCAATCCAATTATCAATCAACAAACTTGATTATTACTTGAATAGTAGGTATAATCTCAAAGTATATATTATTCGAATTTTAATAATTGGAAAAATTCACTTTGACTTCTTCGACATTATCGAGTCCCTACCCGTTGTCATGGTCAGTACCGACGGGAGTGAGACGGATCATATCCGGTGCAATCCGCTACCCCAACGCTCCCCGACTAGACACCATATCCACCTCAGGAAAGGATAATGCCAGATAGATCATTTATGTACATTGAGATGCACATCGATTTTTCAACCGAAATTATACCATATAATATTCATCAAAACCATTTTCATAATATTATAAGGAGATTTGCTAAACAAATCCCCAATCCTATTCAAGCAAGAGGGTTTTGCATGTAAAAGTTGTTCTACAACTATTGTAGGATAAATTAGGGTTTTGCATGAAAACAATGTTTGTTGATGATTTCATATCAACCAATTATGATCAAGATCAACTATCTTATCATCTTTGTTAGTGAAATGTCATTCAATGAAATATATATCTCTTTAAATATTTCACAAATATTTATCACTAATCATTTCAGAATATTAATAATTAATTTTCATCAACTTATTTGAATGACTATCACATGGTTCATGATCAAGTTTGTCAATTTTCAGCAGTGACCCCTACTCACTAAAATCAACATATCTTGATCAATGTAAATCCAAATTTCGCAAAATCAGTTTCCTAAGATTGCTAATTTGATTTATGACAGAACCCAAGTGACATTTCACGCATTTCAAGGCGCATCAAAATAATAATTAACTCATTAATCATGTCTAGATTCGCAGTTCCTGCAACAGTGAATACATGTTTATTCAAAGGACCAATTCTTGAGCAAATGGAATCCAAATTACATAAACTCAGATCCTATGATTTCCTTATTTAATGGGTAACAAAATCCGCCAAATATTTCGTGTTTAAATAATTTAAATAGTGCCGAAAAAATCCAATTCAACAGGGATGCGAAAATTAAAATGCGACAAAAAATTTCGTAACCCATTCAAAACCAAGTCGTCCTAGGTTTACAGATCGTATCCAAAACCTTTTCAACCTGGCTCTGATACCACTTGAAGGATACGAGGAATCCTCAAGCGCATCACAGAAGTATGTTGATCGTATCTCATGCGATCGGGGCGACTAGTCGCACTAGTCGCTAGGTGCAGCGGAATTTAAAAATTTTAAATCACGAGATGAAATCACATGATCACTAGAACATTTCTTGGATCGTTTAATCAAACCACAAAGTATTAGAAATATCTCTTGAAGCATGGTTGCGATCACTAGATCTCTAAAGCAAGAGATCCTCCTGACTCAAGGCTGATCTACGAAGATGGCACTTGCGGGCGCGATGATGAGATGCGTGCTTTCCGCAATCCTCGATGAAGATCCAAGCCTTGAATCTCCTGATTTCGTACGACGAAATCTGACATCTTCTTCTAGATCAAGAAGCTCCAAAGAAGATGGAGATCCACGAGCAATCGAAGCAACAACACAACTGCGTAGAGGCAATAGATGTTCCCTCAAAATCACAAGGTGGATGGCCACCTTTAGAGGAGAGAGAGATGGCGAGAATGAGAGATGAGAGAGACAGTATGCATGTAATATAATTATCTCTCAAAGGGCTAGGGTTGCCCTCTTTATATATTAGTTTGGGAGTCCATAGATCACAATCCATGACATACACAAAATCAATGGTTGGATTGATATGTGTATTTAATCAACGGCTATAATCATTGTTGTTAAAAAACAACACCATATTAATTTATATTAAATTAAATATATGTTGCATTATCATCAACATAATCTAATTCAATAAAAAATCAATAATCATAGGATAATGAGATAATAATTAAAATGACAATAATCCACCCAAAATACATGGGGCGTCACCCATGACCAAGTTATGGGTGACGCCACCTCATATATTTGGTGGATTACCTCCCTTTTTAATTTATATCACTATCTCTTATTTATTTGCAACTTTATCCACTAAATTAATTCCAAATTAATTAGTGAATATTTATTGCAAAATTATCTACTAAATTAATTCCAAATTAATTAGTGAATATTTCAATCCTGCCATTGAAAATATGTGAATCATATTCACAACCCAAACTAAATTGTAAATTACATTTCCAATTAATTACTTAATGTAAATCCAATTCACATTAACAATTAACAAATACTATTTACAAAGGTACTCTCTCTTTAATATATTATAAATCATATTTATAATATATACACAGATATTATGGATAGCACTATCCACAATCTGCATTTCCTTGATAATTAAATCCCATTTAATTGTCTTGGATAATCATTCTCACAATATGAATCCTATTCATATTATTCTTGATAATTAAATCTCATTGAATTATCAACATCTTGTTGCTTGGATACATAATTCATCAAACGAATTATTCTTGAACTCCTTCAAGAATAATGTGCTTTCTCCGCAGATACTTGGAGATAAGGACAGGGAGATTGTATTGTTCCGCGTATAGTGACTTGGATGTTGAGATCTCATCTCAAATACAGATCTCACGGGCCTCCCACAGATGCTTGATTAAATCAAGACCGCAGATCTAATCTTCTCATTGCATCTGAATCTCATTCAGAGCAATGTCCAACACTTGGACCAAGATCAGATTGCTTCTCTACTGAGAGGAGACACAAAAATCCAAACATGTTTCATCATTCCCTTGAAATGGAAGCGTTTGTGGTTATACAATCGTTTATGATCACATCACCCTCATGTATTCTCAATACCTGTACATCCTGCATACTGGAAGACCTATGACCAACCTGAAGATGTAGATCAATTTTATACTGTCTTCTTCAGGGTTTGATCACCAAGTTTCTCAATTTTGGTTATTGGGAATCGATATCGATCATATGCTTTCCCAAAGCATATATCCAAAGCACGACAACCATGCATGGAATTTGATCGGTCCCAATACCTCACGAGTGAGCTCATGTCTTCTGGTTCATAAGTGAACCTGTATGTTCCCTTTGAGAGATCGTATTACTCATATGCCCTTACATGCAATCTAGCGCGTCAATGTATAGACCTTGGTTAGGTCATCAACCTATTGGTCTGCTAAATGTACACACTTAGACATATTGTAACACATCTGTCTTCGGTAAGAGGATGTGAGCCTATGTTGTGACATCATTCAACATAGGATTTAGGTTATCTCGATCTCGTTAAGTCAACCCTTTGACCTAACTAATCTGATACCTCTGAATCATTATTCCCATGCAGAGGACCTACATCAAGAGGTTGGTCAGATATCAGCCTATGTGAGAAAGGATTGCCATCTCCTACTCAGGCTGGAGATCATCTCTTAACAATCATTTGACGGTGCTTGATGAGTCCTCAATCTAGAACCCTTTAGATATTCATCCAAGCACCAGCCTCTATGATTCAATTATTGAATCAACAACTGTATGATTATTAAGATGGCCATGGTAAATAATCCTAATTGTACTAAGGGACCTATTATGCAAATTATTTATTCTTTATTTCAGATCAGGGAATGATATGTGCAATAACATTTATTGCATAATGGCTCGACGCGGGCTCGCATGTCCAACATTTTCTTGATTCGCTCATGTAACGTAAGATGGTAGACAATAACTAATGTTGTGCTTGATTATCATACAAAAGTTGCATATGAAGAGGTGCCTCAATTATTAGGTCGGTTAAAATGTACCTAACCCACACTATCTCAATGTTAACCCGAGTCAAAACCTTGTACTCAGATTCAATGGTTAATTTGACCACCAAGGTATGCTTCTTGCTTTTCTACAAGACAAGATATATATGAATGAACACAACAAAACCCATGGTTGACTTTATATATTTAGGACATCATGCATAGTTTGCATCTGCGCAACCTATCATTCAATGGGATGTCCCTTTGTTTGAAAGTAACCATGTACCTGGCGTGGACTTCATGTACTTGAGAATCATTGTGACAACATCCGTGTGGGATTGTCTTGACTTCTTTATGAACTGGTTGACTTTTCTCACAACAAAAGATATATTTGGTTTTGTGGTGGTCATACAAAGAAGCTTCCCAACAAGCTCCATGTATCTCTTTTGCCAATCTCTTTTGTATCATCACCAAAGATCTTCCTACTGGGATCCGTAGGAATAGTAGTTGGACTACAATTTCCCATCTCAACGTTCAAGAGCACATCAATCATGTACTTTCTTTGACTCATTACAAGTTCTCTGTGATTTTTAGCAACGTCTTGACCAAGGAACTATCGCAGCTCCCAAAGTCCTTGGTGATAAATTAATATCGAACGAATGATTTTGTCTCGTTAATGTTCTACATGTCCTCTTATTTAACAATAATGTGATCTATATACACCAAAATGAAGATGATACATTTTGGTCTCATGTGTACGAGTAGTGAGTGATTTACAATTGATTTGGTGAAACCATGTTGCTTTATCAGGTTCAAGTGCCTCTGAGACCGTGTTCTTGGGATTTTCTTAAGGCTATAAATAGCCTTATGGAGTATGCATATCTTTTAACACTCCCCTTTAACATCAAACCCAGGTGGTTGCTGCATACGTACTTCTTCTACAGGTCTCTATAGAGAAAAATTTTTTTGACATACAATTGAAAGAATGACCAATCTATGATGACCGCAATGGAAAGAAGAATATGAAGAATGGAGTGTTGTGGCATAGGAGAGAAGGCGTTGTGATAGTCCATCGCATATGTTTGGGTGAAACCTTTTATTATAAAAATGGGCTTTTGTATGATCATGTTGGAAAGAAAAGAATGAGAATTGTTTATTCGTGGTAACCCTAGGCTCTCTTATATAGAGGAGAGACCTGTGGGTAACTTACACAAGGCAGACATACGAAAATAAAATAAGGAAATAGTACATAAACATAAATATATCTCTACACTCGCCCTCAAGATGGAGCATGGATGTCAATCATGCTCAACTTGGAAGAACACTTCTGAAATGGTACTCTGAACAAAGCCTTGGTAAAGATATATGTTGTTTGATCTCCTGAACTGACATGAAAGTTAGAAATCAACCCCTTCTGAATCATGTCTCTTGTATAATGGCAGTCTACTAAAATGTGCTTTGTTCTTTCACGAAATGCAGGATTGTTTATAATAAATAGGGTAACTTGGTTATCACATTGTAACTACATAGGAAGAGGTACATCTATATGTAAGTCTGCTAGCACTACTCGAACCCACATCATCTCTGTGCTTGCTTTTGCCATGGCCCTATGTTCAGATTCAACACCAGACGTAGCAACAACGATTTGTTTCTTATTTTTCCAAGAAAGAAGAGAACTGTCAACGAACACAATGAAGCCCGAAGTAGACTTCTTATCCTTAGGATATCTTGCATAGTCTGCATCAGCACATGCAAAAACAAAAAGAGTTGCTCCTTTCCTGACTAGTAGTCCTGCACCTAGTGAAGACTTTAGGTACCTCAATATCATATATGTAACATCCACATGTATCTGTCAGGAGTGCTCCATGAATTGACTCATGTAACTCACTAGAGAACCTTTCCCACCATCTCTCTATATCTCCTCCTATCATCCTCATTTGTATCATCGTCATATAACCTCATGTTGGGATCCATAGGACTAGTAGAGGGTTGACACCCAATCATGCATATCTTAATAAGCATGTCAATACCATACTTCCTTTGGGTCATCACAAGACCCTGTGTATTCCTAGAAAACTCCAACCCTAAGAAATACCTTAGGGGCCAAGATCCTTAGTGACAAACTGACATCCCATAAATTCCTTTGCCTTCTTTATCCCATGCACATCATCTCCTGTAACAAGTATATCATCGACATACGTTATGATAACAACTATACCTCTGGGTGTTCTCTGCACAAACGGTTAATGATCTAAATTGAACTCAAATCCCATGCTTTTCAATCAGATCTGAGCTTCTGAAATCATAATCTTAAGCTCTCTTTAAGGCCATATATTTCCTTTTGAAGTTACAAACATGTTGACACTCCCCCTCAGCAGTAAACCACAGAGGCTGTTGCATGTAGACTTCCTCATGGAGATCTCCATAGAAAATGTTTTTTTAACATCTAGATGATATAAAGTCCAATCGCGTACCACAACAACTTAAATAAGTACACGTATAGTGGAGTGACGAGCAACATGAGAGAAAGTATCTAGATAATCCACTCCATCAGTCTGTGTAAATCCTCGTGCCATCAGTCTGGCCTTGTAGCGATCAAGGCTCTCATATGCATGGTGTTCAACAATAAACATACATTTTCAACTAACAACGGATGCTCCATTAGGAGCAAATACCAAGCTTCATATACCACGTGAGTGTAGAGCAGCCATCTCCTTTTCCATAGCTAGATACCAACGACTGTCTCTCAAGGCATCCTGATAGTTCCATGGTATTTCCACAGTAGATAGAGCAACAACAAACCTATGGAATTCCCTTGTAAGATGATCAAACGTAACCTGGGAAGCAAGTGGATATGAGGCACATGTATGCTTCTGCTTGTGAAGCGTAATAGGAACATCCAGGTCATTAGGAATTTCTTCAATCTGTATATCAGTCTCCTGCATTTGTTCTTTCTCAGACACAGCTCTAGACCCGTTGTTAGAAATAGCGTATTCAAACAAACCTGAGGCATGTTGGATTATTGGCGATGACCATGAGTAGAAGCATGTCGACGAGTATAATATCGTGGCAATGGTGGAACAAGGATCGTGGGAGATGGCAGTATACGAGGTGGTGATGGAGGTGGTATGGGTAGTGGTATCGGAACGACTGACACATGTGGAGGGGGTGATGGACTCGTAAGAGGAGGTGTCATGTAGACATCATTATCTGAACTTAATAAAGCCAATCAGTCACTTGTAGGATAAAAGTACATCACTAACTAAAAAACGTGACATTAGTACTAACATAATATTTCATGCGCAATGGATCATAGCATCTATATCCCTCGTGTATCTTGGAGTGCCCCACAAACACACATTTGACAGCTCTATGAGAGAGTTTATCAGGACCTGGAGACAACGGATGGGCGAATGCAACAGAGTCAAAAACATGATGAGTGAGTAAGAACATCTCCTTCTATAGAAATGCCATAGAGAAAGGAATTTTCTCACCCAAAAATAGATGATGTGTGCGATTCACGAGATAACATGCCGTAAGAAATGCATCACCCCAGAACGAATGTGGGGCACGACTCTGGATAAGAAGGGTCCGAGTAGCATCAAGTAAATGGCGGTGCTTTATCTATACAACACAATTTGCTGAGAAATGTACGCACATGTCATTTGATGAACAATACCACGAGGTAAAAAGAATTGGGAGAGTGCATGAGTTCATAATTCCAAAACATTATCTGTTCTCACATATTTGACAAAAGAGGAAAAACTATTTTGTAATTCATTAGTAAAATTTTTAATAAGATCCCCAACCTCAAACTTATTTTTCAACAAAAAGAACCATGACATACGAGAAAATCCGTCAATTGCGACAGGGTAAAACATGTGTCCCTAGTGATCCGGAACACGATTCGAACCCCAAATATCAAAATGAAATAACTCAAAAGGGGAGCGAGTGCTCCGACTCTAACAACTTGGAAACACATACCGATGATGCTTCCCCAACTGACATGCCTTTGCAGTGGAAGGACAAGCGAGGCGAGATCTGAGGGATAACATGGCACATCTTCTGAAGGGGAAGGTGACCAAAGTGCATTGCCACATGAAAGGGTAGACAACTCCTGTAGAATGAGAAGATAGACCAGTATATGGAGTTCATATCAGTCTGTAGAGGCTTCCATGCTCGCGGTTACAAACAATCACCTTGCTCATAAGAATGTCATGAAATACAAGAGATGACAGATCAAAATAGCACGCCAATGTAACTCCTTCATAATCCGATTGATAGATAATAAATTCATAGAAAAGTCAGGTGCATGCAACACATTCTGCAGACACATCGAAGATGTCAACCTGATCTCCCCATGTCCTGTGATTGAGGAATGTATACCATCAACATTGGCTACAATTCATACATTGTACTATCCATCTTGGCGATGGGACATGGACCCTTGATATCCCTAGGAGACGAAGTAACATCAACTATGCTTTCTACCAGGACAAACGAATATGACACAAGAAGGACAAGAATATGAGATGAATTAATATTTGTTCATACTATCATATAAGGGAGTTGTTTGTGTAAACCCACATACCCAACCTTCCTATTACCCTTGTAGGTGCTCAAGGGCCTTCTGGTCGGATACGAGTGAATCCAAATCAAGTTACACAAGAAACCTTAAGAGCACCTTTTTTGTTGTTGGACAAGCCCCTTGCAGTTGCATTGGAGACTACATGGTTGTTAGTGAGAGTTGGCATGGGTGCAAGGTTTCATGACCTCGATTCTGAGTTATCGAGTCACCCCATTTATTAGATATAGTTACTTATCAATACTTTATTTAATAATAATAATAATAACAGCTAACATGAAAAATAAACTTCAATAGAAAATATTGTAAATAAAGCATTCCACACTTTTCCATTCACATAATAAGTTTAACATAACAAACTGTCATAGAGTATTCATTTACATGTACATCAAACTAAAAAGTAAAACACATAAGAACTGCAAACTACTCAAGATAGAAGGTAAATCATCGATGGATAGCTAGCTGGCTATTCTCCTTCTAATGGCTCGCCAGCGCATGTTGGATTTTTAGAAAGCATAGGATGGGGATGAGTGACCATCCAAGAGCGAAGTAAACGTTGTGGTAATTTAGAAAGCTTATCACATTGATAAACTTATTTATCTTCTTTTCACCTATTATTTCATTAATCCCATTCATTGTATTCCATGATAGGGGATTAGTCCAAGAGATATCATCTCATCTATCATGGACTCTAAAGTTGTGGATACTCTGTGATTTGAGCTTGCATCGATTTATTCCATCGCACGCCACATCAACCAATCCTCAAATGCTATTTTGATAATGTCTCTTTATTTTATTATTTAATGTCTTCAAATCCTCATCTTGTCTAACAAAGGAAGTACATCGTCCTTGAGCCACACTGTTGCTTAATATATGCAAGTTTGTAAACACTTAATTCTCTTTACCAGTGACTTAAGGTTTGTTATTTTGACATATCTGGCATGACAACATCTTTAGTCAATAAATCCATTTAATGGCAATTAGTGCTGCGCGTTGCAAGTGATTTATCATGTGTTCAAGTCAGGGAAACTGTGTATGACCTAAGTTTGGCCTATCATACGGATTTCTTCTGACAAATTTACAGGTGATTCCCGACACGTGGTGTCTACTCCAAGCAATCATTATTTGTGAGAGACAAGATATACTTTGTCTTTGGATTCATTGTAAACTATGTCAATTTTATATGTTATAATTTTGTGTATAAATCTTTAACCATCGTCTCTACTTGACATCTCGGTATATATATACATACAGAGATATATCGATATCTACTCATTAGGTTTTGTTTGAGAGGCTTAACTTTCCATAATCCTAAAATTTAGGAAACCTGCAAGAATCATAGTAACTGCAACTATGCATCACTACACTAATTTAGTTTTTAGTGAATGTTCTGATGTGGATATGAATTAATCAACTATAAATTACAGAAATAAACATATGAAAGCTTTCTGTAACAAAGAGTACAATAATTAAGAAATTGATTTCATTTAACTTGAAAACATGATTCGAGATATCGTGATATATCAACGATATAATCGGTATCGACATGGGACTGATATATAGAGCGATGTGGCGATATATGCCCATGAAAAATATTTCCTTCACAAATGGTCGTCTACATGGACGATATTTCGATGATATATCACTGACTTATCATGAAATATCGTATCGACACGTGACTAATATAAAGTCCAATACCAATATTTAAACCCTTGCTTGAAAACACCAACAATAAAAAGAAATAATTCATTATCTAATCATATTATATTTTGCATGACTTGTGATCTACTTAAATTTTGTGTTCAACTAGGGTAATTGTTGATATTTGAATTGACGTGTCCATCTACGGATGAAGAACACAGAGAGCACGCAAAGAACACGAAAAAAAAGAGATCACACAAAGAACGCAAAAAACAATTGAAGAATTCAAAAAACACAAAGAAAATGAACTCTCTCTCGAAATCTCTAACAGAGTTTCTCATTATATCAATTAACACATTGGAATAACTAAACACTAAAATACAAAGGTGGAAACATTGTGCTCGAGCAAATTCTCAAAAGTTTGGGAGGATATAAAAAAATTACATTAAGCAAGGCCTACAAAAATAGAGGTGTTAATTTCATACGTGCAAAGGCCAACTGAATTAAGCACTTTTTCGTGAAATATTGTACAGATACTACTACTACACGTAAAGACACGAGCTACAAATTTTTAGGTTCTAAGAATTTCTATAATAAATGCACCTTATAACCATCTCTAGCATCAAGAGTTTTTTTATTTTACTTGATTGGATTTCCATGATAAAGTCATCACTTGGATAAATTTACAACAACATGGTCTTATGCTCTTTGCATGAAAGGGCTTGACTTGTCCAAACACTACATTTTTGAATACGACTTGATTGCTCGGAAACTCAAGAAAGTAAAACCAAATGGTTGTTTTTCTGATTTATTAACATCTTTTTCTAATGAAAAAAAAGATTTATAACCCCCTTTATCCCATTATTAGAAGTAGTGCCTTCACTAAAATATATACTTAATTTTGGTCCCATCAGAAAGAAAGATGTGATGGCTTTTTCTCAATAACTTTTCTTTTCTTGATACTATCAAAAAAATCCCATGATAATATCAATTATAATTTCTTTTTTTCTAAGCCTCTCATTGTAGACGATGAATCTTCATCCCATGAGAAAGTAAAGGCTTCTCCGAAGGTTGCTGAAATGTCAATCGAAATTCTTCTTTGTCATATTTTTATTTATTTCATCATTTTTTCACCTGTAGTATGTAGAATTTTTGTGCTAGGGTCTAATCTAGCTTATGTCTGCACTTTGTTAACTCCATCCTTGGCGATTTCCTATTTTTATATAATATACTTACTAAAAAATTCTTTTACTAATTAAAATTCTATCCTTTCAAAAAAATAAAGCGAACAGAGCGACCATGCAAAGGCGGCCACTTCGCGTGGGGGCCTTTTTTCGTAGTTGTTGTCACCCAAGGTAGTTGTCAATCTCTTCCATATAAAACCTAATTTCTCTCTGTTCCGAAGTTTACACAAAAACTGCTTGTTAATTTGATTGACAAAACCAACTGGTTACAAATTGGTGCAACTTGTGTTGGATCCGATTGTTTAACTTTCTTTTCCCCCAAAGCTTATACCTTTGGGACCCGTTCGGTAGGAGAATAAGCAGGAATAAGGATGAAGAATAAGGGGAACAAGGGTCTATTCTCCGTTCGGATGGAGGATAAGAATAAGGAGAATAAGGTGAAATAAAGGTAGGTAAGGTGGGATAAAGATAGGAATAAGAGTGAAATAAGATGAAATAGTGGGGAATAGTCGTACCATTGGGAACCGCGTCGGGAGGAGAATTGGTCCCTTATTCCAGGTCCTATTCTCCAACCAAACAGAGCCTTAGTGTAATATGTGGGGAGAAACATTTAAGGGTAATTTATAATTTGGAGCTATGGGCCTCGACCTAGAATGGAGAATAGGGTCCTAAGTTCAATTAGAAAACGAAAAATAAATGCATCGTTATGAAAAATTGACCCCTTGATGAAAAACTTTTGAAAACAAATGGATTTCCAAAATCCTCTCCACTTCTATCTCTCCTTCCATACCCGACCCCACCTTCTGTCTCTCGAAACCCTCAACACCCACCCACAATGCCCCAACCCATTCACCTCCTTCCTCCGTCGAGTGCTCCTCTCTTGCGTCCTGGTGGATGATGACTCGAAGCTTCGATCGAGGCTCCCTTGATGCACACAGGAGCAAAACACGAGACCCTCCCCTTTGTGCAATACCCCATCCTCCCACTCTCCAACAACGCAACAACACTCGCAAGGTTAGGGAGCTCCATTCATGCAGCAAAATCCGCGGAAAGAGAGGCAATCACTGTCCACCTGGGCACAGGAGGGGGGCACTGGATGGAGGAAGGAGGCGAGTGGGTTAGGGCGTTACAGGTTGGTGCCGGTGGTTTCGAGTGAAAGAATGTGGGGTCGGATATGGAAGGAGAGATAGAAGGGAAAACACTATTGGAAATACAATTATTTTTCAAGGATTTTTTCGTCAAGTAGTCAATTTTTCCTAATGGCACATTGGTTTTCTATTTTCTAAACGGACTTGAGACCTTATTTGTTAAGGATTAAAAATTAGGACCCATTGTAAATTACCCAACATTTAATTGTCTTGTGTTACGCTGCTATTGCTGTACTCTAGAGCCACCTACCTTATCCCCATACATAACGGATCCATTTTGGCGGGAAATCTAAAAGCTCTCGAAGCCTCCGCTTCCATCACATCCCCCTTCCCACATCTTAAATATCCCACCACGCCCTCAACGCCACTCCTCGCAACCCCTCCTATTGCAAAGACAAGAGGCCAAAACTCTAAAGCCCACTCCGCTCTTCTCCCCTCCCCCCACTCTTCGATACCTTTCCGCTCCCTCCCCCGTTAGGGGGCCTCCCCTTCCCCGAAAACTAGGGTTTCCTCCTCCTTCCCCAAATCTCCCCACCTCGAATCTAGGGTTTCGATCTCCCCTGATTCCCGTTGGGCGCCATGGCGGAGGTTTTCGATGACGAGGCCGAGCAGACGATGACCATCAACGAGTACATCGAGGCAGTCGAGGAGGCTGAATTGGTATGACTCTGTTGCTGTCGCGAGATTTTGTTCCTTGAAGTCTTCGCCATTTCCGTGCCCCTGATCGTGTTTGCGGTTCTGTGTTTGGCGATTTTTGGCGGGAGAAGGAAGCTGACATGGTGTTGGGAGGGGACGAGGGGAAGGAGTGCACGTATCCGAGGGGATACATGAAGAGGCAGGCGATCTTCTCGTGCCTGACTTGTGTTCCTGCTGGGAATGCGGGAGTTTGCACTGCTTGCAGTCTCAACTGCCACGACGGGCACGAGGCATGTTGTTTTTGCTTGAAGATTTCATTTTTACTGCCAATTATGCGCCGTTTCCAGTTTAATTTTGTGATATGTTTGCGTAATTTGATGCTCAGTTGCAAAGTTTTGTGTAGTGTTTATGTGCTCCCATGATATAATGTTGGGTTTTCTGGTGTTCTTCTGTTTTCTTCTTTCAAAATTGGTTGCTAATTGTCCTCTTGAATATTTTGCAACAAGACTAAAAAATTAGGTGAAATTCGTAGTCTTTATAACTACGTGGCCGGATAATAAGAGTTATTCTAGGACCATTACTTGTGAGAACGAGTTCCTTCATGTGTTCAGTTTATAACATTGTCAATTAAGAATCGTCATGAATATGAGATCGAGAAATACTCTAGAGTTGATGCACTGATTATCTTGTCATCTCCGATTGCTTTATTTTAGTGAACTTAGCCTTCACATGCTGTCATAACGAAGCGACGACTTCTTTTACTCTTGACTGCTTATTTACTAGTCAAGAATGGTGCCTTAATTCTTTATTTAATGGCAGTATTGTTGTGAAGAACTAGTATGAAGAAACTAATGATAATTCGTGCATGCTTATCATATAGGATTGATTAAAAAAATGGATACATAGATATCTTTAAGTAGTTTTGCAAAGAGGATGTACATGGATTTTATGGATGTTAGGTGCGTCAAGGTTGAGAACAAGGTAATGCTTCTGATTAGTGAAAATAAAAGTTATGCTCATTGCAAGGATATCAAGGAGTAAAGTGAAGGGGATTCAAATGGTGAAATATGGAAAGATTGTTTGTATACAAACATTGTCATGATTTTTAACATGTGTGGAAAGAAGTTATCACATTACTATTGTGTGCATTCGTAACCATGCTATTTAATGGCAAACTGTGGTCTTTGTGTATATTCTATATATGCATTTGGCAGTACTTTTGTGATTGTTGGTTTTGTATTCACAATGAGATTATCAAAAAGTAGCTAATGATGTTCCTTTATTGGACGACGTCCAAGATGGATGATTTTCATTCAACTTTTCCTAAAAAAGTTGATGTAGCTCCTCTTATAGAAATGATGATAGAATTTTATTTAAGGTAATTTTGGCATCTTTAGAGAAGCTTGGGTTTTTTGCCCGTCCCTAGGAGTGGGAGGTTGCTTGACAAGTCTTGCAAAATTGCTTAGAAGACTAGAGAAGTACTAGACATTTAGACCGAAACATTTGAAAGTTACTTGCTTTGCTTGGCATGGTTATCGAGCAAAATAAATTTGTTTGGAGATGGTAATGCATATCTCAATAGCTTCTCGTATGAAAAAAAGACTTATTTTAGTTTGATTTGGATCAAGGAGCAATCACAAAGGCTTCTTGTTCTACTATATTATAGAGGTTGTCCGGGGATTAGTTTGGCATTCTTTTCAATCCAAACCCAACTACATTCGTTGGTTTTTTTAATCCAAGCTAAATTCTTAGGTTGTTAAATTGTGGTTGCCTACCGATTACAGAGCAACTCAATGATGTGAGTTAAAAATTATCGCTGGCAGTTGTAAACCACATTAGTTGGAGCCTGTGAGAGGAACTGACGAACATTTAACTTTATACTTTTAAAGAGATAAAAAATCTTTGGGGATAGACTAATTGCCCGATTGTGTTTACTTACAATCTTAGATTGAAGATGAAACATGCAAAGGATGAATATGATAAGGAAAACTACATATTAGATCCCATATTCATCTTTCCTACATCTTTAAGATTCAAGATTTAGATGTCGAAGATGAATGTATCTCATAGAAGTGGATGGATGATAATGGTGCTCCTGTGCATGGGTTGAAATTTTGGTGAGAAATTTCAATTTCCTCGATTGGCAAAATTGAAATCGCAACACCTAAATTTGATCGGGCTTCTTTGCATTTTCACGATTTCTAATGGAATGGGTGAATGTCGGTAAGTATCGATGGCATGTTGTCGATATCTTGGTTTCCTCAAGTTGCTAATATGCTGACAAAATCGACATTTAAAGCCTTGCTTTTGTGTTTAGTAAGAAAAGAGGGAAGCGAAACAAACAAACTACCTCACAAATGGGTGCAAATGCTGAAGATTAAATGACCAGATTAGGTCACATCCAGATCTTGTTGGAGGGGTGGAAATTAGAGATGTTGGGAGCTCCGCCAGATCTAAGTTAAAATCATGTGGATGAGATTATGATGATGATATAGCTCAAGAGGTTTGTGTCGGAGTGGCATATTCTCATGAAGAACATAACAGTGGGTGCGGGTATAGCCAAGGTTAATGAAAGCGGTATGCGTATGCTTTCGGATTGGTCTTCGAATATTGAATAAGCGATATACGGGGGTATATGCGGTTTTAAACGATTTTCTAATTTTTGATTTAAAAATAAATAAATATCTATGAATAACATTACCATTGGATTTATGTATTTAAGTGGAGTTAAAGAAGATCTAAGAAAAATGGTTGATGTTAAATGGGTGTGTATATATGCTTTTAATTGCTTCATTTTTAATTAAAAAAATATTTACCATAAAAACTTCACACATTATATGATTCATAATAACAAAACTTCAATATACATACATGCACTACATAAGCAAAAACCTCAATCGGCTTATATAAAAAATATTCGATGATACATTGCATATATTCGTGAAATTGATACATGAGAAAACATAAAACATTGCATATACATAATGGTATAATGCATTGCAATTGTATAGAAATGTTTGTCATATTCTTACCATTGAATGAAGAGGCAGAGTTACGGAATTAAGGACTTGCATGAGAAGATTGAAAAGTTGGTCTGCATGACGCACGGGCATATGCGGCCGCATATGCGGTCCATGTGGCCAATTTAGTGAACATTGGTCCGTATAGCTATGAATGATTACAAGTAGGAGAAAAATATATAAACCGATATATTTATATATTGGAGGCCCTTTTTTCTTTCAAAAAAAAGAACGGGGACCGAAATCACCCATGTGCGAAATATTGCTAGAAAATAATTCTCACCAATCTTCGGTGCTTCACACTCACTCAAGAGTCTCCTAAGATGCAAAGATGCACACAAGAATCACCAATCAACATAGTCACATGCTTTCAAAAAATCCACCTTTCAAAGGAACCCCTTTTTTCTCTTCTTGCACCACTCTGCGACAACCTCTGAAGCTAGTACAACCCCATCCATCATGTGATGATCATGAATGAACACATCCTGAGAGGGATCCAGAATAGAACCAACCAAGCATCTCACGAAATCTGTTGGCATGCGCTTTTACCAATCATATAAATGGCATTGGACAAAGCAATATGATGTAATTACTTCACACGCCTCATTGGGAAGAAGGAAAAGAAGGGAAAGTTTCAACAGTTTGAATCCATCATTTGCTTGTTGTAGTTCCTCCACCACCCCTAGTACCTCATGGCCAATTACGTCGCAAAACTCATGAAAGGAAAATATCTGTGAAGCCATTTGGTCCAAGGATCCATCCACATTCAGATCAACAACTACTTGCTTTACCTTAAACAATAAGAACAGTCTCATAAGCTCATTTGACTGTTGGCCAGTCAAACGCGGGACATCCCTCCCCCTTCACCCTGCCCCAGTGCTAGACCCACGCCTACTAATCTCCATGTAATGCTTTCTCACCTCATTACCAATGCGATCACTATCAACATACTCCTTGCCATCCACCTCGATCGAGTGGATCATATTCCTCCTCCTACCACCACTAGCCATCACATGAAAGAAACATGTATTTGCATCCTCCTCCTTCAGCCACTTCTACTCATGGTTTGAAAAAAATGCGCCCCGAGGCGCAAACAGGTTCGAGGCGAAACGAGGCAGTGGGAAATCGCCTTGAGGCGGCCCCCTTAAACTTCCTCGCTGAAGCGTGCACCTCAGATGGTTGAGGCGGTCGAGGTGAGACACTAGGGGAGGCGTTTTTTGATTTTTTCAAGCATTTTTTAAAGAAAATAATTAATCCTCTTCGTATTTTCATTTGTTTATATAGGTCTAGTTGTTGAGTATATATTTATGCAAAATGAGTGCTTAAATTTGACCTCTTTCATATTCATATTTACCATTAACATGTCCAATTATTTCAGCGAGACCCCCGTACTGGTAGGGTATGGTGGCACATGGGGAACATCATATCGTTCTTCATGGTTTAGTAGAACATACGATTAGGATTCAAATCGTATGATTCATATCAACAACTTGGATATCTTTAATGACAACTATAGCCAATCCCTTTTCGATAAAAAATATTTTAGTGATAGTTATAGCAAATGATTTCCTTTTGATTGGGTAGAAATTTAGTAGAAAGTTATGGCGTCGACATATCCTTTTTTTCATGTTCTTATCTTCATAATATCATCATATATTACATTGTTATATATTATATATCATCAATAAATATATTTATTATTTTTTATATGCTATATATATTATATATCATCAATAAATATATTTATTATACCGTTTCTAACTATTTTTCTATACAAATTGAGGCTTACACCTTGACTGCCTCGAGGCTACGCCTTGCCTCGCTTCTAGGGAAAACGCCTCGTTCAGCCGTTCATTTTTTTAAACCTTGCTTCTACTTCGACTGCTGCCTCCACTCACACTCACGCTTTCCATCCTTTTCCATGAGGATGTGCAACTGCTTGTACCTCGCAACCACTACCTCCTTCTGCAACTCCCAGGAGTCCTCAACTAGATTAAGGTGCACAACCACAACTTGTGCAACATCTCTTCTCTGCCCACGAATCATATGAGTTTCCCTCCTAAATTGAATAAGCGTGCAATGCAAGGCCCCAAACTTCACTGCCATCTTATGAGGGGTTGAACCCTCATCCTCAAACTCCTGTCATCATCTAACGAGCTTCTCCGAAAACCCATCCTCCTGCAACCACACACTCAAAATGGAAAATCTCACCAGTATGTTTGTCATCCGCCGAGTCCCAGTAGATGAGAGTATGATCAGAATGTGACCTAGACAAGGCCCTCAAAGTCCCCAATGGAAAGCCCTCTAGCAACCCAACTGAACCAAGGAAACAATCTAAGCATGATCGAGAGGTGGTGTTCCTCCAAGTAAACTTTAGGTTCGTCGCATCCAAAGCCCGCATCTCTAACTCACCAAGAAACATGGTAAAAGAAGAGGAGCCATGGTCAACCCTGCCTCTACCACGAGGATGATCATTAGCGAATAGAGTAGCATTGAAATCACCACCAACGAGCCAAACATGGTCCAGAAAGCGCGCACACACACAGACACTCAACAATTTCCTCCCACATCACAGAAGACGTGGTGTTAGTGGGACCATAGATCGCATATAACAAGAATTGAAAACCACTCGAGGTCCTCTGTACCAAAATCGACAATACCTTGGAGTCACACACATAGCCACTACAAGCTCAAAAAACTCCTTGTTTTAGCCAATAACCATGCCCTTGTTGCCCCTACGGATGACATCATCTTGAAATCCTTATAGCAAGACCCCACCAAATCACACTAGTTGAGACAGTCCCACTCCTTCAATTTTGTTTCATGTAAACATACCACTTTCGCATTCGAGCATTGCAAAAAAGCCCTTACCGCTCGTATTTTGTTCATCTGGCCAAGACTCTGACAATCTTCGTTTAACAACAAACGATGACTTCTTGACCAATAAGACTCCTACACATGATGTAATCTCTCCGTGCTTCTCCAGTATCCTCGATGAAACACTAACTATTATTGAACTGTCATCCTCAACAAAGGCAACCCTCCCCTGCTCCCCAACAATATACCATCACCACCTCCTTCTATTAGCGACACCTCAATCGAAAGCATGCAAGACCCTAGTGGTCTCTGCTTGTGACGACGAACACATCCTCCAATCAAGGCCCTAAATGTCGGTTTCGGTCACCATTTCGGTATTGACCAAAACAGAATTTCGATGGAATTTCGGTGGAATTTCGACCGGAATTTCGGTCATTTCGGTCATTTTTTGTACTAGGACCCCCATATTTCGGTCATTTCGGTCGAATTTCGATTTCGACTGGATATCGATATTCGACAGAAATTCGACTGAATTTTGCTGAAATTTAAGGCCATGCCTCCAACGATTAGCCTTGCAGAAGGCATGTGCAAGGGGCTTTGGTCCTCGAAGCTGTGTGGTGCTCTTTTCTACATCTTGAGGCTCACATCCATACCATCGAAACTCTCGTCACCCTTGTTACATGGGGTCGCATGTCAAAGAAGAGGGCGGGGCTACAAGACAAGCTGCATCTGTTGCCAGACCCACCCAACAAATCAAGGTCCATAGGAGTTGTGCGCTTGGGGCAATCTGTCCCAAAGATTAGATCCCAAAGATTGCGTCATGTCTATTGGACTGAAGGAGCTCTCCATGGGGTGCTCAAGGACCGGGGACTTGCCATAAGATGACGATGATAAACACTCCTTCAGTAGAAGATGAAAGGAAGTATGGCCCACTACGTATGCAACCTCAAAACTTGACCCACATTGCACCCCTTAAACTAGTATCACAACATCAATGCTACCCCTAGGATGCAACCCATTCATAAGAATCTCCTCCACATCAGCAACACTAGACAATGCTTTTTGGAAACAATCCATCCTTTGTGACGTGAACTGACATACCCGAGATGCGAATGGACCTAATTACACGACTAGACAAAGCACCAATTTTGAATCGAAGCCTTCTCCATAGAACTCCCAAGATCTTAGTGTTTGTCGCCAACTAAATCCTCGCATGCGAAGTAGAGACACCACCTACATAAGCATATGAAGGTTCTAAGGGCACAATATCATGGGTCAATTTTCGTTGAAATTCGGTCGAACTTCGGTTTCGGCGAGTGATCGAAATTCGGTTGAAATGTCCTATATCAACTGGAATTTGGGGTCCCTAGTTCAAAAAACGATCGAAATGATCGAAATTTCGATCTAATTTCGATCAGAATTCAGTCGAAATTTCATTTCAGTCAGTCACTGAAACAAAACAAAAATCCTACATTTAAGGCCTTGCACAATATCTCCCAATAAACAATCCACAAAGAACGCCTAGAGGTACCTCTCCACCTTCACCATCAACTCGCCACGGTCCACCGATGCAATTAGACAAGAGTGGAGGCCATCCAATATAAATGCGGCCTTTACAGACACATCGACCCTCAACGAGGGTTGCACCCAAGGCCGCTACACCCTTCAAACTTTGCAGTCGCAATGATGGTGACCCTAAACACCACACGTGAAGCAGTGAAAATTGGTAAACAGATGCGTTGGGTGCATCCATTTAAGGCCAATGATGATGCATCGCCTCCCAACCACCATCAAAGGCATTAGAGCCATCCCCATGACACAATAAACCTCCCCCAAATCGGACTAGGCAATCTAGTCAAATGCACTGGAGGCCTAGGCACAACCAATGTTAACTCAAGAGTAGCCATAACATTCCCGGGCAACATTCTTGAAACATCTGATGGCCCACCCACAACCCAGCTAGCTTAGGGCGCAGATGGTGTACCTTCAGGTCGCTGGCCAGAACCTCCATGTGTAGGAGGCATGGGTTTAGAAACCCTAGGCGCCGACGATAGAGCCTAAAACCCCCAACAAAGTTGGTGCAACAGCTTGGGATGCACCACTCGACAATGTTTACGCACATGTGACGGTGTTGCTCCACCTTGCGGAGCCACTGGAGGACGCACATCATCGAAAAATCAAGGGTGAGATGCCTCCCAACCCTATGTACCCCAACCCTCTTCTCTCTGACACCGTCACACCTCTCCCGGTCTCGACAACATTGGGGAGCCGCCCACCATTCTCTTTTGAACACCCTCAAGCGGTGGCCCTTTCTTCCAAAAATCGTAGAGCGGGACCCATCAAAATGCATCATCACATTGTTGTGCATGATATATGGCATATGATATTCTTTACTGACTTTTAGCCTGCAACGTCTCTAACTCAACCTCCATAGATTCCTTCTTTTGCGCCAATAACTTCATCACGTACTCTGAAGCTGCATCTTCTTCAGTTCAACCTCGTGCGATTATGCTTCTTCCACAAGAAGTTATCCTCAAATTGGCAAATAGGGCACATATATATTTCAAACTCTCTTGGTCTTGAATTACTTTGTAAGTGTGAACGTTTTATTTTGTATATACTATGAATTATGAGTTTTATTTGTTATTTTATATTATTTATTCATGCCGTACATAACACTAGATATCATCTTGTGTGGTGTAATATGACGTTGATACTATATAAAACCTGTATTCAAACCTACATTTTAGTAAATTAGTGTATATTTCTATCTTATTTTTATTAAATTACATTGAAAATATGTATTTTAGAAAAATCAAGTTCTATAGAAATTTGATGATTTTGGCAAAATGTCAGTTTTGGATGTGGATGCAACGTCGAAATTGGCAATTGAGGCCTTGGTTAGAAGAAAGAAGAGATAAGAACCTTCTCCATGACATCACACATTCCTTTGGTATGTAAAACTTGTATTTAAACCTACATTTCAGTAAATTGGTGTTTATTCTGTCTTGTTTTTATTAAATTACATTGAAAATATGTATGTTAGAAAAGACATTCAAGTTCTATAGAAATTTGCTGTTTTTGGCAACATGTCAGTTTTGGATGTTGAGGATGCAACGTTGAAATTGACAATTGAGACCTTGGTTATAAGAAGAGATAAGAACCTTCTCCATGACGTCATACATCCCTTTGGTCCGCATTATTGTTTAGCAATGTTTGGGAGTATGTTATGGACCGTGGATATGGAGCATGCGTTTCTTGTGGAGCTACGTGGAGTTTTGTCAAAATGCTAGGACATTGTCTTGATTTGAGGTATGATGACTCAATTGGGGAAGGTGTTTGAAGTGAAGTCAAGTATTTTTTGCTTGAAAGTTCATCGAGGGTTCGAGTTTTCCTGGTTAGAGGGTCATGTTTTTCGTTTCTCATGTAGGTATTGTGCTAGAGCAGTTTTATAGGTAAAGGTTCTAGAGTGCCATGTGGTTCATCCTATAAGCGTAGAGGTGGCAATGTAGGCAGAGGTTGTCTCGGGAAGTTGAATCAATAACCTTTTTACGAGGAAAAAATCTTTCAAGGAAGAGGTTCTTATGGAAGGGTTTTATGATGTAATGCAGAATCAGAACATGAAGGTCTCATGATTTGGTTTACGGAAGAGAGACTCTTGGCCTACCACAGTTTAAGCGCTCTTTCATCAAGTGTGTTTGGATATGCACGAGGATTTGGTTGGTTTAGATCCATTCCAACTCAACCTTCTCATATGGGCTTTGGTTTTGTCTGGGCATAACAGTGCATTGATTTCAGTGTTAGTGGATAATCTTGAGATTAAAGGAAATGCTTGGGTGATTAGATTATGAGGAAAGTGTATGTGCTGCTTTGGTGAGTAGACATCAAAAGCCGATGACTATGTGGACTTGAACTTCCGATGGAGCTTATTGCACAAGAGATATTTTAAAGATCTATAGATGCTTGGAGGATGAGATGTATCACTTGCTCTTCTCTCCCGATGCTATCAATGGATGATTTCATGCAGTGTTGCAAAATCGGTATTTCGCATTTAATCGAAAGGGTTAAATAAAGAATAAATGGGATTCGGGTGACCAATCGAATATATGTTAGATTGTTTAATTATTTTAAATAGAAAAAGTATGTTTAGTATATAACCTTTTTTTTAAGTGGTATGTTCAGTATATAACCTTATATATTTGTATTGTGGTCATTAATTAACAAGATAAAAGTAACAATTGATTTACAATCAAATTATTCACATTTAACTTTCACTTTATGCTTAAGGAAGTTATAAAAAACCATAAATAATAAATATTATTTTTTCATTACTTGGTCAACTAGTTAGCCCGATTTATTCGATTATGTTACCTTACTGAATAGAATGGTTGAACCGAGTAATCGGTTCAATCGGGTTGCTATTGCGACACTGATGTCCAGACGTTTTCTTTTAGGCTAATGAGGTACCCCCTCAAGTATTACATTTGGGTTGGTGTGATGCAGTGCAAAATTTCAGAGGCTTCACCATGGGCTAGTGCTCCATTCTCGTACAACATTTAGACATTTTTTAACTCACGGAAGGGGAATCTTGAGAAGTTGATGCACTTGGGTCTATGAATAAATGGGGTTAAATCTTCATTAATACCCTTGGAGTATCCAAGGATGAGGCAACAAGGTGCAGTGAGTTGTTGGGGATGCCCAAAGTCATTTTTGGTTAAGTTTTTCGATGTCCCTCTAGTTGTGGGCAGGAGGCTTTGGCCCGATGATTGGTTTCAATTGGTAGAGAAGATTGAATACATACTGGCATGATGGAAAGCCAGGTGTTCTTCAAAATGTGGACATTTGGTCTTACTCAAGATCGTGTTATCAACAAAATCAGATTTCTATTTATCTTTATTTCAACACCTTCTACCTTTGGACAATGAAATAAGAGTATGCCTTTTGCAGTGGGGGACTTGGTCTAGGGGATGATTGGAGACAATGGATTAGGGTGATTACAACCACAAGATTTGAACAAGGCTCTGCAAGTAAAATGAGGGGTGAGAATCCTGGGGCCAAAAAGGATAGACTTGCTAGTCAAGTTGATACATATCATCTATGGCTTGAATGCTGGTCTGGATGTGAAGGATAGTTTAGAGAAAGCACCCTAAACTTTTGGCGAGGTATATGCAAGTGCAACAATGTAACAATTTGCTCAAGAGCTAAGTTTGGTATTATTATATGGCAAATCTTTTTTTTTTCTAGTTAGATTATTAAACTGAAATAAGAACTTTAAATGATAGACTTCGAGATTCTTTGCTCCGGATGTTGATAGAGAGGCATTTGTTGTGGACTGCTGGTCCTTTTCAAGAGAAATGGGGGCTTCTGGTTACGTTTCGATGGTCCAACTCTTTTGAATGAGTAGACACTAGAATTTGACAATTTGATGAAGGATTTGTGGTTAAAGGAACCCTCTAATGGTGGACTGACAAAATGGAGTTGGGATGGGACATTCATTGTGAAGAAAGCTTACAAATTACTATTGATTTGTACCGTGCCGACATAGGAAGATTTGGCTAAAGATTGCAAAGTAATTTAATGGAGCAAGTGCCCCTAAAAGTGTACTTTTTGTGGCTATTATGTAGGAAGAGATTAGTGACAAGGGCCTTCATGACATGCTTTGTTCCTATGTCATTGCTCTTCTTCCCTACTCTGCGTGTGTGGTGGTGGGGGTGTAGGGGGCATATATCATCCCTTCTTTGGTTGCAGTGGCGTAGTGGAGGTTTGATTGGGGGCTAGTTTGGGTAGTTGAATACTTCAAGACATTACCAGTTATGATGGATCTTTGGCATTAACATACCATTTTAATGTGTAACAAACTAGATTTTTTTCCTTGTATTAGACAATTTGGTTCAGAAATGCTTTGATATTTGAAAGAGTCTTATTTGGAGAATGCATTGGGGTACACATTGTGTTTATACAAACCTTGGATGAAACATTTATTATAGTAGCAGTCAATATATGGAGTTTATGGATAATCATTTACTAAGGGTGGTCCACTCTTTTTTGACGTTCCTCCTAAGTACGACATTGATGATGTAAAAGTGCAGATATTTTCCATTTAAATAAGTTTCCCCTTCAAAGCCAACTGAGGAAGCGCATCAGTTCTGCCCCATCGCCTCAACTAACTGAGACTAAGACCTCACAATTACGAATTGATGCCATAGCTTCGAGGTGGTTTGCCTGAAAACACCTCAAGGCTTACGCCTCACGTCCTAGAGGCACTCATTCCTATTAAGACAGTCATATCTGTTGAGTAATCATGCTTTTTCTTTTAGAAATGATGAGGTATCATGTATTTATGATGATAAACTTGCCTATTTAGTTTATTCTTGTGCATTTGATCATCTTTGTGCTGATGTATAATAGTTTACTAGATTTCAATTTGTTTCGAAGGGACAAACAGTTGCACTTGCTTGTGGATCCCATTCTCCCATTACTGGTAAGAGGAGTTAAAACTCTCTCCCCATCTTAGGCTTACGATGAGTCCTTCTTAGCCTATGCTTTTCCATTGAGAATTATATATCAGTTAGACCATTCCCTGTGTTTGATTCCATGATATACTCATGGGGGAGTCAAATGGTTGTGACCACAAGGAAAATGGTCTCCATTGCCTGATGTCTTCATATGCTAGATATGCCACCATCACTTCTGTTTTAACAACTACTTTCTTGTTGCACCTTTGACTCGGTCATTTTCCTCTTTATAAATTCAGACAAGTCCTTTATATTTATCTCATTCATAAATCAAGTTACTGTCTTGTCAACTTGGGAAGCATCATTACTGCTCCTTTTCAAATTCAAACAAGTCCTTTATATTTATCTCCTCATTCATAAATCAAGTTACTGTCTTGTCAACTTGGGAAGCTTCATTATTGCTCCTTTTCAAATTCAAACATGTCCTTCATATTTATCTAATCACGCATAAATTAAGTTATTGTCTTGTCAACTTGGGAAGCATCATCGTTGCTCCTTTCCAAAACATGATGTATCGGTTCACGTGACTGGTTGTAGCCTTTATATTTCGATGTTTAGGATCCTAATCTTATTTTATTGTTTTTATTCAGACATTGTTAATGATCCTTTCCCATTTTTTGGGCCTTTATCTCGAAGTCTAAGTATGGGCTGAGACATGTTTTGCAGATCTTTCGTAGAGATATTATAGATCAATCTTTATGTTCCATTCATGGTATGAGAAAACATGCCTCGAGGTGTGGCAGGCTGATTTACCTCGAAGCGTGCACCTCCACTGTTTTCTTCGAGGTGTCGCAAGGTGGTCTTGAGGCGAGGCTATGCGAGGCACAATGCTGAGGCAATCCCTAGTTGAGGGGGTCATGTATTTTGCACCACGGACATGTTAATGACATCCAACATTGATATATTTTATGGTTTTCTTTTTTATATGCAGAAAAATATTGACGTAAAAATTATTTTGTACGAAGGGGATGGTGGTCAATGGTCTGCATACAAAGATAGTTGCAAAACCTCACTAAGATTTGGAGATTTTTTATTTTTTATATTTATATGCCTATCATACAACTATATGGTGTATAGATCCACAATCAGATTACTCGTAAAAGCAGTGTCACGTAGATGGTTCACCTATTTTTTTATGAATGCTAATTGACCATTGACCATGTGTAGCCACTTAAGGATTGCACATTATGCCATCCAATGAACATACATGCGGAGTCAGTGGAGGCATGACATAATGAACAACTCAAACATGTAGTTGTTAGCACATTAATTTTAGAATTTGAAAATGGACTATTTGTCTTTCAAAGGTGACTAATAGACGAGCACCCCTTATGTACTTTATTCTTTTTTGTTGAGGAAATGGTAGATTGTGGGACTTGAACCTTTTTGGTCCTTAGGGTGGAAGACACACCACTCAACATACATTTAAATTATCCCATTTCCGAGTTTAATCCTGCTTACCACGTGAAATAGATAAATGGAGCATGAGTGGATGAATGGGCAAAAAAGAATAATGCAATCAATAGTAATACCGAATTGTAAAGGCAAAAAGTCCGGCAATGCATTCTTTTTATAACCAGAACATCTTCAGAGAAAAGTAATCACCATAATTTTTTACATAATTCATTTATTATTTCTATGGATTGTGAACACGTGTGCGCACATATACATCACATATAGTTGTTCATCAGAAGATGCTTAGCTGAATGACTCTTGCCTTTCAACAGGAACAACTTCGTCGTGCATGCTTTCACATACTTAAATCTATCAGCACCATTTTGCAAAATGATAAGATTATCAATGTGGTAAAATTGGAATATGAAAATTCCAATTATCTAAAAGTTATATATATATATATTGTGTATTAATTCGATTATAGGTATATGTAGAACTTATGTTTAGTCAATGTCCTCCAATGTGGTTTGCACATGTTACTGAATATCTCAAGCTTAAAAACGTGTTAATTGCAATATCATATTTATGGAATGCTATGTTTGTTTTAAGTTTTAACTACGATCGCTCTTGCTGCATGATTTCCCATAATTGGGTGGTTTATCATAGAGTTTACTGACATACTGAATTCTGTGCCTCTTTTTCTTTATTGATCGTGTTATGTAAATAAAGATGGTGGAATTGTGGACCAAGAGGAACTTCAGATGTGACTGTGGGAATTCAAAATTTTGTCAGTTCTCATGCAATCTTCTTGCTGATAAAGACCCTGAAAATGAAAAGAATGGCTACAACCAGAACTTTCAGGGCTCGTATTGCATATGTCATCGCCCTTATCCTGATCCAGATGCTGAGGAACAAGTTGAAATGATTCAGTGCTGCATTTGTGAAGACTGGTTTCATGAGAACCATATTGGTTTAGAGTCTGCTGGAGAGGTAAGTTATGATAATCATCGTGCGTATGTGTTCGTTTACATGTAGCATCATTAACGATTAAATTACAGTTGTCCGTCTCTTTTTATTTCTGCCCACTTAAGTTGTTTTGGATCATACAGATACCAAGAGATGAAGATGGGGAACCATTATACATGGATTTCATCTGCCAAGATTGTGCAGGGACGGTCAACTTCTTGAAACATTATCCGGCATCTATTTGGGCCTCGTCCAGCAGAAATACAGAAGTTGCTAGTCAAGATAAAAACTTGCTACCTGACAAGTTGGCAATAGGTGAATCTTCAGAGAAGGCTGAAAATGGTCATTTTGCCACGGAAAGTTCCACTGCCCATTCTACCAAGTCTGATTCTATTGCTCTTTCTGGAGAGATGCAGTTTACGAATGCTGATTCTTCGGCAGCATCTCCAAGTTTAACGGCAGTTACTCCATCCACCAATGGTACAGGTGCTGGAAAATGTTTGATCAGGACCGACTTATATGCAACAACTGCTCTCGAGAAGAAGCCATTTTTTCTTTCGAAGAAGTGGAGGGATACCCTCTGCAGATGCGAAATGTGCTGTAAATTATATGAAAATAAGGGTGTCTACTATTTATTGGATAAAGATGACTCCATGGAGGAGTATGAGAAGGTGGCAAAGCAGAGGAGGGCAGAGAACCTGGAGAAGCAGGAAGGGGCAGCGCTCAATTTTATTAATGGGATGGATCATGTGCAAAAAATCGAAGTTTTAAATGGAATTGCAGATATGAAGAATGAGCTTGCATCATTCCTGGTATGCTGACATGCTTATAGATTAGACTTTTGGTCATCCTCTGTCAAGCGATTCACTCGGTTTTGTGTTTTTATTTATTTTGGCCATGTCACATGATCTTGGAAATATTTTGTTCACAAATTTTCAAGAGTTTGGCAGCTTTTCTGTAGCAGGTACTGTGATCATTGAATTCATCCACTTATATTGTCTTTTCCATGCAGCAATCTTTTGATGCATCGAGGTCGATAAGTGCTGATGATGTACGAGGAGTATTTGAAAATCTGGCCAAGAAACGACAGCGGCTGCAGTAGGTATATCCACCTTTTTATTTGAAAAAGAATAGTACTATCTATCCTTTGGGTTTAACAGAGAGGGTTTCATATCATGTGTAGGCTTAAGCTATAGAAAGGTCTTCTCTTCGGCCTTTCTCAGGATACTGCGGCATTTGTGTTTGTATCTGCAAGTTATGTTATCTGTAGAGTTACTTATACAATAGAAATGCATCTCAGGGATCTGTGATTTAGAACGTTTACATGACCGTACCGAATCTACCGATGGATAAACACGGCGTAAAGTCCTCTTTCATTAATATCCTAAATACATCACTCTGTGACATTTAGTTTAAAATTGTGTTTGCGACTTTAAGTATCCTTGTCTGCTGCATCTAGTTTAGCATGCATGAAAGAAATACCATGTGCGAGACGAGCATCTGCAATAGGATTACATGCATACATCAAGATATTGAATGCCTGCCAAAAAATGTTGTTTTTCTTGCTGCAGAATTTATCCATTTTGTAGCTTTGACGTTCCCTTCGTGTAGATATTGCCTGCAGTCTTTGTATCTGTTCGGGTATAGATGGAATATTGTCTTAAAAGGGATATATTTGTCATTCATTTGATTTTTGTTTTGTGTGAGCCGGATGATTGAGAAAACTTTGTCCCCCCCACTGCATGTTGATATGATCTTTTTTTTTTTATGAAATGGGATTCTGCCTTGGGGGAGCTAACTTGGTTCACATGTCCAATTTTCCCTAATTTTATTTATTTTTGAAAAATATTTCTGTGGATTTTCTTAACTATATCCTTGTATCATGTCATTCGAATTTCGTGCGAAACAAAGACCCATACAGTCTTCATCATTCAGATGGTGTCGATTTCAAATATTCCGTGATTGTTAAAAAAAGATTGTCTAGATAGAGGTCGTAGGAGTCTTTATTTTGCAAGAAACTTGAATGACAATATAAGGATATAGCGATGAATTTCCATGAATTCATTTTCAAAAAAAAATAAATAAAAAAGGGAGAAAATGGGTTGAGGGAGCTGAGTTAGCTCCCAAGGGACAGCCCCATTTTCTCTATTTGTAACTAGTTAGCTCTAGTTCTTTCTTGAGCTCGATTAAATTGCATGTCACTTGGGTAAGCAAGGACCAGTTTCTGAATTTTCTCTAAGATCTATTTAAAATTTTGTTTCTTATTAATTATTGGATATATTCTATTGGTCCCGTTGAAAATAGAAAAAGCACAAACGCACCCTTCTTTTCTCCTCGGAGATAGAAAGAGTGGGCGATGATGACCTAATTGCGACTGAAATAAAATGTAATTTGTTGTAAATAAATTACTGTGCATTTTTGCAGGATATCCATAATCCTTTCGCATCTTGATTAAAATGCTGAAGCATTTTTTAATGTTTTTTCGAGACAACACAATAGGTTTGGGAAGACACTCTTAATATATCATAGAAAACGTCTGTATTATTTGTCATCCAGAAGGTTAATTACAATAACCTTGTAGGCTGTCCAAATAAACCGTGTAGATGTGATTCAAAGGCTGAAGAATCTTGTCTTGTATGAGCAAAAAAACCTAGGTTTCATGCATGGATTAGGTCATGGTTTTGTTCTCAAATGTTGATACAGTGGTATTTTTATTTCTATTGCTTGTATGATCGGGCTATCGAATAACGTTAGATCGTCAAGGTTTGGACATTTATTATTGGTGTTTTTTGGTACAATCGGCTCTAGATTTAGACACCGCTTCATAAGGCCCTAAATGTCGGTTTCGGTCACCATTTCGATGTCGACCAAAACAGAATTTCGGTGGAATTTCGATCGGAATTTCGGTCATTTCGATCATTTTTTGTACTAGGGCCTTCATATTTCGGTCATTTCAGTCGTTTCGGTCGAATTTTGATTTTGACTGGATATCGATATTCGACAGAAATTCGACCGAATTTCGCTGAAATTTGAGGTTATGCCGCTTCATTCAAACGACATGACTATGGACATTAATGCCATATGTAATTAATAATTGTACTATAATATGTTTTATTTGCCAGTCCTGGTTGCTCAAGTCAAGTCTGGTCCACGTGACGTAGGTTCTACTCTTCTTTTACGTGGTCTGGTCGTTTAGATTATAGTTTTACACTTTTTTGCCTAAGGGTGTGTTTGGTTCGTGGGTTATCTGAGGGAGGAAAATCTGTTTTTATGTTTTGGTGTTTGGTTGGTGGGTCAAAGGTCGGGAGGGTTTGTGTGATGTGATTGAATTGAAATTTGAAAAAATGGGTAATTATTATGGTAAGATTGTATTGAAATTTGAAAAAGTTGGTAGTTGTTGTGATGTGATTGAATTGAAGTTCGGAATAATGAGTAGAAGTTGCGTATTTTATGATTCTTAGATGATATGATGGTATAATATATAATTTTGTTGATGAAAAAAGAGTGGGCCCCACTAGTGGGTTAGAAATAAGGGTTTTGAGGGGTAACCTTCAACCGAATGCTCTCTAAGTGTTTGGTTGCAGGGTTCGGCAGGATTGGGTTGGGTTGGGGTATCCCTGTGAATAGTAAACTGTGAGGAGGATTGTGATGTTTGGAAGGAGGGGTACCCCGGGTTGGGCCAACCCAACCCTGCCCAACTCTGCAACCAAACGGAGGTGCGTTTGATGCGCGGGTTAGGGTGGATTAAACTGGTAGAGGGTAACATGTTTTTGTGTTTTGGTGTTTGGATAGAGGATTAAACTGGAGGTGGGTTAGAAATGGGTTTGTTGTGATATGATTGTATTGAAGTTTGAAAAAAGTGAGTAGTTATTGCGATGCGATTTTATTGAAATTTGGAAAAATTAGTAGAAGTGGTGTAGTTTATAATTTTTATATGATATGATGGTATAATATATAATTTTTTGATGAAATTGATGATGGAAAATTGATTTATTTATTTTTTTAAAAAAAGAGAAATGTGGGACCTACATTAGATAGAGGGAGTATATTCAAAGGGGAGTTCACCTTCCCAACCGAACGGCCCAAATAATTTTTCATGGTAAGGATTTATGAATTGACGTTCCTGCCTATTCCTATCATTTTCTTCAAGTTTACTCTTCCACTTGCTTTTTTCCTTTTTGACGCTTTTTATTATGCTTCATGTTGAAGAAGTCATGCACAGTCAAATATACTTAGGGCCTGTTTGGTTCGGGAATAAGCAGGAATAAGGATGGAGAATAAGGCTCTATTCTTTGTTTAGCTTGAGGATAGGAATAAGGAGAATAAGGTGAAATAAAGGTAGGTAATGTGAGATAAAGATAGGAATAAGAGTGAAATAAGATGGAATAATGGGGAATAGTCGTACCACTGGGAACCGTGTAGGAAGGAGAATTGTTCCCTTATTTCAGGGCTTATTCTCCAACCAAACAGGGCCTTAAACAATACACTGGTTAAGTAGCGCGTCATCCATAAGAATTTATGTAATATCCTCATCGATTACCTTCTAGAAATTGCATAGATAGATATAGTTATTACGTAGAGATTAATGGATACAGGCAACAAACTGTGCCGCCAATCGAGTAACTACTACTTGAGTTAAGTCACTACAAAATTTCTTTCCTGTACTATTCGGTTCATCCAATTGCTAAAACAATAAGATTAAACAATAACAAGGTGGTGGTTAGAGAGGATTTTGAAAGTACTATGCTTGTGGAGTTTGTGTCTGCCTCATATTAACCGTCGTGCGATCTGAACTGTTAGATGGGAAACCAACGGTTGATGCCTCATATTAATCATCGGATCATTGATGTGGGATTAAGATTGGGATTTTACCTGGTAGTAAGATGTTCGGATGGGTCAGGAGGGCTTTTTGAGCAAGATAACCGATGACAGATGATGATGACTTGTTTAATTTGAAGCTTCCAGGATGCAATAACTGATAAGGACATCCTCCATAGATGAGCTTCG
Source organism: Ottelia alismoides (assembly GCA_037367405.1). Classification (NCBI taxonomy): domain Eukaryota; kingdom Viridiplantae; phylum Streptophyta; class Magnoliopsida; order Alismatales; family Hydrocharitaceae; genus Ottelia; species Ottelia alismoides. Next base: position 180,453 of record JAZKJV010007537.1, on the reverse strand, counting down.
GAGAGATCTGAAAGACGAATCTTAGGCACAAAATGCTGAAGGGGTTCCATAGATGAGTTGTTTGGCACTCTCATCAACCATCGTATCACGTGGATGAAATAATTGGTCGTGGATCGTCTTAATTCGCGGGAACATGCTCCTAATCAAGAGCACGAATCCTCTGCAGTACTTAAAGGTGGAACACAGGTCGGGCTCGAGTCGGGCTCAACCTAGTCCAGTCTAGGCCCATTTAGATAATCGGCCCTGCGGGTTGGGCTTAAGCTCGTTCATTTTTTTGGAACTGAGCCCAAGCTTAAGCCCAACTCGACCCAAGATGGGTTGGGCCTGGGTGGGGTCGGCCTGTGGCCCTGTGATCCAAGGCGATAGGAAGAGGTCTAGGGTTGGGGAGGGCGGAGGGCCACACAGCGTCGACGGCGAGGAATGGAGGGGTCGGGGATTGGCGGGGCGGCGGGGATCGCGCAATGACGGCGGCGAGGGCGAGGGGTGGAATGGGTCGCGTTCCTCGCGGTTCACGGCCACTCGCAGGGTGACGGGGGACCCTAGGACTGGGAAGGGCCGAGGGCGATGCTGGCAGAATCGTTGGGAGGGAGGGGATGGAGCTCGGGGAGGGAGGGGCTCAGGGGTGGCGCCAATAGGGATGGGATCGTGGGAGGCGTTGAAGGATATTGAGAATCCTTAAGCGTATCACGGAAGCGTGCTGATTGCATCGTATGCAATCGGAGCAACTAGTCGCACTAGATGCTAGATGCAGCGGAAATTAAAATTTTAAACTTTAAAGATGAAACCACATGATCACGAGAACACTTCTCGGATCGTTTCATCAAACCACAAAGTACAAGGAATACCTCTTGAAGCGTGGTTGTGATCGCGAGATCCCAAAGTAGAGATCCTCCTATCTTAAGTCCGATCCACGAAGAACGCACTTGCGGGCGCGATGATGAGTCACGTTCCTTCCCGCAATCCTCGATGAAGATCCAAGCGATGGCTCCCCCGATTTCGTCAAACGAAATCCGCCGTCTTCCTTTAGAGTAAGAAACTCCAAAGAAGATGGAGATCCATGAGTCGAAGAAGAAGAAGCCGAGAGTCTCTCCTTTCTCAATACAAAGTGGACGGCCACTTAATGGAGAAGAGAAAGAGAGAGAGGACGAGAATGAGAAAGAGAGAGAGAGAGAGAGAGAGAGAGTTGTCACCTTGTACAACTCTTAATGATGTGCCATGGAAGGCTACCCTAGCCCTCCTTTTATATTAGTTTAGGATCCAATGGATCTCAATCCATGGGACACATGGATCCAAGGGCTATGCTTGGTCCATGCTAAATCAATGGCTATGATTGTTGTTGGTTAAAACCAACAACATTTATTTAAATTAAAATATGTTGCAATATTATCAACATAATTTAATTTAACTATTTAAGAGATAATGTGACAACAAAAAGGGAGTCAACTAACATCCCTAAATCATAGGGGGCGTCACCTATGAATGAGTCATAGGTGGCGCCACCTCTTATTTAGGTGGTTAATTTGTCTCCTTTTTATTTATCTTATTATTTCTTAATTAATTTTGCAATAACAATTATCACAAAATTATTCACCAAATTAATTCCAAATTAATTTGTGAATATTTCAATCATGCCATTGAATATTATGTGAATCATATTCACAACCCAAACTAATTAGTAAATTGCATTTCCAATTAATTAATAAATGTGAATCCAATCGACATTATTAATTAACAAATGCTATTTACATAAATTCTCTCTCTTATATATGTATATTATAAATCATATTTATAACACACATATATCATGGATAGTGTTATCCACATTCTCTTAATCCTTGATAATTAAATCTCATTTAATTATCTTGGATAATAATATGAATCATATTCATATTATGCTTGATAATTAAATCTCATCAAGTCCTTGCTTGGATATACATTTCATCAAATGAATTATTCTTGAACCCTTTCAAGAATAATGTGCTTTCTCCGCAGATACTTGGAGATAAGGACAGGGCGATTGTATTATTCCACGTATAGTGACTTGGATATTGAGATATTATCTCAAATCCAGATCTTACGAACCTCCCACAGATGCTTGGTTAAATCAAGACCGCAAATCCAATCTTCTCATTGAATCTGAATCTCATTCAGACCAATGTCCAACACTTGGACTAAGATCGGATCGCTTCTCTACTGAAAGGAGTCACCAAAATCCAGACCTGTTTCATCACTCCCTCGGAATGAAAGCGTCATGGATATACAATCGTTTATGATCACATCACCCTTCAGGTATTCCCAATACCTGTACATCCTGCATACTGGAAGACCCATGGTCAACCCGAAGATCAAGATCTAATTTACATTGTCTTCTTCAGGGTTTGATCACCAAGTTTCTCATTTGATCATTGGGATTTGGTATCGATCATATACTTTCCAAAAGCATATATCATACCTAGGTCTTGATCATATACTTTCCAAAAGTATATATCAACCTACAAATTCAGTCAAGCTTCCAAAGCGAGACGACCGTGCACGGAATTTGATTCTTCCCAATATCTCATGAGTGAGCTCATGTCTTCCGGTTCAGTAGTGAACCTGTATGATCCCTTTGAGAGATCGTATTACTCATATGCCCTTATATGCACACCAACGTGCCGGTGTATAGACCTTGGTTAGGTCATCAACCTATTGGTCTGTCAAATGTGCATACTCAGACATATAGCAATACATCTGTCTCCGGTCAGAGGATGCGTGCCTATGCTGTGACAACATTCAACATAGGACTTAGGTTATTGATAAACACAAATTATCGTAGGTCTAAAGAGTATGTCTCACACAAGGCGGAGACAACCGATGTCGATGCGGCGACCCACAATAAAGTGTATTTAATCAACAATGAACCCACAATCAAGTATCAAACAATGAAAAACAAGTGTGGAGTCAAATTTATTTTTAACTCTGCACAAATGGTGTATAGTGACAAGTATGCAGAGAGTTCGAACACAGGGAGCAAGCAGGGTAATTCAAGCAAATGTAAGCACAAGTGTGTGTGTGTAAAGTGTCTACACTAAGCAAGCAAGCAACTACAATTTTTTTGTGGGTTTTTAATTTTAAATTTTTTTTTTATTTTAATTTTTTTAGTTTTGTATTTTGATTTTTAATTTTCTGATTTTTATAATTTTATATTTTATATTTTTCTTTTTCTTTTTCAATATTGGAAAGTAAAGACAATATAATAGAAGGCAAGCTAAAATATTTATAAAACTAAGTAAAAATTACCAAAAATTCAGAAACAAATTGTTTTTAGTCTTTTTAGGGTTTTTTACCGTTTTTGTGATTTTTTGAAAATTTTCAAGGTGTTTTTGGTATTTTTAAATACTGAAATAAAGCAAAACAGTGCAAATAAGGCTGGCTGTGAATAAAATGAGATTTAAAAATAGCAACCAGTAGCTCAAAATTTTCACACTATTTTTCAAATAAAAAGGACAAAATAAGGAACAAACAGAAACTGAGTTTTTGATTTTTGGAGTTTTCTACTAGTTTATATATTTTTTTGAAGTTTTTGAGTGTTTTTAAATTTTTAGTGTTTTTCTTTTGAACTTTTTAATGATTTTTGGACTGACGTTAAAATAGGATAAAATAGACACTAGGTGATTTTTTTGGAATTTTTGGAGGTGTTTTAATATTTTTTGGTATTTTCTAAACTAGACAGTGCACAAATAGCAAGTTTTTGATTTTTAATAAATATGAAAATAAAGTAAAATCAAAAACTAAATATGTGGCGTGAAAGTACACATGTCCAGGAGCTTAAGTTCAAAATTTGAGAAATTTTGGAGTTAAAATGATAGATCAAATAATTAGAACAAACATCCAAACATTAAACAGTCCTGGCAGGGGCATATATGCAATATATCAAACATCCAGGGGCACGCAAACAATTGACCCACCAGGGTGCGTGACTTGCACGCGCCTGGGAAGGACTGGAATGTACGATCTCAAAACTTGAGGGGTCGACATGCAAAATATCCAAAAATATTACACTTCATACGAAAGTTTTTGTACTGAAACGAAATACACAAAAGCCCGAGGGGGGTCCTTGCAAAATGCCCACCCCCTCACGTGAACTGGTCACGTGAGGTGACGTGGCGAGGACCTGGAAGCTAATATCGAAAGTCTGGGGGGGCTTCTGTGCAAATATTACAAAAAGAAATCAACGGCAGATGAAAGTTTGAGTTTCTATTATAAAATACAAAAACAAGTTGGGTTTATAGTGCAAAATACCCAACTTAGGCGCGAGCGGACGGTGGATCCGACTTGACTTATACACGTGTCGCGCGCCTGTGCTGCGATGCCGCTTCGCGATCGAGGGCTCGGATTAGATGATCGAAAGGATATGGACGGTCCTGGGCCCTCCCTATCCGACGGCTGCTGTGCTCCTGGAAGAACGAGGTTGATCGAACGGCTTGGAGGAGTCGACGAAGAACAGGGATGAACCCGCCGCGAGGCGAGTTTCCCAGGTCCAGATCAGGCTCCCCCGCCGCGAGTTGATGCTCCAAAATGCCTGGGAAGATTCCTGGGACGTCCGTCTAGCTCGTGACGGTGTCAAAATGGAGGGAGAGACGCCGGTGCGCCGCCACGACGTGGGGGTACAGGGACTGCTCCAGGTAGCTCGGCGAAGATGCTCCTGAGGCTCAGACGCCTCCTTCAAGTCCTGCGAAGAAGGATAGAGAACGACAGCGCAAATGGCAGATAACTTGGCTTTTATTGGCGAGTAAACGGCGGAGTATGGAGTGGATAATGGTCACCGGAGTTCAAAGGCTCCGACGAGGTGGCAATCAGGTGGCTCGATGGATAGGAGGCGAAACGAGATATGGGGGTTGAATCTACAGCTACTGCAAAGCTAAAAATGCAAGAAAAAGATAATGTAAACCAGCCTCGAGCCCAGAAAGGGCGAGGGAAAACCTCACGGCGGCGCAGCCACCGGAGGTGCTTGGAACGCGGCGTTTGGGGTCGCCGCACCTCGACTGAGATGGGGGAGGATTCCCCTGTCACGAGAACTTGCCCTCGACCCACACCTGGAAGTTTTTGGGTACCCAAATCCGGTTCAAAGAGAAGGGAAGGAGTGGGGTCATTTTTGAAATATGGTGGACGGGCGACTTTCGAGGCAAGATCACGGGCGGCACAACGATTCAAACGCCCAACCAATGGCTAGGCGTGATAGCTGGATGGTAGGGCAACAACTTTGCAGAAGAGACCGAGGCCAATCGGTGGAAGATTTGGCCTGGAAAAATCCGCGAAGTCCAAGGAAAATGCAGTCTGACAATAGCCAGACCTCGGTCAGAGAGTTGACCGAGGTCAACCAAGGAAGAGCTCTGGTTGGTCCACGTGGACCAACCAGAAAAAAACCTTGGCAAAAATGCTTAGAAATTCAATAAAAAATAGAAAATGATTTATTTAAATTTCGGTTATAAAATAAAAAAATGTTTATTTTTTTATAAATTATTTTATGGTGATTTTTATTTATTTTTATGAGACTTATTTTTACAAGTTTGCATTTATACCCCTATAGGTATCTATATCTATATATTTGAGTATTTTATTTTTATTTAGGTATTTTTAATTTATTTTATTTTGGTTTTTATTTTCTAAAATTATAAAATACTTTTATATACACATATATATTTTTATTTTATTTTTCTGATATGTTTTGTATATTTAATAAAATACAAATGCATTTTATAGAGGTATAAGTGTATGTATAATACCTATGTAGTCTTTGTACAAGAATTTTTATTTTTATTTTTATTTGCATTTTATTTCAATTTTAATGCACATATATAGTATAAGTAATATTTACAAAATTATAAAAATATAAAAATGAATAAATAATGAATAAAGAATAAATTGAATATTTTATTCAGTACAAGTATACAATAGGGGTCCAAAATTCAACTTTCAAACCGTAGCTCCCCCTAATGCGAAACCACCGCCATTGGATAGATTATTTTATTCTATATACAATTAAAGGTGATTTTGCTACATTTGGAGTTGTCAGTTGCGAGATACGGGTCTGGGAAGTTGGGATTTTGGATTTTTATTCAGACCATAACTTTTTATCTGTACATTATTTTTCTGTGAAATCAATTTTGTATTTTTTTTATTTAATTATCTACAACTTTCATGTATAAAGTTTCTTTATTTGAGGTACAAAAAGTGGAACCAAAAATAGGTCCCAAAAAGAATAAAGAATGAAGAAAATAACATAGGTATTTGACCCTTATCTCCCCCTACTTTATTCCTGGTCGACCTATTCATCAAGATGCCTAGGTCTCGGGGTATTGGGTCATAAAATATTTACAATATTTTATTCTTTTTCTTTTCTTTATTTATTCTATAATTTTGGCCTTAATTACAGTATTTTACACACTGTTTGGATGCTCATGCATGAATGCTAAGATGCTCTATTTAGTGCTATTTACAGGCATTTGCTAGGGTTTTTGGTGCCAAAATGATAGAATAAAGATGATGAAATGTGGATTCATCAGTTATCTCGATCTCGTTAAGTCAACTCTTTGACCTAACTAATCTGACACCTCCGAATCTCTATTCCTATGCAGAGGACCTGCATCAAGAGGTCGGTCAGATATCAGCCTATGTGAGAAAGGATTGCCATCTCCTACTCAGGCTGGAGATCACATCTTAACAACCATTTGACGGTGCTTGATGAGTCCTCAATCTAACTCTTTAGATATTCATGCAAGCACCAGCTTCTATGATTCAATAATTGAATCAACAGCTGTATGATCATTAAGATAGCCATGGTACATAACCCTAATTGTACAGAGGGACCTATTATGCAAATTATTTATTCTTCATTTCAGATCAGGGAATGATATTTGCAATAATATTTATTGCATAATGGCTCGCTGTGGGCTCACATGTCCAACAATCTCCCACTAGCCCAAAGAGCCATTAATGGGCTAATCATATAAACCCACACTCATGTGACAATCATAGGCTATTTAGAAATAGCTAGGAAAGCTGATCAATCACTCTGTTCCTAAAAGACTATGCCAAGTCCTTTTACGGCACATGCGTATCCATAGGTAACAGTGCTCGCATCCAATGCGAATGTTGCATCTTATGCAACCAATACTCAATCTTGATAAAGCAATTATAGTGTCCTTGACACTATTGCTCTATTATTATAACCAGTATTTCCATAATCCTTATCAGAATACCCTTATTCCGGGAGATCACTATCTCTCAAGGTATCCATAGTTAAGACCTTTTAGATCTCTATCTATAAAGTCTTAAGCTTTTGAAGATACGACTTTGAGATCACCATCTCAAAAAAATCTTGTCATCTATGAAGATTTTATTATTACTGCAATCAAGTGTTTTCTCTCTCCATAGTAGGATTAGCAACACTTTACTACTCCCACTGCATGGCAGATATCTGGCTTTTGTACACATCTAGTATACACTTAGCTTCTCGTAACTGATGCACAAATGCAAGCAGTTTTAGCATTCACTTCCTCAACTCTTTGAGGTGCTATCCCTTTAGATAGGTCAGTACCAAATCTCAAGGGAAGGAAGCCTTTCTTGGAATTTCCAATAATGGAATATGTCCAAGGTGTACTACAAATGTGACAGTCCCAATACCCTCTTTTCTTTGATTCTGAACAACTTCAGAACTAAGATCTAAGAGGTATTCTTGAGATCATATCTCAAGGTATGGAATAGCCAGTCTATAAAACACTTATTATCATCCTTATATCATTCCAAATGATTAGGATATTATCTACATTTAGCACGATGAACACAATGACACTCCCACTAAGCTTTACATGGTTCATCAAGATTCTATTTGAAATCATAACATTTATAATTTCATCAAATTTGATGTTCATACTTCAAAAAGCTTATTTGAGTCCATAGATGGAGTTTCTTTATCTTGCACACCTTGCTTTCCTCAAACATGAAGCCCTGGGGCTACTTCATGTGAATATCCTCAGAGAGGTATTCTTTAGAGGAATGCAATCTTGACTTACATCTTGAAGATGCAATAGTCAAGTTGTGTATCTAAGGTTAGCAATATTCTGATGATTTTAAGCATGGTTACCGAAGAGCAAGTCTCATTGCAAGCAATGTTTTCTCTTCCGGTGTGTAGCTAATGGCTACGAACCGTACTTTGAAGGTCTCTACCTTCTCATCAGGTTCCCTCTCTTCTTGAAGATCCATTTACACCTTAACGGGTCTTACCCTTATAGGTGGATCCTCGAGGGTCCATATACAACACTTGTATATGAAGTCTACTTTAGACTTTATTGCTAATATCCATCATTCCATGTCATGATCCTTAGGAGCTTCATCACATGAAGTCCGATCATTGTCAGACTTGGCTGATACATGGAATACATCCTCAAACTCATTTGAAGAGGTATTAATGTTTCATCTTTAATTGTCCTTTTAGTTTCCGATTTCAGGAGCCTCATTATCTTCTCAAGATTAAATGAGTTCCTTTACTTCATTTTCATCTTGATTCTCAAGATTCTCAATCGTCCAAGAATCACATTCTCAGAAATGAGATCTTTTAAGAATCTCAAGGTCATAAAGCAGGTATCCAATACCATTCTTTATTTTCCTGATGAAGTAGCACTCTCAAGTGCCAGATTCCAGCTTACATGCACGGAACCTCATTTAGTATATATATTGTAGTCTCTACTACACATATATACTTGGAAACTAAGGATAATTATGCTAAAATTCATCATTGATCAAATCATGTCACACATGATCCAATTGTATCTCCCTACAACTCTATTGAGTTCAGGTTTATCTGGAGGAGTGAGATAGAAATGATATTCATATCTCCATAAGGTATTCTTTGAATTTTATCTAATAGGTACAAGCTACCTAGGTTAGATCAAATTCATTTCATCTTTCTTCAAATTTTGATTCTAAACCAAAATTGTGAAATCTTTGAACATTTCAAAGGTTTCTCGGGTGAAGAGAAGAAATCTCATATCATATATAATCATCAATAGATATCACATATCCATAATGTTTACTATGATATAGATTATCTACATACATCAATATGTATGAGATCTTGAATACCTCGACATCTAACACCATTCCCAGAGAAGGGTGTATTGGACATTTTACTTTGAATATTCACAAGTATGTAAGATTTGAAATTTTAGACATTCTAAAGTTTCGTATCTTACTAGTCTATTGATCAAATCAACAGACATATGTCCAAGACTTGATGCCAGATCATTGTCAAATGATCTTCATCCTCCTATTGATCTTATAAGGTTTGATTTTCAGTATTAGAAATCTTAATGAACCATTCATTAATTTTCTAATTTTATGGAGTCCACTAGATGTTAGATTACTATCTGAAATATTTCCATCATAACTCTTTATGATAGTTCTATCTCAGAATTCAAGTTTATTTCCAACATTTAGAAACAAACAATGATGGTATTCTAGTATCTAGGTCATAGAGACATTCTCTAAGACTAAGGGCTCTCCCACTGAGAATATGAAGTCTATCTATCCAATAGAGATTGCTGCAACAATTACACTAATATCCATGTAGATGACTACTAAACCTTAAGATCAAATTTTTAATCTTCTAATATATATATGCAACCAATTGCAAATGTCATTAGAAGATTGTGATACAATTGTCAGACTTTAACTTATGAAATAAGAAAGTCATAGTCAATGATTACATGTAGATTATTCTGATGCTCTATCTGAGTCCTTCACTAAGGATTTTAGACAGACTTGATAGTCATACTATCAACACATCAACATATTGCAGTATTGGCATTCATCCAACTCTTTGGATGTCATATGGAAGTCACAGAAGTAGGTCAACTCTTTGACTTTCCTTCTTACTCGGGTCTCACCCATGCTTCCACTGCGCTCTCTTCATCTAAAAACAACCATTGTTCAAGACAAAGAATCTCTTATGCTGAATTCTAAGGATTTCAATACAAGAGCATTTCAACATTTATACATGCTTCATTAAATTCATTCAAAATGATTATTATGAAGCTTCATGAATGACTTGAGTATCAATAGTAGAATGATGACACTCATCATATCTACATACATCTTAACTCTTAGAGACTTAGGTTCAGGTAGGTATTCAAATATTTTGAATACATCATCTCTTTCGAGCCACCATTCTGCATAATGCAGAGAACCATGTCATTCATGATTAAATGTCTAGAGCACATACGTATGCCAAAATATCTTCTTTTATTTTATAAGGATTATTCGACAATTACGATCATCATCAACATGTCACTTCCCAAGTACACTCGATGAAAGATCAAGACTATAGAGACATACAAACCCTAAGGTGATGTCTTATTATCTTATTTAATTGTCATTCCTCATTATCTTGAGGAAACTTGCACATTGCAACCACATACACTATGTGTTCAATTGCAAGTACAATATCTGGATCATGAGTCCAATCCAAGATATTTTTACTGGTTATCATTGAGTATAACATTGAGTGGGTTTAATGAAGGATTATCTGAAATAAGAAATTTGCATAAGGGTATATATATATTATATATACATGTTTTACTTTGATTTAGGAATTTTTATATCAAAGTTGTCTTGCCTTGTCAACACTGAAAGTTCATTCCCTTAATTACTTTCAATGTAAGAGATATTCTTACCATTATATCTCTAGCAAGATCTGGGATCTCCTTTCCTATCTTTGTCGCATCCCAATAATATGAGAACTTACGACTCCAATAAAAAGAAGCGGGAACTCATTCCGCCTTGCAAGTCCAACTTGCATTCCCAATTCGGTCTTTAACACCCGGGCCCACCACCCCTAAGATGATGTTGACCCGTTGCTAATTGAACCAACCGTCAACAGGATTAGAACTCGCTATGCGCAATCCAATATCGCCCCAATAATATGAGGACTCGATATTGGGGTCACTACGCATACGGCCTTACTCTTTCGAGAAGCAAAGAGCCCGATGCAGATGCGCTTGCATATAGGATCTGTCACTTCGGACAGGCGTCTCCTACATACAATCCCTGGCGACGGAACCCTTCGCCTTGACGGGAGACCATGGATGTCACTTATGTGATCCTCCACCTCATATTCAAATTATAATTAATTATCGTGAATCATATTCACATAATTAATTCTTCCAAGGGAAATACACATCTATTCAAAATAGAGTGTTTATTGGATATAATTAATTTAATCATATTAAATTAATCATTAATCCAGTCATCAATCAACAAACATGTCTTTTACTTGAATAGTAGGTATATACTCAAAGTACGTATTATTCGAATTTTAATATATTGTCTGTCTCCGGTATTATACAGTCCCTACCCGCTGTCATGGCCAGTACCGACGAGAGTGGGACGGACCACATACGTTGCAACCCGCGACCCCAATGCTCTCCGACTAGGCACCACATCCGCCTCGGGAAAGGATAATACCAGATAGACCATTATGTACTTTGAGATGTTCATCGGTTTTTCAACCGAAATTATACCATATAATATACATCAAAACATTTTTGATTATATTATGAGGAGATTTGCTAGACAAATCCCCAATCCTATTCAAGCAAGAGGGTTTTTCATGTAAAAGTTGTCCTACAACAATTGTAGGATAAACTATGGTTTTCATGAAAGCAATGTTTGTTGATGAACCAATGATCAAGATCTAATATCTCATCATTGTGGTTTAGGCACGTGTCATTCAATGAAATAATTATTTCTTTAAATATTTCACAAATATTTATCACTAATTATTCCAGGAAATTAACAATTAATTTTCATCATGATAATTGAATGACATATCACAAGGTTCAAGATCAAAAATGTCAATTTCCAGCAGTGACCCCCAATCACTAAAATTAATTTATCTTGATCAATTTAAATCCAAAAAATGCAAACTCAGTTTTCAAAGATTGCCTATTTGATTTATTAAAGAATCCAAGTGATAATTCACGCATTTCAAGGCGGATTAAAACCGTAATTATCTCATTAATCATGTTCAAATCCGCAGTTCCCGCAACAGTGAATATAGTCATATTCAAAAAACCATATCTTGAGCAAATAAAGTCCAAATTTAGTAAACTCAAGTCTCATGGTTTCCTTGTTTAATGGGGAACAAAATCCAATTGAAAATTTCGTGTTTAAACATTTTAAACAGTGCCGAAAAAATTCAATTAGACAGAGGTGCGAAAATTGAAATGCAGTAAAAATTTCGCAACCCTTTCAAGAACCAAATCGTCTAAGGTCTATGGATCATATCCAAACCCTTATTCAACCTATAGCTCTGATACCACTTGAAGGATATTGAGAATCCTTAAGCGCATCACGGAAGCGTGTTGATTGCATCGTATGCAATCGGAGCAACTAGTCGCACTAGATGCTAGATGCAGCGGAAATTAAAATTTTAAACTTTAAAGATGAAACCACATGATCACGAGAACACTTCTCGGATCATTTCATCAAACCACAAAGTACAAGGAATACCTCTTGAAGCGTGGTTGTGATCGCGAGATCCCAAAGTAGAGATCCTCCTATCTTAAGTCCGATCCACGAAGAACGCACTTGCGGGCGCGATGATGAGTCACGTTCCTTCCCGCAATCCTCGATGAAGATCCAAGCGATGGCTCCCCCGATTTCGTCAAACGAAATCCGTCGTCTTCCTTTAGAGTAAGAAACTCCAAAGAAGATGGAGATCCATGAGTCGAAGAAGAAGAAGCCGAGAGTCTCTCCTTTCTCAATACAAAGTGGACGGCCACTTAATGGAGAAGAGAAAGAGAGAGAGGACGAGAATGAGAAAGAGAGAGAGAGAGAGAGAGAGAGAGAGAGAGAGAGTTGTCACCTTGTACAACTCTTAATGATGTGCCATGGAAGGCTACCCTAGCCCTCCTTTTATATTAGTTTAGGATCCAATGGATCTCAATCCATGGGACACATGGATCCAAGGGCTATGCTTGGTCCATGCTAAATCAATGGCTATGATTGTTGTTGGTTAAAACCAACAACATTTATTTAAATTAAAATATGTTGCAATATTATCAACATAATTTAATTTAACTATTTAAGAGATAATGTGACAACAAAAAGGGAGTCAACTAACATCCCTAAATCATAGGGGGCGTCACCTATGAATGAGTCATAGGTGGCGCCACCTCTTATTTAGGTGGTTAATTTGTCTCCTTTTTATTTATCTTATTATTTCTTAATTAATTTTGCAATAACAATTATCACAAAATTATTCACCAAATTAATTCCAAATTAATTTGTGAATATTTCAATCATGCCATTGAATATTATGTGAATCATATTCACAACCCAAACTAATTAGTAAATTGCATTTCCAATTAATTAATAAATGTGAATCCAATCGACATTATTAATTAACAAATGCTATTTACATAAATTCTCTCTCTTATATATGTATATTATAAATCATATTTATAACACACATATATCATGGATAGTGTTATCCACATTCTCTTAATCCTTGATAATTAAATCTCATTTAATTATCTTGGATAATAATATGAATCATATTCATATTATGCTTGATAATTAAATCTCATCAAGTCCTTGCTTGGATATACATTTCATCAAATGAATTATTCTTGAACCCTTTCAAGAATAATGTGCTTTCTCCGCAGATACTTGGAGATAAGGACAGGGCGATTGTATTATTCCACGTATAGTGACTTGGATATTGAGATATTATCTCAAATCCAGATCTTACGAACCTCCCACAGATGCTTGGTTAAATCAAGACCGCAAATCCAATCTTCTCATTGAATCTGAATCTCATTCAGACCAATGTCCAACACTTGGACTAAGATCGGATCGCTTCTCTACTGAAAGGAGTCACCAAAATCCAGACCTGTTTCATCACTCCCTCGGAATGAAAGCGTCATGGATATACAATCGTTTATGATCACATCACCCTTCAGGTATTCCCAATACCTGTACATCCTGCATACTGGAAGACCCATGGTCAACCCGAAGATCAAGATCTAATTTACATTGTCTTCTTCAGGGTTTGATCACCAAGTTTCTCATTTGATCATTGGGATTTGGTATCGATCATATACTTTCCAAAAGCATATATCATACCTAGGTCTTGATCATATACTTTCCAAAAGTATATATCAACCTACAAATTCAGTCAAGCTTCCAAAGCGAGACGACCGTGCACGGAATTTGATTCTTCCCAATATCTCATGAGTGAGCTCATGTCTTCCGGTTCAGTAGTGAACCTGTATGATCCCTTTGAGAGATCGTATTACTCATATGCCCTTATATGCACACAAACGCGCCGGTGTATAGACCTTGGTTAGGTCATCAACCTATTGGTCTGTCAAATGTGCATACTCAGACATATAGCAATACATCTGTCTCCGGTCAGAGGATGCGTGCCTATGCTGTGACAGCATTCAACATAGGACTTAGGTTATCTCGATCTCGTTAAGTCAACTCTTTGACCTAACTAATCTGACACCTCCGAATCTCTATTCCTATGCAGAGGACCTGCATCAAGAGGTCGGTCAGATATCAGCCTATGTGAGAAAGGATTGCCATCTCCTACTCAGGCTGGAGATCACATCTTAACAACCATTTGACGGTGCTTGATGAGTCCTCAATCTAACTCTTTAGATATTCATCCAAGCACCAGCCTCTATGATTCAATAATTGAATCAACAGCTGTATGATCATTAAGATAGCCATGGTACATAACCCTAATTGTACAGAGGGACCTATTATGCAAATTATTTATTCTTCATTTCAGATCAGGGAATGATATTTGCAATAATATTTATTGCATAATGGCTCGCCGTGGGCTCACATGTCCAACAGGCGTGTGGGGAAATGACCGAACGATTAGGGTTATGAAAAGAGGGGTTGGGTCGGGCTAGGCCGGGCTCATTGGTCGGGCTCGGCTTCGGGCCTTACATCAGGTCGGCACGTGGGGTTCGGGTTCGGGCAAGTTCATGCCCGAGCCTAGCCCGATTAGATGAACGGGCTAAAATGGCGGCCCTTGCCCGTCCATTTAGAAAGTGGGCTCGGGCTTGAGCGGGCCGGGTAGCGGACTGGGTCAGATCGGCCTTGGCCTATGCTCCACCCTAACAGTACTGCAGAGGCCGGTTGTAACGAGGGAGGCAACGTGAGCCGCTCGATCAAGATCGAGCAGTTCACACGAAAAGTCGATTTCGTGTGAACTGCTCGATCTTGATCGAGCGGCTAACGTTGCCTACCCCCATTACAGCCGGCCTTTGCGGTACTGTTAAAGCAGCACTTGCGATGGGATTTCACCAGTTTCTGCGGCCAATTAAATCCTTGCACTGCTTACATTAAAAAAAATCCCAATATAATAAATAGGCATAAAAAACAGTTCCGGTTAAAAAAAAGTTGAAAATTTCAACTAACAATGCATAAGGCAACTGCAAGGTTGACACGTGGGTTGCTCGATAGTGATCGAACAGTTCACACGAATTCGTCGAGTACATGCCCACAAAAAGGATGAATTTTTGTGAACCGCTCGATTACGATCGAGCGGCTCGTGGTCTACTGCAGCAAACCCGACCCTGCAGCAGACGATCCACTTTGGGCTTCTTATCCCCCTTGTCGCAGTGTAGGCAGCAAGCGGGATGATGAATGAATGATAAGCGAGAAGGATAATGAACAAGGATTTCGCACAAACCCTCGCGAGGGGAAAGGGGCAGTTGAGACCCTCGTTTGGTGGAGTATGGTGTGGTATGGGATGGATATGACGATTCTTCAACCTGATTTAGATAATTAGGATTCAAAGCATATCAATAATACTGATCCACAAAATATTATCAAGAGACCAATGCATTCGGCTCTTCGTCAAATACGATCAATCAAAAAGATCAACAAAGAACTATAATCTCTACCGTTCATTCAAATTCGAAGGCGTTGGGTCTTTCCTTTTTGTCGGTCTTTCATAGAAAGAGACTTTTTTTTAATAGTAGGCCCGGTAATTTTGGAGGTCCGGAACGTCTCCACTAGGATTCGAACCCGGATCCTTAAAAGTGGAGGTGTTCTAGAAAGAGATTTTGTGTTATATAAAAAAAATGTGTGCATAAATTAGGGTTTTTTATTTAGAAATTTAATTTGGATCAGCATAGAAAGAATATATATATTTCCGTCCTCTGTGACGTTTTCAGTCGTCGTCTACATCCTTTATTTTCTTCCACAATCACTCGTCTTCCACTTTCACTATAGATATATATTGACCATTTACTTGTAAAAGCACTCGCACTATCTTTTTCCAAGTAAAAATGGCACACATCAGTCAAACTTGGGACTAAGAGGAGACCTAAATGTCACTTTTAGAAAAGGGACTTTTGCAATTGTACCCTTTCAGGGATTTCCAACAAATTTATACTTTTAATTTTTTTTATAATTACACTTGTATCCATATCTTCTTAACAGTACAATTAGGTCTGCAGTGTAATAGTTAGCAAGTTTGTGGGTTTATCGATAGCTACAAAGTATACATAGTCGAGAAGATAATTTACAGTCTTTAGGGTTCGTAGTGTAAAAAAATCCAATGATTAATAGCCATCAATATGGTGTTATACAACATTGGAAAAAGAAGGTATAAAATTCCTTTAATGCATCCATGATGTAACTTGTGATGCCTTAAATCCTAACTCATTTGTATGACTTAGATGTATTGGAGAGTTCGATTTTCGATCACCCGATCAGACAAATTGGATCAGAAACCGATCCTGACCCGGTCGTCTCGACCGGTTTTATGTATTAATTTAAAAAGAAAAAGAAAATAAAAAATCAGATCTGACCGGTGGTCAGACCGGGTTGACCTATATTGACCCAGTTTTGATGATTTAGTATATTTTCAAAAAATAAAGGTTTAAATAATGAAATAATAAGGTTTTTATCATTTGTCCCTTCTTAACTTCTGCAATTTCAGTTATGTACCTCTCTTTTTTGGAATATAACTCGTGCTACAACCTTCTTAGAGTAATTTTCTAGAAGCAACTATAAGTAAATTATTACAATATTATATTTATATATAATGCTAGAAAATGTGTCTACCTTTTATAGAGTTTTACATGAAATAGACAATCATGTTATTCTATTGAAAGATTTGACATTTTAAACGATTATTTCATTGATATATAAATACATATTTACATATATGTATCATGTTTTATCGGTTCAAAAAACTAATTATGACCGGTCGAAGTAGTAAATTAAGCCCGATCCGATTTTTTCCGAATTAATAGGAATGGTGATGTCATTCTGACATCATCATCGGTCCGTCCCGATTTGACCAAATCAAAACTGACTGATTCAATGTCTGGTTCGATTTTTAAACATTGATTCTAGATGGTGGATCTGATTACCTGCTTTCACGCGTTTTATTTGTAGGAAGGTATTATATAAACCCGTTTGAGATTAGGTCCCATTAAGCATTTTGTATGTCCAAATAAATGATAATACCAATGAATGAGGATGTAATCCAATAATTAAAAGAGAATCCCATTTAGCATTTATAATGTATATTTCACTTTCATGTCATGTTTGAGAATGGCTCTCTTCTAGCACAAATAAACAACAAATAAGGATCAATGCATGGGTACTTGGCCTTTCTCTTCCTAGAGTTATAGACAACAGCTATAAATGGCTATAAATGAGGTGTGACAATTTTATATCAAATTGATCCCAAGGTCAACTAGCAATCACTATACTTGTATTGATTGTGGTAGATATTGAAGACACATTGGAATAATTTAAAGCATACAAATTATGGAGTCGTAAGGTGGGTGGGTAGGGGTGGCGCTTGGATTTCCCCTATCATAATCTAAGCGATATTTCATATTTCTAATTTTATTCTTATTTTTTTGCCTCCATAAACCTTTTTATAGAAGTTTATATAAAAATGTGGTCGTTATTGTCCATTCAGATTGGAAGACTGATGGGTGACATACACACATGATTTTAATGTATGAGGTTTCTATCCTACAAATCTTAGAAACTTTGTAAATTACCTTCTCGACCATGTATCATTATTATCCCATCGACCTCGTAAAGTTGCTAACTCTTTCACCACAGACACTGTGGTTGATAGACATCCATTTGTCTATCAAAGATGAACAGAATCTGTTGAAAATATGGCATTTTTACCCTTTTTATTTATATAATTCACAACACATGTCCTTTGCCTTCATCCTTTCCCAACTCTCCCTCCTCAACTTTGTCGCCCCCCTTCCCAGCTCCTCCCCTGCGTCACCCACTTCCCAGCACCTCCCCCCAGCTACCCTACGTCGCTCCCTTCCTAGCACCTCTTCCCGCGTCGCCCGCTTTCAAGCACCTCCGCCAACATCTTCCTCGTGCTGCCCCCTCCCTAGTACATATACCCAAAGCTCCCCTACGCCACCCCCTTCCCAGCACCTCCCCCGTATCGCTATGCTTCCCAGCAACTTCGTTGCAACATCTCATCTCCCCCGCATTACCCCTTCCTAGCACCTACAACCGCAGCAAACTCTCGTCGCCTCCTTTCCATCACTTCCATTCGCACCTCCTCAATACAGCTCCTTTCCTAGCACCTCTGTCGACAAGCTACGAGGAATTGATGTGCTACTACCTCCATTGGGTTTACCAAGATGGATAAGAGGAGGAGAAAATTGGGAAGAGGAGAGAAGGAAAATAATGGAAGAAAATCCACCATTGACTTAAGTATACTTTGATTAACTCAACTTTAATCCAGGCAATTGACTCAAGAAGAGTCAAGCTAATGGCATGGTTCGTGGTTTAAGACGGAGCAACTTTACTGGGACGAGAAAATAATAACCATGTTTACAAAGTCAAGCAGGTAATTTACAAAGACTCTTTGATCAGTAGGGTAAAAATCCATTAATGTATTTATTGTCATAATGGATGTAGAATGCATGTTACATGTACAAATATGCAAGCAAGAAACATTGGCAACACAAGATGGATGAAGTTCACTAGCAATCGGGTTACGTCCTCGACAACAATGATAAATCTACCTCTTTTGAATATAGAGGAACGATTCTACAGAGCATACAAAATAGCCATAATATTAAGGTAATGTATATAGCAGCCTTATACAGATGGATCCCCAATTAGAGCATAAACATGATCCATATCGATCTCTTAATCAATTAGAATGTAACTTCCTGGGCTTAGGTTTCGAGGATAATTGACCCTGACAACTTGTTGGGTACGGATTCAGATGGACACGTTGACAACCACCCAAAATTCTTAAACTCAAGTTGTCAACTGGTATTTCCCACCACTTAAAACCTACTCTCAAACTTTGTGAATTTTAGATGTGGGACTATCTTTGAGGGTATGGGTTGTATCCACCTATATTCACAACATTCTCGTTACGATATGACCCATCAATTATTCCCATTGACAGTGGCGGTTGCATGCTCTGGGTAACTATTTCCTCCTACCTCTTTATAGGGGCGGCTCCACCTCTTGGGTAATCCTTTCCACTATCAGAGAGAAATTAACTCTAATACCATTTGCAACGTCCTGACCTTAGGTCCTTGATCCGTTATCGAGGATAACTGATCCTGACAACTTGTTGGGTACGAGCCTAGATGGACCTGTTGGTAACCATCCAAAATACTTAAGTTCAAGTTGTCAAATAGTAGTTCCCACCACTTAAAACCTACTCTCAAACTTTGTGAGTTTTAGATGTAGATTATCTTTAAGGATATGGATGTTACATAGAATATGGAACTAGATCCTATAACAACAATATAATTACTTTCCATGTCTAGTTATGGGCATCGCCTACCAGTAGGGTTGTAAGGAAAGCTCGAGCTTGATGATCTCAACTCGAGCTCGGCTCGTTAAGGGCTCACGAGCCGGACTCTAAACCTTAATGAGCCCGCGTTAGCTTATCGAGTCGAGTCCGAGTTGGGCATTATTCGACTCGGAATCTCGACTCAATAACTCATTTCCCCTCTTAATAAAAAGACGAATATATATATATATATATATATATATATATATATATATATATATAGGGGGCCCTTCTAATGAGGTGGGTCTTTCCTGAAATTCAGAAAGCCACTACCAAATTTGTAAATTACGTAACAATTTTGTAAATTTAAACTACATATTGTAAAATACTGACGATTATACAGTTATGTAAAATATATCATCCATATTGTAACAAACTTTTAATGTCAAATATAGTAATATTTTCATAAACTTTTCATGATATACATATTATATTAATATTTAATATTAAATTTATGGAGTTAGAATGTGTAAAATAAATAGAATAAATGCTTAAATTTACGTGGCTTTCCATGCATCCAGGAAAGGTGCACCTCATTTGAAATATTTCCTATATAGGGGGCCCTTCTAATGAGGTGGGTCTTTCCTGAAATTCAGAAAGCCACTACCAAATTTGTAAATTACGTAACAATTTTGTAAATTTAAACTACATATTGTAAAATACTGACGATTATACAGTTATGTAAAATATATCATCCATATTGTAACAAACTTTTAATGTCAAATATAGTAATATTTTCATAAACTTTTCATGATATACATATTATATTAATATTTAATATTAAATTTATGGAGTTAGAATGTGTAAAATAAATAGAATAAATGCTTAAATTTACGTGGCTTTCCATGTATCCAGGAAAGGTGCACCTCATTTGAAATATTTCCTATATAGTGTAAAAGGTACAATGCATTGGATTGAACAAATGGATAAGAATAGAAGTATCGAGTTTGAGTATTTCCTTAGGTTTCTTATCGAGTTTGAGTCCGAATTGAGACCAACTCTGGTCGTTGAACTCGATAAACACCTTACCTACCAGTGTAAAAGGTACAATGCATTGGATTGAACAAATGGATAAGAATAGAAGTATATTAACATTATGAAAGACAAATTGGTAATTTCATATTAAACTCCTTGTAATCCTAACTCTAGCATTGCAGTATAAAAGAACACTCGAAAGCAACTACTCATTGCACATCAAGAATAGTTTCGTGAAAGAGAAAGAAGAGAGTCTTGTATGAGTAGTGGATTTAATATATTGTCGAACAACTATACATCACTGTCTTATCAATTGCGGTGTATTTTTGATGTACATTAGTTTTTAATTTTGCTACCAATGTTAAAATTCTATGAGATAAACAAAGAGTTTTTTTAATAGTAGGATCGGTAATTTCGGAGATCCAGAACCTCCTCCTAAAGATTCGGACTCGAGTCCATTAAGATATAAACACACTGCGCTACTATCATATCACTCTTTGGTTCGTAAACAAAGAATTGATTAAAAAAAGAATTAACGATGAGACAGATCGTAGATTCATCTTTCTAGGTAGAAAAAATTTAAATGGGGAAGGATAATTGGTAAACGATTATATTCCACATAAATTGAAAATAAAGAAAGGCATGAAATGGGAGGACGATAGTGTGACCTAAATATCCATTCTCCACTAAACAATTCACCTTCCCTTCTTGCACTATGTTAAATAATTGATTTCAAAAATCCCAATTACAATCCAACATGTTTTTTAGTATTTGTTTCAATGTGATCTGGAGTTGACGATATTAGTTAATTATTTTATTATTTTAACCTTAATCACTCTATCTAAAAATCATGCAACAAATTTTAAAAATCAAATACCATATAGTTGCTTTTCAAAATTAAGATTGAGTGTATAGATGAGGCGTTTTTTTGTAATTTAGCCTATTTTCAAATTATGGAAACAGTAAATAATAAATCATGCTGACATATTTAGCATTTCTCTTCCAATAATTATACAGACAACAATTATAAATGCCTATCAACAGCAACAAGGTGTAACTTAGCTTGATATCAACTTGATGGTCAAGTCAACTAGTATTTAATTCCTGAGAGTAGATATTGCAGATACATCTGAACACTTTAAAGCATACCGACCATGGAGTCGAAAGAAAACATGTACTTGGATTCTTAAATTCATATTTCTTATTTTTTCTTTGATTTTTTGTCGACATAAAGATTTTTGAATAGTTTAATATGAGATATATATCGTTATTTCCTACTAAAAATGTGGTTGCAAGTAGGGGGCGTTAGGGCAGTTCAAGCTTGATAGGCTCCATTACAAGCTCAGCTCGTTGAGCTATCGGCTCGAGCTCGGGTTCAAGCTCGAACCTTGAGCTCGATAGCTCTGTCAAGTTGAGCTCGCTCAGCTCATTAATCGAGCTCAATAGCTCGATCGTATAATTATTCTTATGTATTGAACATCAATGATTGTTTGTCAACTATGTACATGAATGTGCCGATGACAATACTAGTTGGGCTTCTTTTCAAAAGGGTAAAGAAAGTCCAACTCAAATGTTTCAATGCCAAATTGCATTTTAGATACTAAAGTTGAAGTCCTTATATTGCTATTCTTGGTATGATATTGGGGAATCTCATAGCTATCTTTAAAACAAGTATGAAGTGTATGCTTGCATATTCGCCCATCGGTTAATTCAGATCGTGAGCCGGTTCTTAGATTTTATAACAAGTAATTCACGCAAAAAAACTCAATTTATTGTACAATAGTATATCTGATGTTTCTCAATCACATAAATAAGGATACTCAAGTTGGCTTGTTAACCATCTCGTGAGGCAGTTCAATCCGGAACCCGTTTTTCTAAGCTCTAGCCCCAAAACTAGTGCCGAGATCAGAACAAGGGACCGCCCTCGTTATGTACCATTTTTCCCATGAGAGGCTAGTTTACCAAAAAGGGGAGGGAAAAAATATAATCAAAATGTGGCCGACGCGAAAATATTTCCTAAAGTGGGTATATATCGGCAAATCATTTGCTGCTCCGTGTTTCGAGCGCGACAAAAGATTTGTCATATCACATGGACGGATAGGAAGAGGCCGAGAATCTAGACTTTATCATCCATATGGTACGACAAATTGTTTGCTATACGCGGAATACGAAACAACAAACGATTCGTCGATATATGTCGATAAAAATTATTTTCAAATCGTCCAGACTTCCAGGAATATTTTGCAAAGTTAACGGTGAGTGGGGATTAACTCTAGGGTTGGGCATCGGGCCGGGTTTGAGTTGGCCTGACCCAAGCCCATTTAAGTATATGGGCTAATGGGTCGGGCCTAAGCCTATTTTATTTTCAAAAATTAGGCCCAAGCCCAAACCCGACCCAAACAAAATAGGCCAGGTTCGGGTCGGGCCGGCCCAATTTAACACCTATGTATATCAATATCATGTCTTCCATTCTTCTTGCATTTGTGTGGTTGTTTCTTATGCATGTGTGCATGTTTAAAACTATAAGCATGCTAACTAATTTATGATTTTAACATTAGTTGTATGTTGGAAATAGAAATGTGGTAAAAATATGGCGACTTAAACCACCATTCAATTCACCATTACATATTCTATTGTAGATGCGGGCACTATGACCCAATACAGATTAGTTACTTACAGTTGTACATGCTCTAAAACTTGAGGACACAGATTCCATTCTTGCATATTAATGTAATAATCTTGTATATTAATGTAATAATATCCTCAATCCACGTTAATGGATATGATTATTAATGTGTCTAAGCCTTTATTCTACACTCGAATAAGGATATTAAAGTTAGAACATGGTATTTGGAATGAACATGAATATAATTGATATAATTATACCGTACTAGATATGAATATACTTGCTTTAGAATGGGTCGGGCTATCGGGCTAATGGGTTTGGGCCTTCTCAAGCCCAAACCCAACCCGATAATCAATATGGGCTCATTTTAGGGCCTACGGCCCGCCCATTAAATTTCGAGTTCGAGTTTGGGTCGAGTTATACAGGTCGGATTTTGGACCGGATCGGGCCGGCCCAACCCAATGCCCAACCCTAATTAACTCCCATGACAAGTCCACCTGATTGTAAGCAAACTGCGGGCCCACCTTTCCATTTAGGACAACTGGCCCACCTTCCCATCTCGCCACTTTAAATAACCATCCACCCTTCACCCGCCTCTTCTCTCTACTCCAAACCAAATTCAGATCTCCCTCTTCCCGATCTCACCTCCCCACAGATCTCCCCGCCATGGGCAACTGCATGGAGACCTTCTCCAGGGCCCGCCGTACGGCACCCGAAGAAGCCGGAGATTGCACGGGATCACCCACGGCAAGCGAGGGCCTCGACGAGAACCCCCGGGGCTTCCGAGAGGGGAAGGAGGGTGGATTGCAGGTGAAGATCCTTCTGACGAGGGCAGAGGTTGAGTGGCTGATGCTGCAGCTGGAGGGGAACGGGAACGTCAAGATGAGGAGGAGCCTTGAGGAGGCGATCGCCGAGATCGAGCGGAGGAGGCAGCGGAGAAAGGAGAGGGATGTCGACGGGGAAGGAGGAGGATGGAAGCCCACGCTGGAGAGTATAATGGAGTGCCCGGAGGTCCAGAGCTTCGACGGCCGTTCTTAATTACGTCGAGCTCTTGAGGTCGGAGAAGGATCGTCTATTGTAGCAGGGGGCTACAATAGACTCTGCTTACGTCTGGGAGTCGTTCGATCTTGATCGAGCAGTTCCCACGAATTCTTCCTTTATGTGGGCTTGAATCATATGAATTAGTGGGAATCGCTCAATCAAAGATCGAGCGGCTTCCGGGCGTGCACCAGAGTTTGCTGCAGCTCTTGCTACAGCAGCGATCCTAGCTGTTGCTCAATTGGTGCCTTCCCCTTGCACCTCGTCCGCGACACGGCCACGCCACGCGTTGCGAAAAACCCGATCCTTCTTGGGATTCGGAGCTCGCTTTACAGTTTGTTTTGATTGAAAGATCATCAAACTGTTCGACAGTAAGTTGGTGGCTTTCAGTACATATATGAATTTTTAAGCTGAGTTTTTGGCTGTTTTCGTGGCCGGAAATCTATTTATTATCGTGTAAAAGAAGAGAAAAATATCGAGATGTACACTTTCCCGATTGCCGTGGTGCTGCTATATTCTGTGGATTTTTTTTTCTTTTGTGCAAATTTGCAGTATTAGTGTGTATCGCTGCTTCTGATATGATCTAATTAATCTCGTAAATAACTTCAGAATCAAATTATAAATTTCATAAATATCAACTTGCATAATCCAGTAAGGAATTCCAGGAAATTAGAGTACTTTGCAGGAATGTAAAGTTTCAGCGACTTTTCATCTTCGCTTCGGCAGCATCTTTTTCAAACATAAAGCTATTACAGAGAGATTGATGGGAGAGGGACAACATGTTGCACCATCAATCCTTTTTGGATGACAAATCTAATTTTTCGAGATACGACATGTATAGATCTGAGAACTATAACATTGCTTGATATCTTTTGGATAGTGCTTGCAAATGGACCGTAAGGAACCTTCTTAACTTTGCTAGAGAACAATTAATAAAATAATGAAATAAAACTAAATACCAAAGAGATTCCGATGCTATATTATCCTCCCTCAAAACCAGTGCTGTAGATGGTAAGGGATAAGAAAATCCAACTTTCTTAAGAGGAAAACGGAGTCCGTAGGATCATCAGTGATCGGTTAAGATCTTTACAACAGTCCCTATGGCAAATTTCTCTCGTCTCGAATCTCATATAGATCTGAACGTACAAGAGCCAGAAGGATGTCCATCTGTGAGACAGGGACTGCTGTCTCCAGTTGTTTGCCGAGTAACTTAAGGAGGAACATAGATGTGAATGTTCTGTAGTTGTAAGGAAACAACATCCAGAAGACCCTCAAAGTCAATGGATTGGAGATTGCTAAATACTACAGAACGATTACTGCGTTCACATTCCCATGTGCAATACAAAGCACCGGCTAAATTACATGTCTGTGCATGTGGGAGTAGTTAGGCCATCATTTCATTGCAAACGGATCCTAGTCTGCTGTAGTCCTCACAGCCGCTCGATCACGATCGAGCGGTTTCCACGAATTATCTTGATCGGAGCCCATACAAAGTGGGAATTCATGGGAACCGTTCGATCGTGATCGAGCAGCTCCGAGGGCTACAGCTAGGGATGCAAACGGATACGGATATATCCGTATCCAATCCGTCACTGTATCCGTTTTATACAGATTTTGACATCCGTGTCCGTATCTGTTTTAAAATGGATACGGATATGGATATCGTTTTAATGTCCGCAAAAATCCGTATCCGTTTTCATATATAAATATAGTCATAGATTTATTTTTAGGGATTTTATCACTTGTGCCCCTCTTAGACATCGCAATATCAGTTATGCCCCTATCTTTTTGGTAATATCAGTTGTGCCCCTAACTTCTTGCTCCGTCATCAGTTGTGCCCTTCCGTCAGATTGACCGTCAAAAAATTAAAATAACCATGATTTATTCAAACCATGGTGTGGTTAAGAAGGATATTATGGTCCATACATCTTCTTCATCCTCCATTTGCTCTTCTTTCTTCTCTTCATAATTTCTCTCTCTTACTAACACCTTCATGCATCCATCGAATCTCTAAAATTTTTACATTTCCACGGACATATCACTTGTTACGGATCAAACGATGAATTTTATTGAATTTTTGGATGACTTTTTATGAATCAATTAGTCAAAAATTTAACAAAATTTAACAAAAAAACTCAACTACAGTTTCAACCACAGGCGGAGGAGGAGGAGGGCGGAAGGGGCCGGAGGAGGCGCGGGGGCCAGAGGAGGGGTAGGCGAGGGGGTGGCGCATTCAGGGGGAGGGGGAGGCGAGGGCAGGGGACGGGGGGAGGTCGGGGCGGAGGGGGCGACAGGGGGTGGGGGGAGGCCTCACCGCCTGGAGAGGAAGGGCTGAAACAGGGGGTGAGGGGAGGCCTCGCCACTTGGGGGGAGGTCGGGGTGGAGGGGCGGCAGGAGGTGGGGGAGGTCGGGGCGGCTGGGGTGGGGGAGGTCGGGGCAATAGGGGTGGGGGAGGTCGAGCGGAGGGGCAACAGGGAGTGGGGGAGGTCGAGACGGAGGGGCGGCAGGGGTGGGGGAGGTCGGGCGAAGGGGCGACAGGGAGTGGGGGAGGTCAAGGCGGAGGGGCGGCATGGGTGGGGGAGGTCGGGGCGGCAGTGGGTGGGGAGGTCGGGCTGGGAGGGGGTGTGGGGTTGGGCAGCGCGGGGCAGGGGCGGGGGCTGCGGGCTGGGAGGAGGTGCGGGGAGCTCGGGGCGGAGCTGGGCGGCGCGGGGCAGGGGCGGGGGAAGAGAGGGAGGAGGAGGAGGTTGGAGGAGGAGGAAGAGGATGGGGAAGAGGAGGAAGAAGAAGAGGATGAGGAAGAGGGTGTAAAATGACCAAATAACCTTTTCAAAATTTTAATTCCGCTTATGTCCTCAAAGTTAACGTCCGTTTGCGTTGTGGATGGACGGTAACTAACCCTAGGGGTACAAGTGACAAAATAACAAGAAGTGAGGGGCACAACTGATATTACCAAAAAGATAGGGGCATAACTGATATTGCGATATCTAAGAGGGGCACAAGTGATAAAATCCCTTATTTTTAACCATATATAACATAATTCTATACCTCCTTTTACCATATTTATATAAATTTTATGATACAGATACATTTAGTAAACTAATATCACACATTTTCCATCCAATTCTTATATATTTAAGTCAATTCTATAGAGTATTTTTAAAATTACTCGTGTGCGATCAGTATCCGTTTTACATCCGTATCCATTTTTTAAGGATATGGTAAGATAATTTTAATATCCGTTTATATCCGTATGATCAGCATCCGTATTCGTATTAAAAACAGATAAGGATATGGTAAGATAATTTTAATATCCGTTAATATCCGTATGATCACCATCCGTATTCGTATTAAAAAACAGATAAGGATATGGTAATACCTATATCTGTATCTGTTTCCGACCGTTTGCATCCCTAGTTGTAGTCCTTGTGATCGAGCGGTTCCCACGAATTATCTTGATCCGGGCCAACACAAAGTGGCAATTCATGGGAACCGCTCGATCGTGACCGAGCGGCTCCGAGGGCTACGGCAGAGGATCCAAACTCCATTTCATTCATTACATGAGAACCAAAGTCTTACTCTTTGTCATGTAACACCAAATTAGGATGTAGCCTTTAAAGGACACTATGGGCCTGTTTGGTTGCAGGGTTGGGCAGGGTTGGCCCAACCCTGATTACTATTCACAAGGGTACTTCCTCCTCACAGATTACTATTCACCCATCCCAACCCAGCCCAACCCAACTCAGTCCAACCCAGCAACCAAACAGGCCCTAAGTTTTCCACATATTTCTAAGGTGGTCTTTTGTTTGCCTTCTTGATTAGCTGTTGATTGTAACATAATCAGTAGATGGGGAACCACTGGCAACAATGTCACTTATATTTTGTACGATTTGAAATGCCTATCTCAATGTAAGAAAATACAGAAGTTTTTTTTTCAGTAGACTACATGTGGATCTTTTTTTTTTGCTTTACAATGTCAATGGAAAATTAACTGCAACTACAAAGCACCTTAGAGGGCTTGGAGAGCCTAAAAGAAATTATTACCTTTATTTTTTTGCTGTGTGGGGTAAATTTTTATTATGCTGAATTGATGTATGAGGGAATAAGAAAATATTACTAGAGTAATTGTTGCGAGATCCTTATTGAGACAACCTTCCCTTGTACTCCTGCTTTCATCACTTGGAACTTCACGTTCAGTCCTTCAGAAGCAAACAAAGAAAAATTTGAATTGCACTCAGGAACTGAGTTATAGTTCTTCGGATATGTAAGTACCTTCATTCAGCTGAAGGTTGGTGTTTACCGCGACGGCGTGGAGTCCGATCCTTGCCTTTGGCTGCCAGTCGTTGGCACAGCCAACCCACGAGTTGGTATCGAGGACCCCTGCAGTGCACGAGGAGGCCAAGTGCTTGACATCGAAGATGGTACCTGCTGCAGAAGCTGAATGCTTCTCTATCTTGTAGACTCCAATCTCCTCGAAATCCCATGTTCCATTCTGGAACTCCTCCTGAAGGAAGAGCTCGGCGTAGCGAGCATCCAACGTCTGCATTGTGCCTGCAATTGTGATTAAGTAGTTCAGATTGATTCTATCTACCTTCCATTTTAACTTAGGGTGCGTTCGGTTCGGGAATAAGCAGGATTAAGGATGGGGAATAAGGAGAATAAGTGTCTATTCTTTGTTCGGCTGAAGGATAGGAATAAGGAGAATAAGGTGAAATAAAGGTAGGTAATGTGGGATAAAGATAGGAATAAGAGTGAAATAAGATGGAATAATGAGGAATAGTCGTACCACTGGGAACCGTGTCGGGAGGAGAATTGGCCCCTTATTCCAGGGCCTATTCTCCAACCAAACAGGGCCTTAGGATATACACTACTATTGAAGTTTGTTTAGAAGGCGCACCTTCGCAGGTGTGGAGATTGCAGACCGGGCAGCGAACAAGCTGCAAATCTTTGAACATAATGCGGAGGAGATCAAGTCTGATTAATTAGGAATGACCTGAAGAAGAGTGCATTGGAGAAGTGATGAGCATTACCAGCAATCCAGATTCCTGGTTTGATATTTGTAAGCAGGCAGTAGCCAGAGGTCCGGATGCTTTTGCCTGGATCTTCGTAGGCATTCCTCAGATCGATGGGCAGGCTTAGCTGCTCGGAAAGTAGAGCCGTATCGGAGTCGAAGAAGAAGGCGCCGATGCGCATCCAATCTTTCAAGTAACAGAGCAGGAAATCAAGAGTGAGAAAGTAGAAGGAAAGTGTTCATTTTGTTAATGTTACAATAGTTTGTGGAAGGTCTATATGAGAGCTATCTTGATTTATTCTCTAAATTATAGGAGAGATTCAGAACTGTTCCAATCCATTCTTCTAGATCCAGAGCAAGAGATAAAAAGCACATATACTGTATTTCGATATTAATGTTTCAAATTTACAAACCAGGATTCAAATTCTGGAAATAGGAACAAATATTGCCAAAGAAAACTGTGAAGCCTCAGCTACTACGTGCAAAGCTAACAAAAGTTATGTGGTTGTGATTGTGGAGATTTTTAACTGGTTATGCATTCAGAAAGTAATGAAACTTAACCGAATTCGAATACAAATTAGAGTCATTACATATTAAATTCCAGGTCATTACAAGTTTCATAAACTCAGCGAGTAAAACCAATACAGGAAGAAGTCCCACAGTGTTAACAAATTAAAATCACACAATCCAAATGGGGGCAGCTAACAGGGCTGCCCGTCTCATTTTTAGGCAAATTTTTTATTTTTTTTTGAAAAATATCGTCATGTATATTCATCCCTATATCCCTCCTATATGTCATTCGAATTTCGTTAATAACAGAGACTCCTACGGCCTCCATCCAGACAGGGTCGATTTAAAAAATCCTACGACCGTTAAAAAATGACGTCTCGATGGAGGCCGTAGGAGTCTCTGTTTCTGACGAAATTCGAATGACATATAAGAGGGATATAGAGATGAATATACATTGTGATATTTTTCCAAAAAAATAAAAAATTGTAAAAAATGAGGTGGGGGCAGCCCCATTTTGCCCAAATAATAATTGATAGTAAAACCATGGAAGGAAATATCGGTGATATATTGCCGATATATCGATATCGACATGTGACCGATACGGGAACCGATATGACGATATATCCCGATTTTCAGACATTTTCTTCACAAAGGCTCGTCGATATAGGCGATATATCATCGATATATCGTATCGATACGATATCAAAACGATATCGATATCGATACGGCCTTCCATGAGTAAAATTCGTACTGCGCAAAAACGTATGCTTCAAAAAATCTTACATAGTAATTTACGAGCATATTTATATATTTTTGCAGTGCTCCAAACAAATGGAAATAGGCAAATAACACAATCCAGAATATCGAGATAAATACGGAAAATTTTGTTCATCTTACGGTCGTACCTATGTGTTTCTCCTGCTGCCGGAAACTGTACGAGTGACTACCATCTGCGAAGGAAAAGAGAGCTGTGTCAACTGTAATGTGAAATTTTATAGAGAAACAGTGCTCGTGTTTTGCGGATTCATGTTGGCATTACCGAATGCCGAGGAGTATAGTCGTCTCCAGTTGCAGGAGACACTGTCCGAGGGCGCGGGGACCTGCAGATCGCGCACACTCGCATACTTCCACACGCTCTCCTCCATGATCAGGCGGTGGAACCATCTGTTGGCCATCCCCAGCTTCACCAGGCATCTGCCGTCCAAGAACTTGGCGATCTCGGTCCATATGTCCGCATCGTACCTGTTCCGATACACATGTAATTGTTAATAATTGGATTTATAGATGGAATTTAATGCCTCGTTGTTGGTACGTTGTTCGACATCCTATACACCAAAAAATTTTAGGTGGTGTGTGTAAATAGGTTTCTCCAAACAAATGTAAACATGGTTTAATTCTATTCGAGGTGTTCTGTGCATTTAAATTAATTTTAACTTATAAGCACCCAATTGTCGAGCCGAGCTGATGCTCGGCAATCACAAGCCTCTTATTTCTTTCTCTTCTTTTCGGTTTCATTCTTTGAGACGGTTTCTAAAGACAACCGCAGGCGGTGCACACTATTTCTCCGATAGATCCGGATGTAGGGAAATATCTTCTTGTTTTGGGGGTAAGAAAACTTCATATCGCATCATTATTACATCATCTATTATATTTATATTGCGACATTTAATCTTCAAACCAATCGAACAAGAACGAGACATAAACCTTAGATATATCCCGTATTCTTTTTTATTTCTTATTCCACGTCATTATTCGAAAAAAAACTTACATCGGAGTGCGAAGGCGCTCGATGCGAAATGGGACGGAGAAAAAGAGCATCGAGGCAAATGCCCAGACCCTCTGACTAAGGTGAGTGTCTCCGATGACCGAGGCGGTTAAGGCAAGGCGAGACGGTGAGGCGGGGCGAGACGGTATCTGAGGCGTTATGGATTTATTGTTAGTTTCAGATGTTTATAAAGGTCTAGTTATTGAGGATATATTTATATAAGATGAATGCTTAAATTTGACTTCTTTCTTATTCATATTTACCATTAACATGTTCAATTATTTCGGTAAAATCTTAAGATTACACTACTAACATATGATTCTGCAAATCTCGAATGCATGAAAATTCGAATACTCATATAAGAAATTTTTTTGGGACTGGGACACTGCCCCCTACGAGACCCCCATACTGATTGGGTACGATGGGACAAGGGGACATCAGATTGTTCTTCAACTGGATTCAATAGTCTGTTAGGATTCAAATCATATGATTTATATCAACATCTCGGATATCTTTAATGACAAGTACAACCAACGACTATCTTTTTGATAAATATTTTAGTAGCCAATGATTTCCTTTCTGATTGGGTAGAAATTTAGCAGAAAGGTTTATAAATTTGATATATCATTTTATGTTCCTATCTTTATAATTTCATCATATATTACAATGTTATTTTTAAATATATATATTTATTAAATATTTTGTAATTATTTTCCGAAACAAATTGAGGCTTACGTCTCAATTTCCTCGAAGCTACGTCTCACATCTCTTTCAGGGAAAATGCCTTTCAATTTGTTACACCTCAGTGGGATGCTTCAGTCGTAGAATCTTTTGTTCCACCTTTTCATTTTGTTACATCAGGTGATCAATTATCCTTATTTACATTTTTATAATAGCATCGTGAACCTTGACGAAATGGTGCAATTTGGGAGATATCTCACAAAGGAATAGGGCCCTTTAAGTTTATTATACGGCATAGGTGGTTACAAATTTACTGAAGCTATCTCTGATTCTGACATCCCGCAATAATAAGTTATCTCCTGGAACATTCTCAGTTTGGATTGTCATAAAGTAGTTCTGTTTGTTATTATAGATGGGATATTTACCCTCATAATTCTGAATAATTTCGTGATTACCTTGGAATTCTTCTATAATCGCGAATTATACCCAGATCTCTGAATAAATACTCTGGTTTACATTCGTAGTCTTCCGTTAGTTTAGTTCATTGACTGAACCATACGAGTGAGTTAATCTAACCAATGCACAATCTAACGGCTAGAATTAATCAAAAGAAAAAAGAAGCAAAAAAAAAAAAAAACGAAAATTTTGTTCCAGGCAAAGGGGGACTTGCGGGCAGTCGCACCGGGGTGGGGGAGGTTTTGAGAGGGGCTTGAATGCGAGACGCGGGCAGGGAGGGGCCTTGCACCGGGGGGGGGTCAGTCAATATTAACAGTCATAAATAATGGGGGGGAGGGGGGGCTCAGTCATAAATAATGGAAATTGAAAAGGTGTAAAGTATAAAATACTTAACAGATACCGTCATACTTAACGAGAAATTGGGTGGAAATTAACATGGGGTTATGAGTGTAAGAGTTAAGTACTATTCAAGGTCATAGGTGTAATTCGTGATTATAGAGGGTTTTCGGGATAATTACGAAATTACTCAATATTATGAGTGTAAATATCCCTAAATTTAAAGTTTAGGTTTGATATTGAATAGATTATCAGAACTTATTGATTTTAACTTAATGTTTCACAATTTATTCAATCAAATAATTTATTATTCAGATTCGGCATTTACTATTACAAGAAGAAAAACTTCACGAAAACATTTTAAATTGTGTCAATCCAAGCCTAACTTAAAATTCTTCCAACCAAAGCAACGATGAACACGGAAGGCACAAACTCAATAGTAAACATAAAATCATCAAAATCCTAATTATATGAGACAACCTTTTTAACAGTGAACCTCTCATCAGAGCACTTCAGCTTTATATAGAATCAGTAACCATTTATATCCTATCTGAAAATTTTTATTAAAGTAGCAATTTCGATAACCACTACTCCGATCATCCAATTTAGTTTCATATGTCCAACCTAATTTCACGTCATCAAATCCCGCAAAATTTTACGGCTCCTTTACTCCCATTATATGCTAATACTATCTCGACGATCGAACCATAAGGGATCATACTTCCCTCAAATATGATCTAAATTACTCCGTAGATCGCGATTATTAAACAACGCATTTCCGCACTCTCAATCTGGACGACTCCTCATCCAAGCGGCAACTAACATGAGAAACGCGATTCACGTCCAATACAGAGCCCTCCGAAGTAGAGATCACAGATCGCGATGGTCACATTGTCAAATTCGACCAAAACACGCACCACTTTCGGCTCCTTCAGCAGATTGATCGGTGCAGATATCACCGCACCCGACTCACATCTCACGTTTCACGTTGCCGCATTTTGTGAAATAATCCGTAACAGGCCATAAGTTCCATTTAAATTCGATATGAACGGATCGTCAGATAGCGATTCCTGAATACTGGACGCTCTCAAGCTGAGGCGAAGCTAAAGCTATAAGAAATTGATCAACTCGAATCCAACAGACAGCATTTCAGAGCAGAGATCCCCGCTCTCGATCACCGCATTGTCTAATTCCAGCATAATAGAGCGACGATCGGACTCTCAACGCCAAATCGAAAAAACTTCCACGGAAGCATCTCATTATATAGCACATGCACTCTCCGATCATCATCAAATCAACGGATATCCTCAACAATTAGCGAAAACCGTGAACGACGAAGCCTACAGATCTAACGACCTCGAGTTCGCGAAATTGATCCGTAAAACGACGTCTGTGAGGGAAAACGATCGGATATCGCAAAGGTAAATGCGATCGGGGGGATTGGAGATTGATGGAGGGATTCGCGTACCAGTTGAAGCTGGAATGGCGAGCGAGGAAGGCAGGGCGTGGGGAGGTGCAGGCGGACATCGTGCTCCTCTTGCGCTTTCCGGATCTCTGCATCTCCTCCCTTTCTCTCGATGCGTCCGCTTCTCGCTCTCTCTTCCACAGACGGGTATGTGATGTGAAGCTCCTCGCTACTGGAGATGGGGGGAAGTGGACGAGGAGGAGATCAGGTGTGGGTGTGCTTGTATTTATAGACGCGCGAAGAGGATAGCGTTTAAATTTCGGAAGGAAAAAAACGAAAGGATTCAAAAAAAATGGAAAAAGAAACAAAATAACTTTTTACTGAAGTGCCCTTAAGGGTACTAGGTGTTGCGTAAATGATCGTTTATTTTACGTAATTATATACGATCACATAGGCATTGATTCCCTTATGTATGCGCTCTTTTCCTTTTTTATTTGCGTCAATGTTTGAGGGGTTTGGTAGGTAAAGTTCGATACTTCTTTGATCACCACGTGCCGTGAAATGCGTGGAGAGTTATAATATATGCTTTTGTCCTGCCTAAGAAAGAGATCCAATCTCAGTAACCCTACTAAATGGTGATTCAACATAGCTTCTACATCTTGGAAGTTTGGAACCAAGCCAATTTTGGGGCAACTTTGAGATAATAGAACCAACTGGTAAAAGCGTATCTCTCCAGATCCATAATCAATAACGGCTTTCGTAGTATCGGGGAAAGACCGACCCATGATGATTGATTGGAGTGTGTTTCACAGAGTTGGAGGTCTCTATGGGCAATAAAACAAAGTCAACAGTGTAAATCATCCTGTAAAGCCTTGAACTTGTCATATATCGGATCCTATATAATAAGATCCGGCTCGTCAAGAGAAAATCAACGAAATTTATTTCGTGTGAATCAGACTTCGTTTCGAATTGTTATGATTTTCAGAAAAAAGAGAAGTAAGGAAGGCTAAAATGTCATTAACCCATAATGACTGTCATTAAGACTAATTAAACATGATTAAAGAAACTAATGATGGATTGAAAACCGCTAATAATCATTAGTAAACACTAATCAATAATTAGCAAAAGATAAACGTAAGCCGCGAAAGATAAACTGCGATTGAAAACCGCTAATGACGGATTGAAAACCGCTAATAATCATTAGTAAACACTAATCAATAATTAGCAAAAGATAAACGTAAGCCGCGAAAGATAAACTGCGATTAGTGAAAGTT
The DNA here is from genome assembly GCA_037367405.1 of Ottelia alismoides. Taxonomy (NCBI): domain Eukaryota; kingdom Viridiplantae; phylum Streptophyta; class Magnoliopsida; order Alismatales; family Hydrocharitaceae; genus Ottelia; species Ottelia alismoides. The sequence goes on along the minus strand of JAZKJV010007537.1, from coordinate 144,497 downwards.
AATCACGATTACTGTTAATTAAGCGTCATTAGCGAATCTAGAATCCTCTGGAATTTTCTAACTTAAGCCCCAAGTTTGGGATAGGTTTTGGCCAAAACCATGGGCCAAAACCATGGGTTGCTAAACCATGGTTAAGTCATAAACCATGGTTTTCTAACCATGGTTAGTGGTTTTCTGGGACCTATAAATAGACCCCCCACCCATTCATTCTCTACGACTTCCACTACCACCACCCCCCAAGGGCTAGCGTCGAGAAGGTCGGGAGGAGGAGTGGGAGGTGAGGGAGGAGAGCTAGCGAAGCGCTGCCGGGAGAACGAGAAGGAGAAAGGTATGATCATCTCTTAGTTTGCTTCGTAAGCTAGGCTTTCAATTCATCCTCTTGTTCTTCCAAGTTTTGTTCTTGATTCATCTTTCTTTCCGATTCGTTTTCCTGTTATGGTTCGAGGAGAAATCTGTGTAACACCCTACTTAGGTGCGGGCGGCTATGCACGTCAGTGACCCTATGATTCGTCACTCGTTCACTCACCTAAGACGCGTGGTGTCTACCGATTCTCCATCGTTTATGTTTCTGTTCTTTCTGTTATGCTTTTATAGTTATTTTGATAGAGAAATCTGTGTAATACCCTACTTAGGTGCGGGCGGCTATGCACGTCAGTGACCATGTGATTCGTCACACGTTCACTCACCTAAGACGCGTGGTGTCTACCGATTCTCCATCGTTTATGTTTCTGTTCTTTCTATTATGTTTTTATAATTATTTTGGTGGAGAAATATGTGTAATACCCTACTTAGGTGCGGGCGGTTATGCACGTCAGTGACACTGTGATTCGTCACATGTTCACTCACCTAAGATGCGTGGTGTCTACCGATTCTTCATCTCTTGTTGTTTGAGTATATTCTTTCAGTTTTGCTGTTGTTTTCCTCACGATTGATTTTATAGAGGAAACTCTTTTCATTTTTATTTTGAAATATGTCCCAATATAAGGGGAAACTCTGCCGAAATTTTCCGAGAAATATGTCCCGATATAAGGGGAAACTCTGCCGAAATTTTCCGAGAAATATGTCCCGATATAAGGGGAAACTTTGCCGAATTTTTAAGAGAAAATATGTTCTTGGTGTTCTTCGTGTTCTTCACGTTCTTCGCGTTCTTCGTTCGTTCTTCTCGTTCTTGACACGTTCTTAGCGTTTTTTATACGAAAATGAAATTCGATCTTTTCAGGAGCTGTAAAATAGCCTTTCTAAAAACAAAACACGATAAAGCCTTGCATACACGAGAGAGAGCTCAATTAGGTAACGAAATCTTTCCTTTTGCTGTTGGGTTTTCATACGAATTTATTGAAATTCTTGATTTTGTATTCTTTGCTACGAAGAACCCTAATTTTGGCTATTTTTGAAAAAGTCTGAAGAATTGCTTTGTGATTCCCACTAAAATAAGGTTTAAGCATCAAATTGATGCGTTGGCTTTGAGAGTTAGGGTTTGGGAGTTAAAATAGGCATAAATACGAGTATATATATTTATGAATAATACACATGTAAGTCTATACTAAGTGTTGTTGATTAAGCAAGTCGAAGACTTAACGAAAGAATTACATCATGGGAATTGATGTGGTTTGAGTTAGATCCTGAAAAGGATCGTGTGTCACGTTAAGGATGACTGGGAGTAGAACTACAGGTCGGGCATGCAACCTGTAGCTTTGTTGGAAGGAACCCGTATTTGTGTTTCCCTACCTAGGTGGTACACGGTTGCCCTGTTATGATAAGTGCACACAAATTGAATGTTTTGCAACGCGTGGTACCAGGAGCCAATATATTCGGGTTGGAACGATGGTAGATGTGGTCGTGCCATGTGGAGGCACGGGTGGTTCAATAGCGGCTGGGTCACGATAATATGTATTTAAAGCCACTAGGCCACTAGGTTATATGATTAAATGTTAGCCTGAGGATTTAAGCAACTGAGTCCTCGAGGACGGTGTGCTCATTTGATTTTCCAAGCTGAGGGTTTGAGACCCTGTTTTATAAAAAAAAGGAAATTATCGGGGTAGTATTGGAGGATTGGTTGAGGCGACGTGCGGCGGCATAAGCTTACCAAGATCAATACAATCTCCAATCCCGAAGTGTCCACGGCTTCGGAGTTCAAGAATGGTGGGGTTCCCCTGGATTAATCCCCGATATGGAATAGAAAGGAATAGGATTTAAATTAATGAGAAGGAATGAAATTTTTGTGATATCAAGTTTTGAAAAATTACCCAATTTGTTTGTTTTTCTCTTCTTCGTTACTTAGCATTCGCTAATTTTTATCCTATGATTTATGGAAAACCCAACAGGTATCGGTGAGCCATCGTAAGGATTTTAAAAATTACATCCAGCTTACATACTAGACATCCAACCAGCCACCGTAGCTTTACTCTTTAAGGTAGTTAGTAATCTTTTGTATATTTTCCTTTCAAGTTGATATACATGTAAATGATTATAGTGGGACAGTGTATCATCTGAACTTTATTTTGTGAATAGAAAAGTGTTGAAATACTTTCTTCTGAGTATTTTTATTTGTAGTCTATTTCTTAATGTTAGTTGTGATTGCTGAATAAATTATTGCTGAGTAACAAGATCTGGATATGGGAGGATCCGACGACCCGGAGAAACGGGGTCGCTACACATGCCATGGATCTGAATGATAACATTTTCAAGAATACCTCTCGACCTCTTTATTGATCAATCAACGAATTGACAAATCATCCTGATTTTCTTGAAAGGCTAGATATTAAATATATTGTGATAATTATGTTAAATCCTAAATATACTACTATTGTGCGTAATCATGGCACTTTTGGCATAGACACGCAAAAATGTGAAGCTCCCTTAATTCTGACTTCTAGAAAGATATCGGAATGCTAAAAAAGATTTCATATTTGGGTGTACCTTGCTAAGATGTTTCAAACGAGTTCAAGAATCTTGGAATTGGAGGCCCTAGTTCAAGTTATAGTCATTTTAGCCTAAATGGTTCGGGTCCATTTAAGATCTGAATCGGATCCGTGTTAGGACTTGTTCTTATAAATAATAGAAGCTAGGTTGACCTAAACCATAAATCTAATCAATCGTCTTCTCCCTCATGTTGGATTGGTCCGTCGAACGTTGTTGGAGCATCCTTGAAACTTATTCGACTGATGATTGAAGTCCGTATTGCTTAGAGCATCGCAAGGTCATCTCTCATACACATGTGTTTTAGACCATCTGAGTACCAAAGGAGGCTCCTTTGTGTAGGATGAGATCTCGAGATAACATCCTTGAAGATAACAAGCTTTACCTTATGGTATTGGTTGCACATGACTTTCATGTTTATTTTATTGAGAATCCTTGAAATCATTAGGTGCTCTTTTGGCATGATATGGTTGTGTAAATGAGGTCACATGCAATTTTTTTGCGATTCCAAATGCTAAGTACCTCAATTTTCGATGAGAATATTGCGAGTGAATTTGGACTCAACGAGAGGAAGAAGTCGATGCAATAAATCAGAAATACACTCTTGTTAGGTTGTAGTTGATCTATCACTCTTGTAAGGTTGATCGATTAGCTGAGCACCTTGGAGCTGTGTTTTCCATTGATCAATCAACGTGAAAGATCGATAAATCATTGTGCTATATTGCGCTAAGTCAGGAGTACTTTTGATCGATCAACCCAAGGATGTGATCGATACAAAATATATACTAAACCCTTCTAAAAGATGAAAAGGCTTGAATTTGAAAATAAGAAGACGGAGGGCAAAGAATATGGAGCAAGAGTAATCGATCAGCCTAGTGTAGCGTGGGCTTAGGTCTCTGGATCGTTATTGAGAAAAATTGTATGGGTCCAATTGGACCCATTGAAAACCATCCAAAATGCTTAAGCACAAGTTATCAATTAGTAATCTTCCACTCTTATAACTCACTCTAATACTTTGTGAGTTGTTGATGTGGGACTATATTTGGAGGTTGGGGTGTTCCAACCTCTTCCATTTATATTCACAACATCAGTTGTGACATGAGACATTATGTATTTCCAGTGATAGTGGCGGTTGTACGCTCTAAGTAGCCTTTTTCCTCATATCTCCTTGTTGGTGTGGCTCCATCTCTCAGGTAGCCATTTTCTACTATTGGAGGAAAATTTGCTTTGATATCATTTGTAATGTCACGATCTTAGATCTCTAGAATATTATTGAGGAAAACTAACATGAACAACTCGTTGAGTGCAAATCCAATCAGACATGTTGACAACGTCCCAAAATGCTTAAGCCCAACTTGTCAAGCAGTAATCCCCCACTCTCACACTTTGTGGGGGTTGCCTTTGTGAGACTATGTTTGGGGGTTGGGGTGTTACAACCTCTCCCACTTATATTGGCAATGTCTGTTGCGACAAGGCCCGATACTTATTCCCAATGACAGCGGCGGTTGCACGCTCGGGTAGCCTTTTCCCCATATATCTTTGTAAAGGTAGCCCTACCTCTCAGGTATCCCTTTCCACTATCAAAGAAAGATTGGATCTAATTCTATTTGTAATGTCCTGGGCTTAGAACTCGGTCTGCTAATAGAGAAACTGGCCCTGACAACTTGTTGTATTCGAATCCAGATGGACTAGTTGACAACCACACAAAATGCTTAAGCCTAAGTTGTCAAGTAGTAATCACCCACTCTTATAACACACTCTCACACATTATGAGTCTCTGATGTAGGACTACGACTATGTTGAGGTGTTATAAGTTCTGCCACTTATATCAGACCGGGGATCAAAGCCTGGAACGTTCCACCAAGAATGGTGAACGATTACCCTTGACCCATATGAAGAAGAGGCAGAAGTGACTGACCTCTCTTAAAAAGTGATTGATCACCTTTACCCCCTGAGATATAAATGGGGAGGTACAAGTCGATTGATCAATTAATGGGATCTAGTAAATTACCATTAGGGTTGGATGACGACTAGAATAAGTGGGTAAATATTTTGTACAAATCCCAAATTGATACATGATTTTAAATATCATCCCTTTTTTGGAGTAGGAAAATATAGAAGGTGTGGTTTATGTCCCATGAGATAATATAAACACAACGAATTGAGTTCTTAAGAGATCTCCTTGTAAGCTTAAGAGCTTGAGCTTTAGAACACCATGGAATTTAAGTTATGGTATCAGCTGAAATGGAACTCTTTATTTTTAAGTGTGTTTAGTATTTTTGTCTCTTCAACAAGAATCCTACATAACCAAATGATTTAAAATAACTTTGTAGATGTCATGTTGTATAAATCTTCTTCAAGTGTATTAGTGGTAAATATTAAAATACATGTCTTTCCTGACATGCAAATATATATCATTTTAGTATAATTTTACGAATATATATTTATCTTATGTCTCCCCAGTCAAATATCATCTTGGATGGTAATATACCCATAATTGTTCGGTGATATATAGCATTGATTTTAAGATGAAATATTGAATACATTCAAAACAAAAATATTATCGAAACAGTGATATAGACCCGCGACAAGGTTTAGTAGAGCAAAAATAGATTGTAGAGCAAGAGAGTCACGATTAAAATCAAGCGTTTTTTTTATAATTAAACGATAGGGTTTTATCACTTGTGTATTTCTTAACTTTTGCAATACCAATTACGTTCCTTTTCATGTAACATCTGACTTCTTACAAAATTCACAGTTTTGTCCTTTTGTAATAACAGTTATCTCCATGACTTTACCTTAACAGAATGACATGACTATGGATTTTGTATAAAGTTTGGGGTACAAATGATATTAGAAAAAAAAGGGACATAACTGATGTTGCAGAAGTTAAGAAGCGATAAAAATCCAAGTTGATATATTCCAATTTTTACTAATTGTAGGTACACTAGAGCGATTGATCAAAGTTGTGCATTTGTCTAACAACATATCATATTTATCGAAGAAAGCTTGTAATATTCTTTAGCATACTCATGAGGGGATTTTGTGAATGAAGTCAATCAAGGAAATACCATAATTTGAGGTTCCAATAATGCAGAAAGCGATTGGCATTCAGCAACCGCTCCTCTATTCCAATAAATAACAGCAATTTGAGGTTCCAACATAAGAAGGAAATGGATGTCTACTGTAATGGGGAGCTCAGCAGACTCTACAGGATCCATTCACGTGATTTTCTACTTTTTGTGGGTCCGTATCGTGTAAAATTACGTGAACCGCTCAAGATCGATCGACTCCATTGAGTACTACAGACTTTGTTGGCTCCCCATTGAAGCAGACGATCCATTCCAAGAGAAGAAACCTCTCTGGAACGTCCTCATCCGCGGCTACGCCTGGAATGGCCCCCAGCACGCCGCACTGGAGCTATACCATCGAATGCTGGACGAGGATATCGCCCCCGACAACTTCACGTTCTCTTTCGTGCTCAAGGCATGCGCCGTGATGTCGGCAATTGGCGTGGGGAGGGAGGTCCACGACCGTGTGAGGACTACCGGGTGCGAGCACGACGTCTTTGTCGGTGCCGGCTTGATCGGCATGTATGCTAAGTGCGGCTGCATTGATGAGGCGAGGATGGCGTTCAACGGGCTCCCACGCCGAGATGTCGTCGTCTGGAATTCGATGATCGCCGTTTAGGCGCAGAATTCCCGCCCAAGGGAGGCTTTGGCAATGTTCAAAATGATGGTGGCTGCCGGTTACTCGCCTACTGTTGCGTCGCTCGTGATCGTCGTGTCCGCATCTGCTGACGCGGCGGCTTTGCCGGAGGAGCGGGAGGTTCATGGATTCTGTGTGAGATCACGGTTCGACCGCGAGGACACTGTTAAGACTGCTCTGCTGGATATGTACGCCAAGAGCGGGTGGGTGGATGTTGCCCGGAGGTTGTTTGAGCAGCTGAGAGTGAGGCGGCTCGTGTCGTGGAACGCGACGATCAACGGCTATGCTATGCACGGCCACGCTGTCGAAGCTCTCGGGCAGTTCGATAGAATGGATGCTGAAGGGCTGGTGTCGCCGGATCACATAACGTTCGTCGGGGTTCTGTCGGCGTGTAGCCGTGGTGTTCTGCTGGAGGAAAGTAGGAAGCACTTCGAGTCGCTGGCGAAAGACTTCTCGATCGAGCCGACAATACAGCATCACACGTAGGGCGGAGCATGGGAGCATGGGTCCGGGACGGCCGACCCAGCCTGCTCAAGCCCGAGCCTACTATCTAAATGGGCAGGCTTGGGCTGCCATTTTAGCCCATTTATCAAATCGGATCAGGCTCAGGCTTGAGCGTACCCGAACCCAAAGCCCACGGGCCGGCCCAATTTAGTGCCCGAACCCAACGCCCCCTCCAACCCCCGCACCATTGTACCGCTCCTTCCTCTCGCTCAACGCCTCCGGCCTCCCTCCCGCCCATCGCCACCTCTTCCTCCCTCTCCCTCCCTCCCTCTCTCACCATCCAGGAGCCGATGCCACTGTACCACCTCCTCCGCTCCTCGTGCTCCCTCACCATCCAGTATTCGCAGGCCGGCCCAACCCAGGCCCGATTCATCATGAATCGGGTTGGGCTCGGGCTTGGGCCCAGTTGTTGGAAAATGAGCGGGCCTAGGCCCGGCCCGTAGGCCCGGTTTCCTAAATGGGCCTGGGTTGGGTTAGGTTGGGCTCGACCCGACCCCGGCCCATGCTCCACCCTAATCACACGTGCGTGATCGATCTTCTTGGCCATTTGGGCAGGTTGGAGGATCCTCCAATACCGACCCTCTACGAGGACCCTCTGATACCCATCAGACAGTCCCGTGTAATAATGCACATGTTGTATTACAACAGACGATCCGATCTCTACCATTGGAACTTACTAGGGATGCAAGAGGTAGAGTTGTTACAACACCCGCTGTATTGCAGGGGAGCCGCTCCATCCCGCATAGGGATACACATCAACCATCCCTGACCCCCTTCAAGCGTCATTCTATGCTGATCGAGCGGCTCCCCTGCATTACAGTTCCCTGCAAGAGAACGTGGATATATCCGAATTGGTTGTATCCACATTTATTTTGAAGAGGATATGGATGTTCTCTTTAATTCTGACAATACGGATGTGGATGTTGATCTTTAATACATATGTTAAAAGATATAATTTAATGAATATGACAAATACGAATACGGATTGTTTTCTTTATGTGTTTCTATGGTCCTTTAATATATATCATACGATAGATATTTAGAATAAATTAGACATTAAAACATCCAAATCAAATAATGCAACTACAACATGAGGTTGGATAGATTATGAAAGAATTTGGAAAAGAAATGAGATAACGATTAAAGAGAAAACATACTAACAAGATATGGGTTGTATGCCAATTATGAAAAAAAGGAACTTCGGTGTTAGTTTGGAATGGCTAAAAAGGAACATACGTACAATATTGAAGACGAAGACACTACTTTTTCATTTCACGACAAATAAGACAAGTATGTATCTTAGAGCTATCGAGACAATTAATTAAATACCTTTTAAACCTTTTCAAATAATTATCTTGAAGAACATGTGAATATTATCATAAAAATTGTTATAAGCATTCTTTTTTGCACAACATATAAGTGGTAAAATCCGTAGGATAATTCGCATTCGTTTGTCAAAAGTATGTATCTGAATTCTCGATATCTATTTTACATATATATATATATCTGTTTATAAGGAAATGGTTCTTCGAACAAACATTCATATGACATTTGTATATGTATCTGTATTCAGATTTAAAAATGAATAAAGATATGATAATACACATATAGGTTTCCGTACCATATCATTTGTTGGTGAGCAGATACCGAACTTTGCAAGTCGATCAGTGGTTGGGAGGCGTCCCTTCACGGCCCTGAAGAGAGTGCAAGCAAATTTTGGAGGTGTTCTTTTTGTCCATACTAGAGTGGCCCAAGGCGGAGGCAGAGCCCAACGCCTCCGAAGCCCAACTGCCGCCGCAAAAGAGTATTTCTTCTAGTCAAGGGACCATAAAAAAGGAGGCTATGAACCTACAACAACCACCCTAAGAAGTGGCCTAGATTTCATAATTTCGGCCCAAATGCGAGAGCCAACCCTAAGAAGTGGCCTAGACTTGAGTTATTATCATGGAATACTGACCCTTACAATTTATTAGATTTGAGTTCGATGGAATCCGTTGATCACCACTCGAAATATTTAAGCTTAAATTGAAAAATAATGGTCATTCGTTCTTATAACTCACTCTCACACTTTGAGTAAATGTGTGTATTACAATAATCATGCATGTAGATAAGTGCTCAACAATATTTATTTATTTCAACAAAAATAGATATTTAGATATCTACAAATATTAAAACGATAAATCTAAATCTACAGCAAAAGTTTCCACTTGTTTGACTCAAGATTCGCCCATGAGTCCATGACACTTGTATCCTTGACTTTTTTGCAATTACACATATACCCCTATCTAATTACTTAACCTCTAGTTACTTATTATCTTTTCCCATCCCAGAGTCGGGGGTGTTAAGGGAAATGTGAACGTTTCTTGGGTCTATCCGTCCACGTGGAATAGACCGGTGGTATCTCCCTAGTTGATAAGTATAATTGAGATTTTTCTTAACCTGACCTTAGTTTGACCATAATCTATTTGATCTCATAAATGATCAACTAACAACGGGACATTAATATCAAACAGGCAAGAATTTGTAGGAATGATTGTAATTGCAAAAAAAATCAATGGTTAGTTGTAACATTCCGAACTTAGATTCTCGAGAACCGTATCGAGAAAACTGAATCTGACAACTTGTCGGTTCATGTCCAATTAAATCCATTGACAACCACCAAAACGCGCAAGGCCAAGTTCTCAAATAGTAATCCATAATCTTGTAACCCACTCTCCAACTTTGCGAGTTCTAGTGTTACAATTTTCCTTACTTACATTTGCAACGTCATCATAGTTCATTACTTATTCACAATTTTAGTGATGATTTCAAGATTTAAGCGTAGGTTCCTTCCTATAGTTTTTCCACTATCAGAGAGAGCCCGCTTTGATACCATTTGTAACACCTTGAACTTAAATCACCAGACCATTATCAAAGAAAACTGACCCCGATAATTTATTTGCTTCACGTCCAACTATACCCATCGACAACCACCAATAATGCTTAAATCCAAGGTATCAAGTAGTATTCCCCCGCTCATAACTCACTCAAAATTTGTGAGATTTAAATGTGACTATGTTGGAGTGTTACACGAGTACTATTGGCAAATCTTGTTAATTTTAAATCGCATAAAGACGTTAAAATATCTTTCGAATAGAATATAGGAGTGATCCTATGAGAGCAAAAAATTGTGAGAGCATGAGAGGGATGATTCTGGACCACATGATTTGATTTTCTCTCTCCTAATCTTCTCTCTCCTGGGTGAATCATGTGGTCCATAATCATCCCTTTCACGCTCTTAGAACGTTTTGCTCTCATAGGATCACTCCTCTAGAATACAGATAATGCATCTTACTTAATACTTGCATCCCTTCAAAAATTGTCTTAAAAAAGGGTGTTGTATCTAAAAGGTGTCAGATTTTTTTACAGAGAAACTTCAACTGCAAAAGACAGGCAACTGCTACCAAAATAAAAGGTCAGTTCATGCCATTCACTCAACTTCCAGCTTATTAGTACACATCATTCCCCATTGACAACTTTCACATTTTCAGATTTTATATCCAGACTTGAAATGAGTAGACTGCATGTTTTTTTACCATTGAAACTGCAACAAAGTTGGATTTGTTACTGAATATAACAGCCACATTCAGATAAACCACAATCGGAGCATAGCAGAGACATGAAAGCAGCGAATGCCAGGTACACTGCGATTTTGAGCAGTAGTTTATATGCTGAATATACACGTCGAGAATTCGAGAATTCTGGATTACAGATTGATTGTAGAAATAATAATAACAATAATCCCAATAAATACAGTGAAAGAATCGGAGGATTTTTCAACTTCACATTACATTAAAACCAGTAATGGGAAACTTATTCACCTCAATGGAAATCTATGCTAAGGCAATAATACATGATCAAGAGAAATCTTATTCAGATCTAATAAGAAGGTACAAATAGACGATTCCAAGAGGGCGAATACTTAACAAATGTGTACAATGCGACTGAAACCAGGAATCCACCAGAGTAAACTGTGATAATATCAGGTGTTCCTGGGGACATTTGATGTCGCCTTTCCGAGAAGAGATAGAATAGAATCCTGGAAACTATCCAAAACTGCAGGAGATGGCCCGCTCCAACTCGAGGTAGAGGTCTCGTGAATTTGATCTGCCACGAGATTACCTTAAACTCTGCATGATTTTGGTGTTAAAAAGAACCACTACTATCACGAAAATGTTATCAAGGACCATGCATTATTGGAGTACTAACCAGTCGCTTAAAAGATTTGGAATCCATCTTCTTTGGGCTTTCTGCTTCTGGTTTTGCCTGATCCAGTGCCTGAAACGAGATAGGTATGGTATATACTATATTTAGTTTCAGCAGAATGACGTAGCTTTGGACGAGGCATTGCAGATACATACGCAGCTAGAAGTTTTAATTTAGGGGATTAGAATTTTTCTTCAATCTCACGTCAATAAATACAAGTAACGCCGACCTCAAATGCAATTAATTATTTTTCGAACACCCCTATCAGCACAGGATAGTGCTCATAAACACATGAACTAGGAGCTCACCTGAATCATGGACTCTACCCGGCGTCTCATTCTGGTGTGCATGAAACCTTCTGAACACTGTGATTGAAAAACACATTACGCGTTAGATAGGAATATACTATAAATGATTTACATTTGAGCATTGGAAAAGGGGGCTATATAATTCAACCATGCCATAATATCCAGACACGCCATAGCATGGCAAATAGTTGACTTGGAAAATTTCCAGTGAAGTCACAGAACCAATATCTCGTGATAAAAAAGAACATCTATATCAACAAAAATATGCTTTGCAACAGTCTCTATTTCTCCTATAAAACCAAAATGCCAAAAAAATGGACCCTCGATTGGCAAAATGAACATTTAATAATTATACAGGTGTGCCACAACAAGATCCAGCAAACCACTAGATCAATGGGACTCCTTCAAGATTGTCAAACTGAAGGAGAAGAACAAAGTAAATCCTCTTTCATGAACCATCAGGAAGTAGCCTCATTACAGACATGAGATGTTCTCTTTTTTGGGACTCCCCCCCCCCCCCCCCTTTGAATTTTGTCAAACGGAGGCAACGTCCCTTTTGCTCTACTTTTGAGTTCTTATATTACATTTGCTTCGCTTGGCTTTTTCTAATAAATTTTTGGATGACTGCTATTAAGGGTGGCTATCCTCTCTTATTTCAAAGGAAATAAATGTGGAGGAACGAAAAGTAAAATGCTACTTGCAGGTTATCAAAGAGAAATGCTATTTGCAGGTTATACAAAAAGCTTCCATCGCTAAATAGATCATAGAGATAAAATGCCTTGAAATATCCAACCTTAACATGGTAGCTGACATATGCATGAAAAGTAGATAAACTCCAAACAGTTTTGTCAAGTTTTTTACCCTCGACATGGCGTGGAAGAATCACTGCAGAAAAGACCAAATTATAAGCAGATCAAACGGAGAGATAAAAGCCACTCATAAAGCATTTTACATTACCAAAGGTAACAAATCCAGCATTTACATCCAATGCTTCAGAAGGGACTCCTTTCAACTCAGGTGGAGGAGAAGGCGACCATGCACAAGGAGGTGCATTATTAAGGCCAGCGTTGCGCCTTGCTTCCACAAACTCCTGAAAATAATTTCTTATTAAATACAAAAAAACAAAGATATTTAAATGGAGGAGATTAGAGAAGGTATATATGACGTGCTTATTCATACTGATAAAGTTGAAATCCAACTTTTACTTACTTGTAGAAAAGACGTTGCTAATATTGTATCAATTGAGTCCTTGAATCTCATAGGGTATATTACTGTAACCTTATCTGCCTGCCACAAACAAAGAAACCTTCTTATTTCTTTTTTCTGTCACCAAAAGGACGCCTTATTCAGCAAACTGACACAACAATGTTATATGATAGATACTTTTTGAGGAAAATATGATAAATACTTTACAATAGAAGTTTCTGTCGTAATACTATGTGTAAAGTGGCAATTGATGTTTGCAGTTTTTCAAAACCTGTTTAGAAATGTCAGTATGCCACCGAATCCACGTTTCTCTAAATTTCAATGTTTTGTCAAAATGCTAGGTCTCCCTGGATTATTATTTGCAGATGCTTTAATGTCCTATACAGACAGACCCCCCCCCCCCCACACACACACACAAGGTGATCTGCTGATATTTGATTTGCACATAATTTCTTAATACAAGATAGGAATTCATAAAACAGTATGCGGTGTTTTCCCTATCATTTTATTAAGTTCAACTTTCTAATAAACGATATGTGGTTAATTACAAATGAAGAACTGTGCAACACTCAAAATAGCGTATCCCATGTTTTTTTTTGACGCTCTAGCGTATCCCATGTTATACATTAAAATCACATATTACCATCTATAAGAAATGGGACTTGAGCCTTTGTGTGCTCAATTATACTTTACACACATTCCCCTGAAGGAACACGAACCCATTTCTCACGAATCTCACCAACTAGAGCGTTAAAATGACTTTCAAGAGGCAGTTCACCAAATCAGAATGTTATCTAAAACATGCAGCACCAAGTAGGGCCTAGAACACCGCCGCATAAGTGGACTTTTCCCAGTCAACCATGCATCAAGACCAACCTCTCTATCCGTAGCACATGGAAAAAATAAGTGATTGATGTCCTAAGGAGAGCTGGAAGATAACAGAAAAGCCACGTCATTCCCCAGCAGAATCTTCACTCTGAACCTTGGTCATGAGTCTCCTCCTTCTCATAAGCCAAAAGAAGACCTTTACTCTCATCATTACCATAGACTCCCAATTCAGCCTGCAATCCTAATCCCAATCCAGACTGCAACCTCAGCAAAGTTATCAACAAGATCAAATACTAGGGATGAAGCCAGAACCCTTTTAGACTTTCTTGATAGAGACAAGAAGTCGCCATCAAATCAACTCACATGGTCATGGTTCATAAAAGGTCCCTCAACTATGCGAAGAAGCCCAGACATCCTCAAGTAAGTTTTGCACTCCCCGCTCAAAGAATCCAGAACCAAAGCCAAGCACCCACACATTATTCGACCACACATCGTCTAAGAATACATGTAGGATCGAGATAGAACGGACGGGCTGAATAGTAGTTATTAAAAATAATGGTCACGTAAAAATGTCCACAAATATTATAAATCACATTCAATCAATCACATGAGAGTGACCAAAAGATGCACAGTTGTTTTCCTGTGGAAATCCTTCGAGGTGAAAATTACAGCATAAGTCTTCCGAACTCAGGATTTCCGATCGAACTTGCTGAGCAACCAATCCACTAAACGAGTAATTTGCCCATGGATTAATATTTTTTCATATTTCCTAATATATAGTGAAATTTATGTGTACAAATTAATTGTAATTCAAATGATACTTCTATCTTGTTAATTAATGAACATGCATGTATAAATACATAAGATATAATTGTAATTCAAATGATACTTCTATCTTGTTAATTAATGAACATGCATGTATAAATACATAAGATTAAATGTATTTGACATAGTTTTTATATTCAAAATTATAAAAATACCTAACAAAATATCCAATTAATACCCTGATATTGTTTATTCTTTATGCACTAACCCTTCCGATCGATACCGTACAACACTAACATTAACCATACTAGAGGAGCATCGACCCCAGTGCTGACACTACCCCAAGGAACCAGCATCACCACCAGTTTGATAAAAAGGCTTGACCGTCCAATATGGAAGGAGAATGATGGTGGCTGTTAGAAAATAAACATGCGGAAGCGAAACATGGAAAAGGATAAAGAAGATAAGGACAACACGATTTAACATGGAACCCTACTCCGTAAGGAGCGGGGGGCATGTTATGCATTGCACTTTCTCAATGGATACAGGAGGTGTAGGGCTCCTTATATAGCCTCCACAGAGCCTCCAAGTCCCACCGATGGACAATGTGGGACTAAACATATGGATGGGGTAAATGGATCTTCTCCAAGATCCATTTACCCTCCTACAACTCAATAGGCGCATAACCAAATACTCCAACACTCCCCCTCAAGCTGGAGCATGCAATGCTCAACTTGGACAAACAGAAAGAAACTCAACTCAACGCTACAAGTCACTACAGACAATATCAACTCAACGCGCACAACTACTGCAGTCGAGGATGTTGCTTCTCTCATGCCGTGCAGGTGAGGAGGACGAACGGGCTGGAGTGTGAGTCTACTGAATCTCCTCGTCGGAGAGCATGTGCTTTGAATTGCGCCTGTCAGAGTCACTGCAACTGGAAATGAGTCTCCTCGTCGGAGATCTATGGCCCACCACAACATGTGGACAACTGCTCCATCTCTGAAAAGGGCCTAACTGAAAAAGGTCGTGGAAGTGCAATCCTCGTCGGAGTCCACGGTCGTTGGAGAATGGAGTCTGAAAGAAGTCTCCTCGTCGGAGAACTGAGTCTCTCCCATCTAGCACAGAGAATGGTACACTACTTTGGTGTCCCTACGATACCACATGAAAATCCTTACCAACAAGGCATAAGGAATGGTCCTCTACTCTGGAGTCCCTATGGCTCACATGAAAACTCTGGTCGACAAAACACGAAGAAGATGGGGACCACGAATAAATGATGGAATACATGTGCTCATCTGAAAAGACCGCATACATGTGCGTGTCTGAAAATGAGTCTCTCTCTAGAGAACTCGAAAAAAGGGGTCACTCAACATGGAGTGCCTCGAACTTGGACTCTGACCAATCTGAATGTCAAGTCTGAAATCTGCGCATGGAAAATCTTCATCTGAAAACTGTAGAGTCTGAACAACTAGTTGGTCTGCATCTGACATCTGAATCTACAACAGGACCTGTGACTCTACATCATACTCCCCCTTTCTCCCATACTTGTCAGAAAATGAACATCGACAAAGTTGGGAGAAGACAACATAAAATGGAGAAAAACAAAACCATTTAGCCCATCACAACTTTGTCGGCTTTCAAAACATTCATCGTTTTTTTCTCGAATGTTTTTTTAAGCCATTGACATTTTCCCTTTTTTTAAATTTTTCATCATTTTTCTTTTTTTTCTTCTCCCCTTTTTTTTCAAATATTTTGCATACGACTTTTCTTTGTCCGTGCCTCTTTTCTTTTTTTTTCAAAATACTTGCGTACGGCTTTTTCAGATGTACGCGCCTTTTTTTTCTCGACCAAATTCTCCATCATCATTTTTTTAAAACAAATGCAGCCCATTTGGGCCCACCTTCTTTCCCCCTTTTTTTTAATCGACAGCCCACATGGGCTTTCCTTTTCCTCTCTCTCTCTCTCTCTCTCTTTTTAAACAAGCAAGGCCGACTTGGGCCCTTTACCTCTTTTCTTTTTTTCTTTAAAAACATACGGCTCTATTTAGGAATCCCCACAGGGGAACCCTTCTCTTCAAAGAGGAAAAAAATGCCGCTGCCAGATCTGGAAATTTGCCTCGCGTCGCCTGGGACTTGAGTTTGCATCGTCGTGCGGTGGGAGGGCAAGTGAGGGTGCATGGGGATGTTGTGCCTCGCCCGCACCGCCTGATCTTTGGGGGCGGGACTAGGTTGAAGGGCTTCGAGCGTCACTTCGGAGCGATGCACGATGCGCGCCTGGAGATGTGAACCTGGGACTCACGCGTGATGTACACCTGGAGATGTGCGACCTGGATGGTGCCGCCCATGGATAGTGCCGCAAACGGCGAGAATGGAGGTGCCCGGGGATTTTGGGATATGCGCGCGCCTGCAAAGGGAGCACGGGGGCATCGCCGTGCCTAAATGCTTTGAGAGAAGCGCCGAACTGGAAGAGCCTAGAGTCATAGGTCTGCGATAGCGCGTGATGTGTCTGAGATCGTCCTCTTCTTCTTTCCAGAACGAGGATTGCCATGGAGTGACCTGTTCCGCAACGCTGCACGATGCTAGATGATACTGTAAGTCTGTAACCCTAGGGTTTCAGAAAACCCTCATGATAATCGAATCTCGAATCAAAACAAAGAACAAATCCTCGAGAATCGAACCCGCTCTGATGCCATGTTAGAAAATAAACATGTGGAAGCGAAACATGGAAAATGATAAAGAAGATAAGGACAACGGGATTTAATGTGGAACCCTACTCCGTGAGGAGCGGGATGAAACCACGGGAGAATTCCTCAAAGGGGCATGTTATGCATTGCACTTTCTCAATGGATACAGGAGGTCTGGGGCTCCTTATATAACCTCCACAGAGCCTCCAAATCCCAACACTAGACAATGTGGGACTAAACATATGGATGGGGTAAATGGATCTTCTCCAGGATCCATTTACCCTCCTACAACGCAATAGACGCATAACCAAATACTCCAACAGTGGCATAAACCACGAAGACCCTTTAGCTCAACCACAAGGTCGAGCTTATTGGCTAGAGATTACTATGAACTATTGCAACTACCTTGTTGACCTAATGAAACATCGTCCGCACAAGGTTGAAGCCCAGATAACATATGGGAAGCCCCGATACAAAAACGATCCAATGTTGATCCTAACAAAAAGCATTGTCGTAGCACCTCCAACGTATTGTCCCCTATCCCCTGGCCTACTAAAAAACCTCCACCATGAAGTGAAGGGAGAACCCTAACATCACCAAACCATATCTCCTTCATTCCTTCCAAGAGAAGTCAGGTCGAAAGAAACCACTACCACTCGCAAAACCTTCAAAGTGCCACCATCAATCATAATTCCATCTATCGTAGATACCGAAGCTTGAAACCTCATAACTGATGGCACACCTAGATTCGAACGTTTATCCAATGACTTCCGTCGTTTCAACACCCCCTTCGCATTCACAGGCAACCCGACGATGATCAACGACACAACAACGAAAACATACCATCTCGATTGTACAAGTCTTTGTTGAGCGACAAACCCTTCCTGCATCTCTTCCCCCAACTTTGATAAAGGGAGAGGTAACATCTCCGAATCCAAACTTTGGACCAAGCACTCCCTCTTCCAAAGAATCACATCCACTTTCCATCATGATTGCATCCTCTGCGATAGCACCCTCCATCGCCATGTCTTTGCCCTTCTCCCTCGATGTGGGGGCCATCTTAACTCTTTTGATCCCCTCCCTCTTGCTCTCCTCCCTCACTTGGCAGCGCTTAACCTCCTTCCAATTTCTCATTTAGATGGTTTCAAATATTGCGAATGGGCAAAGCCTTCCACTATTTAAAAATTGCATATATTAAGTTTCAATACCAAATAAATTCCAAAAAATAAAATCAAGAAAAAAAATGTTTAGCTCTTTTAGGATTCTAGAAAGTTTGGGGTACTACTAACTAACAAACATAACAAAAATACCTCAGATGTTTGTCATGATGGCATATAAATAGGAATGAATTAATCCCCATACCTTTATTTAATTAAAATTATTAAAAATGCTTCAGGGAGTTGAAAATAGGCATATAAGCATAGATCCGAAGATTTCCGAATAGGTCAACCTTCCAAACTGCTCTTGAATCCATGGGTAGGTACGAGACAACCTGACGAATCAAAACATCCTAGTAGCCAGAGGAAAGAAAGCAAAAGCGATTCCAGTAGTAGATTTTCTGAATCACACCCCCACTTGTCAACTCCTCCTCATCCAAGTCTCGCTCATCCTCCAAACTGTCCAGCCTTCCCAAGTCCTCTTGCGCTTGATTCCTCCTTGCCTCTCGCTCACATCGAGTGTCTCTCTTGAACACCATCAATCTGCACCTCAGAGCCGCCAACTTCAAGGTAAATCTCACCG
Source organism: Ottelia alismoides (assembly GCA_037367405.1). Taxonomy (NCBI): domain Eukaryota; kingdom Viridiplantae; phylum Streptophyta; class Magnoliopsida; order Alismatales; family Hydrocharitaceae; genus Ottelia; species Ottelia alismoides. Next base: position 125,588 of record JAZKJV010007537.1, on the reverse strand, counting down.
TGGCAGACCCCTCAACCACCAACTCCGACCAGAAAGAGCAGACCATATCCCTAAAGCCATCCTTCATCAACCAACACCTCTTAAATCTGAAGTAAGTTGAGCCACCCCTACCCCTACCTGAGTCAAAACAAAGCAACATATGGTCCGACCTAGATCTAGGAAGGGGGAGCACAACCGCCAAAGGGAACAACTACTGAGCCTCCACCGAAATGATGAACCGATTAATGCGAGAACAGGAAGAAGAGTTCCTCCAGGTGTATTTACGGTTCATCGCATGCATCACCTCCAACCTGAGTTCCTCCATGACCTCACCAAAGGAAATTGATCCATGGTCCAGCCCCCTATCTACCCCTTGACATGTCCTCCGCATACAAAGTAACATTAAAGTCCCCACCTATCGCCCATGCCAGATCAAGGAATGTTGCTCTAATGAGTCTCAGCTCCCTCCCACGAAACCGAATTAACGGAAGCACCTGCAATCCCATAGATCAAGGTCACCACCAAACATGACTTGTCTGCCTTGGTTATCAAAACTACATACACCGAATGTATCAAAACCTCATCCGCGAACTCATAGACTCTATTCCAAGCAACCACCAGTCTACCCGAGCTTCCATTCGCAAGTATCGTTCTGAGTTCGTTCAAATACGGACCCGAGATAGAAATCCATTTCATAGATTCCCAGGAATCAATTTTTATCTCCTAAAGGCATGCAATGTCACATTTCCATCCTGCTAGCATAGACCCAACGACCAACCACTTGTTCGGCTGCCCTAGATCCCTTATATTCCAAGTTATGATCTTCACCAGGACACTGAAGGGGAAGCCCCTACCATCACCACCCCAACTATTGTAGCAACTTCTCATTTGTGCCCTTCGCATCCCATGTTATCTCCCCAACTTCACGCATCCCATTTTCCCCTTCTTCTCCCCACCCTCACTCCGCTCCAACCTCTCCCCTTCCACCCCCAGATCAAACTCCATTTATGTCTGAGCCACTCCCCTTCCCAATGAAAACCCAGCAACCGCATACTGAACTACCTTCAACGAGCCTCCATCCCCGATATCCAAAGCTACATCCCTTCCTTGGCCACTGAGTACACATGGCTCCCATCAGAGGCATTGTCACTCGCCATTGAAGTTTATGAAGAGCCAACATATATGTAGGTGAGCTCGACTTGGCTATATCAACGAACTTGATGTGTTGCGAGTAGGGGTGGAGGATGCGTTGACAATCCTCCATGCGAAGGTAGAGGACGGGAAATTCACAGGAGAGTTGGATCCAGAGATCTTGGTGTTGATAAAGACGTCAGATGGGAAATAAGGAGATGAGAAGAGGAGTCGGTGGAGTTGTTGATGGAAGGGAGGGAGGAGATGAAGGTGGTGGTCGTGCGATACAATAGGTTCTTATGGAGGCTCTCGTTGTACTTGGCGATCATGTAGCTCTAATAAGGGTGGAGGCTCTCCTCCATGGAGCAGAAGACGCGGAGGAGCTGCCAACGGACCACATGAAAAGTGAGGAGGAGCAAGAAGAACACAACGACAAACACGACATCGAGGGCCAAGTTATGGCGATGACTCTCGAGCGATGTTGATCTTAACAATTGGGAACACCTGTCTTGGAGCCTCTCGTCAGAGGAGGTGACAACAACCATGCAAGATGGGGCAAGTGGATTGGGGTATAGAGGGGGGAAGAAATAAGATGCACCATTGGATTTGTATTTTTTGATGTAGTTAGATTAACTCAAGAAGATTAACTCAACAAGAGTTGAATTAAAGTAAAGATCGTGGTGCAAGATGGAGCAAGTTTACATGGGTGGTGAGGTAAATTCAAATATTCAAATAAGTCATGTGTTGTCGTGTAATTACAAAAGCTTACGAGGATCGTGTAAAAATTGCAGGAAATAAATACAGAAATTTCGTATATAATAAAAAATCGAAAAGGATTCAAATTTTCAAACTTAATTTATTGGCCAAGGGAAACAAAAGTAACTTTCAAGCTGCTCTGGTTAAAAAGCCTGATATCAAGAATGTATATGACATGTTGCCCAACTTAATATAAAGTACTGCATCACACAGTACAAAGATGAAACGCTTTAAAATCCTCAAGTCAATTTATAGCCGTAACTATATCATGTCGCAATACACGACCTACCTATTCAATTCTCGGTCTTTCAGCCAATACATGATTATCTTTTTCAAAGAGACCCCTAAAGTTGTTCTCTTGAAGAGAGCTTACAACATTACACTGGACAACGGTTTTTCAAGCTTTGGATTTAATTTGAAAATCAAATGGATCAGTAAATCCCATGCAGAGCAAAATGAGAAAGCAGATTACTTTACAAAATGATTATGCAATGAAGCACAGGGGAGAAGCCATAAACAATATGAATACCTGTGGGACAAGAAAGTATGATTCGTATGGCCGATGCACAAGAGCAACAAGAGGATCCATATCTGGAGCCATAGTTCGTGAGGCAAGATTCTTCAAAATCACTCTCAAAGGAGCTCCTAATACTACTTCCCTCACAGATGCAATCTTTAATAAAACATCATGCTTTTGCTCTACATGAAGAAAATATAAGATGATGACATCAATATAATACGGAGCAGAATTAAACAAACTACAAAAAAATTCCAGGTAAATCCATATTACTACAATCATAACATGGCTTATACCCAAAATGGGGGCCAGATATAGATATGACACGCAAACCAAATCCCGATCCAGTCCATATTAAAATGAAGTAGAATATTATATTTCTAAGTTAATAAACATTGTAGTTAAAATTGCTGCAGGCAATTTGACCCACGGGGCTGATTATTTGACCTGGGAGGCCAGTGACAGCCTATACAGTATGCACTATGCAGCATGCCAGCTACTGTTGAGGCCAATCAGTTTCTTAAGGCAATGCATTTATAATGATATATAAAGATGAATCATATAACACGAGATCCGGGTGTTATTGGATCATCTAGCATAGTTGCATTATTGGAAAACGGACTGGCCACCCCAATCTAACCTACTTACCCAAAAAGAACTCTCAGATAATCATATAGCAATGCCCCACGATCATATAAAAGTCTACAGGAGTAAGTTGGAAAAAAGATTTAACATGCATCAATTTAGGGGGGCTTCTTTCTCAAAAAAACGAATTATGTGGATTCTGTCCATTCCGTGAAGAAATGGAGAGCATGTAGGTTCAATTCAACATTAAAGTCGGCAGTCTTCCAACGGAAATCACACTGAGCATATAAGCATAATGGAAGATGTAAAATACAAGAAAACTACAATCTAAACAGGAATTCAAATGTGACGGAAAACATGTTTTGGCATGGTTTATCAGCCTATCGTTGAAGTGAAAATGCATGAATATGTGCGGCTTATGAGCACCCTGACCTGCTAGGACATTTAATTTTCAATAGATAACACACTATTTTTGAAAATCTATATAGAGTGCAATGATTTTCTAGAAGACGGAAGGAATGCATAGGAACATTTACGATTGAGGAAACTCTTGCGTTCCACATATATAGAAGTGTTGTTCTCCAGATAGAGATGGTTATTACACATGAAACCAGCATAACTAGTACATATTACAAATGTAACTTACAAAGCTAAATGATTATATAGAGAACGTGCTTCATATTTATCAATATAGTCAGGACTGAGTCTGCGACAGTCCGAGTCGTGTGTATCCTCGAAGATCTAATTTTCAGCTTCAGCACAAATTAATTAACTACTGTAACCATGAATAAACATAACACAAACTCCCTGTCGACAGAACTAGATTACCAGTTAAGTTGGGATTTTTCATAGCTTACGAAATATTAAGGGTTCCCTGCCACTTTTCATTATGTCATTCAAATGACCTTGGTCAATAGATCTCGCATTTTTTCTACCAGCACAGCTTCTTTCAACATATGTTTTCGTCAGTTTCATCCTTAGCATTTCAAGTTTTCAACTAATTCCATGATTACTATATTACAAATATCCAAACAGATTCCATGATTACTATATTACAAATATCCAAACAGACCTGTTGTTCGGCACTGACTGCCCCAGATGATCCACACATGTGGACCTTGGTTTCCTGGGTGGGTCTGACACAAGGTGTGGCTCAGATGCTTGCGGTGTTGTTGGCCAAGGTGGCAGCCCTGTTTCCTGTGGTAGTTTCTTCCCTATGGACGGAGCGCCTGAGCGTGCTCATATGGAAATTGTGATTTGCCCAACGGAGCAGGAATTTAGACGCAGAGGTCCGATGCCTCTTGCTCTCACCATATGCAAGGTGGATCGGTGGAAACTTTCTATTCACAGGCAGGGGAAACAGCCTTTCGGGTCGTGGCTGCATGTGGTAAGATCCACAGTAGTTGAGGTTGTTGGTGATGAGTCGTCAAGGAAAGGATTGAGCAACTGCTGGAGGCTGGGGAAGCGACTGAAGATGCAGAGGGGTCGTTGGTTGGTGATAGGGTGTTGAGCACGCATGGTCAGATGGCACGTTGTTTGAGGGTGGTGTTGGTGAGGGGCTCCCCTTCTGTTGCTAAATGAAGATCCTCTCCTTAAATGTCCGGGGTCTGGGACAACCGGACATAGGAGGGCGATTGGTGTGCTTTTGGGGGTGTGGAAGGCGGATATTTTTTGCTTGCAAGAGACAAAGCTTGAGGTTTGGACCGTTTTTTGTGGCACGAGGTGGCAGGGTCCCATTTTTCTAATTATTATGCTTTGTCGTCTATAGGTGCTTCGGGTGGCATTTTGGTCGGCTGGAACGGTGATGTGGTGGAGATTGTGGACTATGTGTGTGACACTAGGGTCTTATCCATGATGTTCCGAAGGGTGGCTGATGGCATGTTGGTGTGGTTTTCGGTTGTTTACGATCCTACGGGATTTCACGTGTCAATAATGCTGTGGGATGAGCTTCAGATGGTGTGCTCACGGTTCTTGAATGTGGCTTGGCTAATTGGTGGCGATTTCAATATCACTCCTTTGGCTTCCGATCGTCCTCATGATAGGGGTGATTTGGATGATGGATCTCCCGCTTTCCTCTTGGTCGTGCTTGGACCATTTTCTTGACTCAGTGGGCCTTCTGGAGAATTTCCCGTTGGGCTCTGTGACGACATTGTCGAGATCATACTCGGTAACTCGGATCATATACACCGATTTGACGGGACTCAAGCGATGGTCAGCACCTAAGTAGTTTGTTTCGCTTTGGGTGCTCCTAGATGTAAGAGGCGGGTTTAGGGAAAAGGTCACTAGGTTTTGGTAGGAGCAGTTAGTGTCTGGCTTGGTTTCTAAACAAAAGGCAGATAAGTTTAGAACATTGTGTTGCATGTTGATTCCTTTCGATAGAGAGTGTCACGTCCTTAGAGACCAAGAAATGGATGTGAGACGAGCTAAGGTGGTGCACCTCGACCATTTGAAAGATACCAGGGAGCTGTAGGAGAACAAGAGGACAACAATATGTGAGCAAAAATGTATCATGTTAAAAGAGGACAAGAAGGGGGGGATTGAGTAGAAACATCGTTAGAAGTAAATGTTGTTGAAGGATGCGAACACGAGGTCCTTTCATGTGTCAGCTAATGTACGCAGAAGGCACAACTTGATTCACTCATTGATGTAGGTGGGGATAGCTGGTGGGGGATCAACCTATTGGTGAGGCAGTGAGGCGTCACTATTTTGAGCTCAGCAAATGTGGTCTTTACAATAGTGCCAGATTGACAGGAAGATATATCATGCTTTTGACTGATATGCAGTCAAAGGAGTTGGTGCGACCTTTCTTGCTTTCGGAGGTCAAGCGTGCCACTTTTGATTTGAATGTAGATGGCTCTCCAGGATCGGATGGCTGCTCGATTTTCTTTTTAGGGAGTTACGAGACTTGGTGGGGCGGGAGACTTTGGAAGTGGTGGAGGAACTTCGCCTGATCAATGGTGGTTTTGAGCAACAGAACAAGTCCTTGTCGTTCCTTCTTCCTGAGATTGATGTGGTGAGGCGGGTGGAGAACTTACGTCCTATTGCCTTATTAAACGTTATTTATCAAATTGTGGCGAAAGTCCTTGCCAACAGGATGTTGGAGATTCTAGGTGTTATTATTGATGCAGCTCAGACGACTTTCATCGTCGACATGATAGATGGTGTTGTTTCGGCTTCTTAAATTGTGGCGAAGTGGCAGATAAAGAATACAAAGGGGTTCATGTGAAAGGTGGATTCTCAAAGGCCTATGATTGTGTGGATTGGAGGTTCATTTGGGCATCCCTTCATCATAGGAGCTTCCCAAGTGAATGGATTGCTTGGATGAAAATATGCATTATAACATCTTCTCGCGTAGTTTTGCTGAATGGGAAGCAAGAGGGAGGCTTTTTCCAGTCTCAGCGCGAAGTGAGGCAGGGGTGCATATTGGCTCCATTGGTCTTTGTCGTGGTTGCGGATGCTCTGACGAGGACGGTGTTGAAGGCTACAGAGGGGGACTTTTTGGTGGGCTTCAATCCACGGGAGATTTCCATCTACATGGTCTAATCAAGGTTCGCAATATCGTGATATATCGACGACATATCGTCGATATATCGGTATCGACGAGATGTGGGTATCGATATTCATATATATATATATATATCCTTTTCCATTATATCGACCGATATCTCGTGAGATATCGACAATATATCGTCATATTGAGCCATATCGCTAAAAAATGATTGGTTTCTATACAAAATTTCTCAGATATTGATCGATACTACCGATATTTCGTCGATATCTATATATATCAATGATATTATCCTTGCAAGCTTGATTTCATTACTTATTTTGCTACTCCTAGTATTAAAACACATTGTGAATTATATATTTTATTTCGGGACCCCTGTCCAATAGGGTATGGTACGCATTGCCTCAAATTTTGACGAAAATCGGCTGAATTTTGATCAAATTTTGGTTTCGATAAATTACCGAATTCGACCGAAATGGCCAAAATGACCGACATGGGGGCCCTAGTTAGGGCTGTCAGGAAAGCTCGAGCTCGATGAGCTCAACTCGAGCTCAGCTCGTTAAGGGCTTGCGAGCCGGACTCGAAACCTTAACGAGTCCGAGCCTGAGTTGGATTTTATGGCTCGTTAGCTTATCGAGTCGAGTCCGAGTTGGGCATTGTTCAACTCGAAAACTCGACTCGATAACTCGTTTTCCCTCTTAATAAAAATTAAAAACATATATACCAAAACTTCCACATTTGAGTTTGATATAAAATAGAGGTTAACATTTTTCTTGCCCAAAAAACTACAAAAAAGAGTATAAAAATCAAAATTACAAATGTCATTTGCATAATTTAATGCATAAAATGGAACAATGACTCATTAAGAGGTTCATGAGCTTGCTCATTTTGAGACTCATGAGCCAGCTCAGAAACTCATGACTTGATAAGAGGCTCGTGAGCCAGCTCATTTTGAGGCTCGTAAGCCAGCTTAGAAACTCGTGGCTCGATAAGAGGCTCGTGAGTCAACTCGAACTCGACGAGTTCGAGTTCGAGTTGGTGATCCAGGGCTCGATCCTTATTGAGTCCGAGTTCGAGCCTTAGGTTTCTTATCGAGTTCGAGTCTGAGTTGAGGCCAACTCGGCTCGTTGAACTCGATAGACACCCCTAGCCCTAGTACAAAAAATGACCAAAATTTCATTTCAGTCGATTATCGAAATAGCGACCAAAACCGACATTTACGGCCTTTGGTACGACAAGAGGTGCATACGATAATTCTTCAATTGGTGGACTTCGTCCACTTTGCAATAAAGATAAAAAGAAGTCTAATGCTGATCAAGTTAGAATCACAGGTCCAAAATATATCTCAGCAGTCAGCAATCAGCATTCATCATTAACAACTCGATATGTTATAGTGTGCTAAGTACACCTCACTCTTGTATATAAATGTGTATTTGTATGTTATTTATTATTTTAATAATTATGATAATATTAATCCATTAAAATTTTCTTTTGCACTATTTTCGAGATTTCCACCAACATCATCGATATATCTTGATATATCCATGACATATCATTTTTCGAGCAAACCGATACGATATCGATATCAATATTTCCTACCTTGGCTCTAGTAAGCAAATGATACCATTTTTTGTGGAGGATCAGTCAACATCTGCGGAAGGGATGCGCAAAGTTCTTGAGTTGTTTGGGTTAGTCTTTGACAAGGTCTTAAATGTCAGATTTCGTTTCATTTTGGTGATGGACCGAAACGAAATTTCAGTCGACACCATTTCGACCGAATTTCGATCACCCACTGAAATCCAAATTCAACCGAAATTAGGCCGAACTTTGCCGAAATTTGATCCCATGGTCTTTAACCTCCGAATCACTTAGGTGAAGTATGTTTTTGTTCCTTTTGAGATGAATGAGGAGGTGGCTTTTTGTGAGGTGGCTTTGTAGACATCGAGGGGGGCACCGATCATGTACCTTGGGATGTCATTGGTGGTTAGTAAACTAAGGCAAGTGGATAGGGCTCATGTTGAAAAAAAATGGAGAAGAAGCTGGCAAGTTGGCGTGTGACTTGTTTGTCTAGATGTGGACGTCTAGTCCTGTTGAAGGTGATTCTCTCGGATATGTGTGTGTGTGTGTGTGTTCTTGTTTACACGAATCTTACATGTGGGGTGAAGGTAAAGTTGGAGGCGATTATGTAGAGATTTTTTTGATCCACCTCAGGGGAATCTCAGGAGGCGTCATTCATGGGATGGAAAACTTTGGTCCTTCGGGAGGGGGATGGTGGGATGGGATTCGAAGTTTGGATGAGATGAAAAACTCCCATTTTGTGAAGTGGGTGACTATAATTTAGGGAGGAGGCTCCGATCTACACTGTAGGATGTTGCGGTCGATCTATGGTGTCCCTTGGGACCCTGCTTCGCAGGTTGCTTCTATTCATGGGCCTTCCAACTTTTTGAAGGGGATTTGTGTGGTGCTTCCACATGCGATCCCACTTTACGGCCAACTCTTGGTGACGGTCATGGCTTTCAATTCTAGATTGATGATTGAACTAGTTATGAGTTGTTACGCGCTTGTTTTCTGATGCAGCGTGACCTCAAATTATAGGGCCGAATTTTTAATTAATTTAGTGGACAATTTTATTTATGTTTTTTTAATTATCGTATCTCTAATTAAATAAATGAGATTGCATGTAATCTCAATCAATTAGTTGTTGATTTTGAATTTAAAAATAATTAGAGTCATTTTAGGATAAATTGGTTGTCAATTTAAATTAGTTTCTATTTTATTAATGTCATCCCTCCTATATAAAGGGATGACGGTCCAATGTTTTATTCAGTTGAGCGATAATTAAAATAGAGATTTTATCTCCCTCTCTATCTCCTCTCCTTCTCCTTCCCCACGTGGTCTTCACGGTTCTTCTTCTTCAACCCCTCGTTACCGACGAGTTTTTCTTCTCTCAACCCTTCCCTAATTCTTCCACCGAAAATTCTACCAAATATTTTATTTTCATCGTCGACGCCGAACCGCTTCTGCATCATTTGGTATCAGAGTATGGCCTACATATCGTCCTCACGATCTGACGATCCGTCTTGACATGCGCGCCGACACGCGACGACACACCATCGTTCGACGGAACGACAACGGCGAGCCGACGAAGCCCACAACGAGAAAATGAGAAGCATGCTACTCGAGATACAAGCCAACGTCGAATCCATGCGTCGAGAACTTAGGGCTGATTTCGAGTACCTACGCGCCAAATCAAAGCCGCCAACCAACGAACGCGAAGCTGACGACGAGTATCTCGCCATCGACGACGGAACGGCCGCTGTCCAAACCGTTTCAGAGGAAGAAAGGGCTGAAACGCTTGTTGTCCAGGAGGTTTCGGACCAGCCCCCATCACCAACGGCGGCCCCAATGGCAGTCCCACCACCCCCCCCCCAGCGGCTCCCCAGACCGTCCAGATCCTTGCCGCACTACCGCCGGCCCCTCCCGCTGCCCCACCACCACCTCCGCCCCCTCCCGCGCCCTCTGGCCCCCTTCCCACAACCACGGCAGCCCCATCCCAACCCCCCAGACCCGCCAACGCCCACCCCGGTTTCCTCAACCCTCGCCGCACCTCCGCCTCCTCGCGTCACTGCTCCTCCCCCGTATAGCCCCTCCCGCCTACAGCTCTTCCTCGCCACCGCGCCCACCTACCCCTTCCCCGATCCCTCTCTTTCCCGCCGCGTCGCGACCTCCCCCCCACCCCGGTTGTTGCCGCACCGCCCAGTCACCGATGCCACCGCCCCCCAACTGTCGCTACCTCCGTGCGAGTACAGCCACCCCCACCACCACGCGAAACGCCACACGCCCGCAAACCGTCAGCACGATCGAAATCGGGATCGCACGCCCCGCCCTGGCCCTCCATCGCCGCCATGACCTGCCGCCACTTATCAAGGGTGCGCAGAACCCTAACCAAGTTGTTTTCGGCAGGTGCATCCCTGAAATCAAGGGGTGAAGTATTATTGACTTGGAAGTTTTACAAGGGGACCCCTCCTCAAAAAAATATTTATCAAAAGAGCCCAGTGGAAGATAAATTAAACTATGGAGTTCTTTCAAGTGAAGGGGTAGAATATTTTCAGCCATACCCCTCCGTGGAAAGAAATTACAAACGTAATGTTGAAAAAGGATCTAATTGCAAGCTACAATTTCAAAGACAACTTCTCCAACGACGCACCTACATCAAGCAAACGGGAGACGAATTTTTAAAGCGGAGGAGAGTTGATGCAGCGTGACCTCAAATTATAGGGCCGAATTTTTAATTAATAGGTGGACAATTTTATTTACGTTTTTTTAAATTATCGTATCTCTAATTAAATAAATGAGATTGCATGTAATCTCAATCAATTAGTTGTCGATTTTGAATTTCAAATTAGTTAGAGTCATTTTAGGATAAATTGGTTGTCAATTTAAATTAGTTTCTATTTTTGTAATGTCATCCCTCCTATATAAAGGGATGAGTGTCCAATGTTTTATTCAATTGAATGATAATTAAAATTGAGATTTTATCTCCCTCTCTATCTCCTCTCCTTCTCCTTCCCCACGTGGTCTTCACGGTTCTTCTTCAACCCCTCGTTACTGACGAGTTTTTCTTCTCTCGACAGTCGACCCTTCCCTAATTCTTCCACCGAAAATTCTACCAAATATTTTATTTTCATCGTCGACGTCGAACCCCTTCTGCATCATTTGGTATCAGAGCATGGCCTGCAGATCGTCCTCATGATCTGACGATCCATCTTGACATGCGCGCCGACACGCGACGACACACCATCGTTCGACGGAACGACAACGGCGAGCCGACGAAGCCCACAACGAGAAAATGAGAAGCATGCTACTCGAGATACAAGCCAACGTCGAATCCATGCGTCGAGAACTTAGGGCTGATTTCGAGTACCTACGCGCCAAATCAAAGCCGCCAACCAACGAACGCGAAGCTGACGACGAGGATCTCGCCATCGACGACGAAACGGCCGCTGTCCAAACCGTTTCAGAGGAAGAAAGGGCTGAAACGCTTGCTGTCCAGGAGGTTTCGGACCAGCCCCCATCACCAACGGCGGCCCCAATGGCAGTCCCAGCCCCCCCCCCCAGCGGCTCCCCAGGCCGTCCAGATCCTTGCCGCACTACCGACGGCCCCTCCCGCTGCCCCACCACCACCTCCGCCCCCTCTGGCCCCCTTCCCACAACCACGGCAGCCCCATCTCAACCCCCAGACCCACCAACGCCCACCCCGGTTTCCTCAACCCTCGCCGCACCTCCACCTCCTCGCGTCACTGCTCCTCCCCCGTACAGCCCCTCCCGCCTACAGCTCTTCCTCGCCACCGCGCCCGCCTACCCCTTCCCCAATCCCTCTCTTTCCCGCCGCGTCGCGACCTCCCCCCCACCCCGGTTGTTGCCGCACCGTCCAGTCACCGATGCCACCGTCCCCCAACTGCCGCTACCTCCATGCGAGTACAGCCACCCCCACCACCACGCGAAACGCCACACGCCCGCAAACCGTCAGCACAATCGAAATCGGGATCGCGCGCCCCGCCCTGGCCCTCCATCGCCGCCATGACCCGCCGCCACTTATCAAGGGTGCGCAGAACCCTAACCAAGTTGTTTTCGGCAGGTGCATCCCTGAAATCAAGGGGTGAAGTATTATTGACTTGGAAGTTTTACAAGGGGACCCCTCAAAAAAATATTTATCAAAAGAGCCCAGTGGAAGATAAATTAAACTATGGAGTTCTTTCAAGTGAAGGGGTAGAATATTTTCAGCCATACCCCTCTGTGGAAAGAAATTATAAACGTAATGTTGAAAAAGGATCTAATTGCAAGCTACAATTTCAAAGACAACTTCTCCAACGACGCACCTACATCAAGCAAACGGGAGACGAATTTTTAAAGCGGAGGAGAGTTGATGCAGCGTGACCTCAAATTATAGGGCCGAATTTTTAATTAATTTAGTGGACAATTTTATTTACGTTTTTTTAAATTATTGTATCTCTAATTAAATAAATGAGATTGCATGTAATCTCAATCAATTAGTTGTCGATTTTGAATTTCAAATTAGTTAGAGTCAGGATAAATTGGTTGTCAATTTAAGTTAGTTTCTATTTTTATAATGTCATCCCTCCTATATAAAGGGATGAGTGTCCAATGTTTTATTCAGTTGAGTGATAATTAAAATTGAGATTTTATCTCCCTCTCTATCTCCTCTCCTTCTCCTTCCCCACGTGGTCTTCACGGTTCTTCTTCTTCAACCCCTCGTTACTAACGAGTTTTTCTTCTCTCGACCCTTCCCTAATTCTTCCACCGAAAATTCTACCAAATATTTTATTTTCATCGTCGACGCCGAACCGCTTCTGCATCATTTTCCCAAATCGTTTGCTATGGTAGCTTCTTTTGGGACCTCCGTAAGGGATTGCTGAGAGGCCCTCTATTTTGTTATGAGCTTTCTGGCCGACGATTTGTAGAGTTTCTACGTCTTCTGGAGACTCTGTCGATATGCAAGGGAAGATATTAGGGACCAATGGACCTATGGTAATGGATATTTTTCTGTTCAGAAGGCATACTTGACTTTATATCGGACGACGGTCTTTGATCCAGCAAGCGCTTTAGATAGGTTTACCGACATTTAGAGGTGGAAGGTCCCACCAAGGGTGAGGATTTTTGTTTGGTTGCTACGCAAGAATCACCTGTTGACCGCGAAGCGGCGAGCTAGGTTTTCCCAATGTTGGTAGCAAATGTCAACGATGTATTGTAGGGAGCGAGGATGTTGAGCACCTCTTCTTTCTTTGCCCGATTGTAAAGGAGGTGTAGGCAGCATCACATGTGGAGCTGGATTCAGCAATTAATTGAGCTGACTTTTGGAAGTCGATGGCTAATTTGGGAAACGCAAGTGATCATAATAAAGTGTTGGTGGCGGCTATTCTTTGGTCCATATGGCTTGCACAGAACGAGAATATTTCCCATGGAGAGAACATATGTGGAAAATGTTATAGAGCATGTGAAATATTTAAAAGCTTTTTGATCTTTGTAACTCCTTTTTGATACTTTTTGTGAATATATAAAGCTTACAGGTGGGTGTCTATACAACATCACACCCTCTTTTTCCTCAAAAAAAATCGGAACAAGAAGCTGCTGATTAAATTTAACTGAAGGAAAATATGTTCATTTCTGATATAATCACTTTGTAAGGAAAATTGTGATCATTTTGGCAAGTCCATACACATTAGACATCAAGCTCATAGTGACCTTGAGAAAGAAACTCGTTGGACCTTCATCTGACGGAAGCTTGGACAAGTTCAGCTTCATTGTGAGGTTATATCCATCCTTCGGAGGATCGAGAATCTGCACAAAGGGACCATAAGCTGCCTTCACAGCTTCCATAGCACCAAATGGCAGGGAATCAACAAAAACCGTCTCTGCTGGCGGCATTGGAAGGGCAACCGATATCAGAATGAACTGGGGATGCTTTGTAGAGAACTGTCAATATTGGTCATTTCCACCATAAGATATTCTATATCATTCCATCGTGAATCGTGATCAAGAACTACATCACAGACAAAAAAAAATAGAAGGTTCAACCTGAACATGATACCGGATATCATCAAACTCGATTGAGTGGCAATCAAGATCAACCGATTTCTCTGGGCTACAGAATCACAGAAACAATTATAGAAGCAACAAGTTAGACGCTTTGGGGAGGAAAACTAAATAAATTCACCTTGCAACTGCAATCAAATAGTCCATTCGCTTCAGCATTTAAGCCAAACATTTCATAACATAACATCCATTTTCATGTTTGTTTCAGCATTTCTCGGTGTCTTTTGTAACCGATGAATTCATTGAGCATATTTATGATGACCACATAACTAAATTAGAATGCACAAGGTCCCTAGAATATATTGCTTGCAACGAAAACAAGGTAGCAAAAGAGTCACATCAAACCAAAGTTAACGTGAAAACAAGCAGAACCAAAACGGCAATGTTTTCACACTTCCCGGGAAACAGCCAAAAAACACAGAAAATTCCACCTCCAAATCCCCAAAGAAAAAAGAAACCAACCTCGAACACTGCAAAAGAGCTACAAAATCAAATCTTTAACGACCATTCACAATTAAAAACCCTAAATTTCCACAAGAAACCACCGCATAGCAACCGGAACCCTAGAATCATCGACCAAAACACAGGGAATCGTCGAGAACACGACTAGAGTTCCGCCAAAGCGGGGACGGGATTTCATCGATTAGGGTTAGTGGTTTTACTTGAGAGCGCGGCTCTGGAGGGTGTTGAGGAGGAACCTCGACGACGTCTGGAGCAATATCATGTCCCCGAGATTCGATTTGGGATTCGATCGACAGGATGCGAGCGATCTCTCTCGGAAAGATTGAAATTGGAGATTTGGGTTCAGATTCGTATTCCTCGACAGTGTAGCGGGAGGAGGGGAAGGTTCGCAGTGCGCTTCTCTCTCTCTCTCGAGGGGATGACGCCAGTCGCCAGTCAGAAGGTCTCCTTTGCAGATGAGAATATTTTTTATTGCACAATAGAACTCGACCTCTTCCTCTTCTTCATTGGGCGTAAACAGTTGTTCTTAATTAAAGAATAATAAAATAGTACGACCACCGGCAGACTTTATTTCTAGTTGAAATTCTCTATGGAGAAGGGTGGCTATGGAGTAGAGATATGGTATCATATTTAACGATGCAAACGGACGGTTACGGATACAGATATAGATATTATTATATCTTTATTCATTTCAAAAATATTAATACGGATACGGATATCATATATATATCAAAAATTGAAAATCGTATCCTTAAATACGGATACGGATTCGAAATCGGATAATTATGATTCAGATACGGATATTTAAGACACGGATACGGATTATCCTATAAATATTAAGTGTCTCCTCATACTTGTGATTAAAAATGATGTCTTTACGAACTTGTGATTGATGGACGAATAACCCTGAATTCAATAAACTTACGATGCTACATAATAAATAAGAAAATAAATTAAAATATTGAATGAAATAAATTGAAGAGCATATATGCTCTTCAATTTAAAATTATATGATAACGTACCTCTGTCTTCCTTCATTTGAAATGTTTTCAAAATATAGGTAATACTGTAACATTGTAACCAACTAATAAGATAAAGGTGATATGGTATATTTCATGAAACGACATTATGATAAATTATACAAGTTTATTACTTTTTTTTGACATTTCATGATGAGATACAATTTCGTGTCAGAGCTACGTTGAGGCATGCAAAATATTTGTGAAGCTGAAATATTACTGAAAATATGGATAATACGGATATCCGTATCTGTATCCACGAAAAATATATACATCCGTATTCGTATCCGTATCCAGAAAAAATCCTATAATGGTATCCGTATCCAAATCCGTATCCGCAAAAAAAAATTAGTATCTGTATCCGTATATGCTAAAATCTGAAAAAGTATATCCATATCCGCTTTAGCAGATACGGTAGCGGACGGATACGAATATATCCGTATCCGGTTGCATCCCTATTGGTTGGCACGTATGTTTTCTTAGCAAAAGTGAACAGGGGGTGGATTGAAGGGATCACGTAATTAGAAACATCTCAAATCTCGAAAATGGTGATATGGTTTGCTTTGTACAATTTTATATGAATCAATATATATACAATTAATCTCGAAATCCAGTGATTTAAATTCCAGTTGGTTGTTATAGAGTTAAACGTTCTCAAAGGGAAATTCATTGTGGGTAGGGTTGTGCACGGTTCACAGATTTCACGATTATCCAACCCGATCCGTATGGATCGATCCTAAATCAATTGGTATCCAAAGAATCGCATTGGATCGGAGTATCCAACCCTATTTGACCCATGACATACGAGGCTCCGATCCAATGGTCAACGAATACTATGGATCAACCCATCTCACAACTCCTCCAACTCGGACAATGTGTATGGGTCTACCTAGGTGGTATTCATTAGGAATGCAAATGTACGAATACATATAAGGGTACAACTGTTACCATGTCCTTATCCATTTTTTAATACGAATAGGGATGTCGATACAGATATTGACGAATATGAAATCTATAATGGTGCCATATCTTTACAAAATAGATAGGTAAATCGAATACTAATGAGTTTACATATAATATTAGAAATAGTTTATGCCAAATGTCCTTATATCATAAAAACCATGCCAAATATTATACATATATATATATGAACAGATTTACAGATACAGATATAGATTATTGTAGATATCCAAATGATATATATTCATATTTATTCTGAAATGGATACTGATACGGATGTCAAAATCTTAATAAAATAAATACAGATACATTCATTTTCGTTATATTTAAATTGTCAGATGCGTCGGTTAGCTCTATCAAGATAGAGATACATGTATCTTAGGCGTAGCTCAAAATAATTAAGATTTATGTCTGATCCATAACTATATCCGACATGCAAGCAATCGACAACAATTCATGTTTCGGCAACGATGTTTGGGTGGGGTGGGGCTCCTTCGCCCACTGCTTTGTTCCCCATATTTTACATAGAATTGCCTTTCTTTTCATTCAAACCACATTAATATATGTTCCTTATTTGAAGAAAAAGATTTTAAAAAAATCATCAATGTAATCATAATTAGATAAGTAGGAACGTAGAATTCATAATTACGAGAAATTTATGTTTTAATGTTGAAGATGTCGAAATATAGTAGAAGTCCATGCCAAAGCAGCTCCTCGAATATCGATATGAAATTGTCCCATTCTACATTGATATGTAAGTGTCAAATTGATATATCGGTGTGCCATCTGACATATTCATTTCATACATATTTTGACTCCGAACATTTAAATTTTAAAATATAATCTTAAATTTTTTAGTGTTTGATTTTTTTGTCTTTTAAGGCCCGTTCGGTTGGGGGTTACCCTCAAACTCCACATTCCTAACCCACTAGTGGGGCCCACTCCCTTCCCATCAGAAAAATTATATATTATACCATCATATAATCTAAAAATCATAAAATACTCAACTTCTACTCACTATTCCAAACTTCGATATAATCACATCACAACAACTACCCACTTTTTCAAATTTCAATATAATCATATCATAATAACTACTCACTTTTTCAAATTTCAATACAATCATATCACGCAAACCCTCCCAACTCTTAACCTACCAACCAAACACACAAACACAGAAACGGGTTATCTTCCCCCGGATAACCCACGAACCAAACACACCCTTATGTTTTAACACAAAATCCTATTTTGGAAGCTTTAACAATTTTTGTTTGGCTTGCAACTAATTCATTTGGATCCACGGATACTCACGGATAATCCGATATTCAATGGCTATCCAATCTAATGGGTAACCATTTGATTGGAGCAGGTTGATCCGTTGATCCGATATCATGGATTGGATCGGGTCAACTCCAAATGGAGCGAGTTTTCGTCCCACGAACACCCCTAATTGTGGATGCTTTGGTGATTTATTATCAAATCTAAGTGGTAGTATCAATGAGGCCGAATGGATCGTGTTATTCAGCATGACACCAAATGCTCACCTCTTCAAAATCCCAAGACCTCCATGAGGGTCCAAGGAGTATTCCTTCGACTGCACGTAAGAACTTAATAAAGCTAAAATAAGAAATTATGTAAGTTAACAGAGATCACTTGGTGTTATTCATGGTATTCATTATCGAAAACCATAAAAAATATGGAGAAGAGGACTTTCAATGTGTGAGAGGGGAGAGAGTGGGGATAAAGAGTTTTTTTAAAGGTAAATAAGTATATTGATTTAGAACAAAGTATAGAGAAATTGAAGTATTTTCCCCCACACAAAATCCCAATAGATGAGAGTGGGAAATGTTTAGAGGAATAGTCTAGACAATAGATACAAGTCACCCAGAACAGGCATTCGTGGCGGCATCATGTACCGATAATGTTGAGGTCGTTCAGAATTTGACGGGCAATTGACGTAGTAGGAGTTGCATATCCCTCCGCCCATCGGCGGTTTCGTTCCCGCCAAATCCACCAAATAGAGGTCGCAATAGCAGTCAAGATTCTTAAGGCCAGCACCTTGTCTCGGGTTTTTATAGTCTTCACCCAGTCGAGGATCACAGGAATATTAGACCCATCCGCAAAAGATGGCAGCCACAGTTCATCCGAAACAGTGGACCAAATATCCTTCAAGTAGGGACATCCCCAGAACAGGTGATCACAGGACTCACTTGGATGGGTGCATAGTAAGCAGTTGCCAATGGCGCACAGTCCCATCCTAATAAGCCTATCACGAGTGGGTCGCTTGTTGCAAGCCACCCTGAACAAGCAACATATGTGTTTGGGGGCTATCTTAGAGCCCCAAACTTCCTTGCAGTAGATAAAGATGGGACCTTTAGAACGGACATGGTCGAAGCACGATCAGAAGGAAAAGCTGATAGGAGAAAGGGCCTACTTGTAGGGGGCAAGACTATACTAGAGCGGCGGTGATGGTGTCTCTACATCTCAAGAGAGTCTTCCACTGAAGAGAGGCACTTGGTGAGATAGGGACATCCCAAAAAGACTCCCCCCGAAGATAATTTGAGCGTCGATAATCAGCCCAAATAGAATTGTCGGCGGAGAGGAACCTCCACACCCACGCAACCCTGGAGGCATGTTGAAGGTCCCCAAGAGACCTGATTCCAAGTCACCCTTTCGATTTAGGATGGCAAATATTTTTCCAATATAGGTCATGCCTTTCGTAGTCCCATAGAAAGTCAGCACATAAAGAGGGGACCTTAGCGATGGTCGTAGAGGAGATCATAAAGCAGTCAGTCCAATAAATTAGAATCCCCGTATGACAGAATTAATAAGCTCTATTCTGCCCGCCATAGAGAGCATTCGTGCCTTCCAACCACAAAGAAGAGAGCAGACTTTATCTGCAAGGACCTTACCTGCAGTAGAGCAACCAAATTTTTGGGAGAGGGGGATTCCAAGGTAGGTAGTGGATAAGTGTCCCCAAGACCCGCATGTTCCTTAATGAAGGTGCATATCCTTAGTATCATGGTACACATGAAATATCGCATACGATTTATGGACATGACGCTAAGCATATCCCTAGTCCAGATGTATTTTATACACCGCAGTGTGCTTCTACACACATGGAATGTATCACACATTGCATTATGCGCCCTCCTCTTCTTCCTCTAGTAATGCACGCATGTATATCAAGTTAATAATCACCAAATTGATCTTTATCACTGTTATGTTTTCCATCTCCTGGGCCAAAGCAATGTAGTTGACAATCTAAACTAATATCTTAATCGAAACCAATTAGACATTTAGGAATGTCACCATAGATATTAAATATTCATAAGCCTTGCATATAGCATGGATGCCCATAAATAAAATAATGAAGTTCAAATGAATTACAACATCAATGACATATGAAACATAGGAGTTTGAAAAATAAACAACCGCAAGCATTCATAAAATCATGTAGGCTAGATGGGAAAAGGCCATAGCCTCACAGAGGCTTGTTGAGTTGGACAACAACCACAATGGCAAACTTTGCTGGTATATTCTTTACACGATTAAATATTATCCGCTCGTACGAATCACGCATACTATGGGCAAGTCGGATGTGGGCATCATGGGGAACCCCTGATAACAATGACTCGACTTCGTCGAGGAGCTCCTCCATTCCAGCATGGGGGTCCTTCGACAAAAGATTCCTAAGTTGCTTGAGTTGTAGTTTGATCATTTGCTCAACTAGTCTAACCACATCTTGCCCCACAACCTAGGATGCAAGAGGATTACCATTGATGAATTCCAGATTCTTCATCATTTGGATTAGTTATCCCTCTATTTTAAACTAATCAATTAACTTAACAAATATATAACCTAATTTAACATTTTACATATTGTAAATAATTCAGGTTAATTAACGTATATAAATAAGTACATAATGTATGTATGTATAATTTCTTTATTTTTTATGTTTCTAAAAGTCAAAAACTAAATAAAAATAGGCTTATGATATATATAATATATTGTACATTATTCATTAAATAAGAATACCGATAAATAATAAAACAAATAAAAGATGTGTTTTATTAATTAAAAATACTTATAAAAATAATAAGTATATATATATATATGGAAAAAATGGGGCTGCCCCCTGGGGGCAGCCAACATGGCTGCCCCCGCCCCATTTTTCGGCGTTTTTTTTATTTTTTTTGAAAAATAAAACTATGTATATTCATCCATATATCCCTCCTACATGCCATTCGAATTTCTCAGAAACAAAGACTCCTACGGCCTCCATCTCGATGGTATCGATTTAAAAAAATCATGTTACCGTTAAAAAATTACTGTCCGGATGGAGGCCGTAGGAGTCTCTGTTTCTGACGAAATTTGAATGGTATATAGGAGGGATATAGGGATGAATGTAAATGGTGTTATTTTTCAATAAAAATTTTTGCCCAAATAAGGCGGGGGCAGCCATGTTGGCTGCCCCTAGGGGGCAGCCACATATGACCCTATATATATACGATGTATTTTTAACTTTGAGTTCTTTATTAAAGTTATTTATCTTGAAAAGATAAACAACTTTTATGTTAAATACTTTTTCATTTAAATCCATTTATTATTATTTTTTGATTCTATAAAATTTAATTTATTTTCTTATTTTCTAATTTTCATGTCTTGTAGGTCATCAGTTCATTTGATCGTCCTCAAATGTAAAAATGATCAAAATAAAAAATGTAGCCCTAAATACATTTTACAATGTTCACGAATGACTCGAATGCATATAGAGTTATAGACTCAACTGTGCACGATATGATTTTTTGCGTGATATTTTACATTTATAAAATTTCAATTTTTTTATTTTGTATTTTTTATTTGATTTTCTATAGATGAATAATGTATGAAAAATCAAACATGGTGTAAAATAATGCAATGGATGTAAATGCAATCTTTTTGGATTTTTCTTGAATTGAGAAGAGGTCAGAATACATTTGTAAAGTCAGTTATTTACAAAAGAATCGGTCAATGGGCTCAAATCAGAATGTATCTTTTTCTTCACTTTTCTGATTTTTTTTGAATTTTGAATTTTATGCAATTAGTTATAATACAAGATGAAACAAAAGAAATGAAACATAAACAAGTAAAAAAAATCAAATATGCACATGAAATAATAAGTCAAAGATTAATAAATATGTAAAACATACAATTAGGTCTCCAAAACTCAATTTTCATAAATAAAATTCCGATTCTTTTGAATTTGGTCTTGATTTATAGACAATTGAGAATGCGAATTAATTCAAAAGTGAGTAAAGTAAAATTGGATATCGTATGTGAGAGATATCAACATTTACGACCTTTTATCCTGAAATAGGGTTTGAATTTATTTCACACATATTCAAGTAAGTTTTTTAATTCATTAATTAAGGTTAGTGATATGTATATAATAGAGTTAATTTTAGGTCAATTGGAGTTAGGATGAATTAATTAAAAATATGTGAAGTTAGGAGAATATTTACAAGTGAATATGAATGCAGAATGTAATGCTAATTTATGCAATTTTTTTACAAGTGCATGGATCTTGATTTTGACATATAAACATATGAATGAACCTAGTTTCTTGGGATGAAGCTCTATTTTCAGCTTATTACAGCGATGAATCATGGATTCATTAATATGGTCAACCTCTCTTCCCTTATTGGATATGATGTACCATAACACGATGCCCTTCATCACCTTAAAGTGACTCTTCTCCCATGAGAGCACCATATTCACATCTCTACATCTCTTGAGGTCTCGATCTAGCTAGGTGTGTGACATAATAATGAAATGAATCATCATGGACCGAGAAGCCATCAAGAATGACATCCAAAAAATCCCCAACCCTTTTGGCAAATACGATAATCGTGCATCGTTAAAAAGTGTCTATGGCATTGCAAAGCCCGAAAGGCATGCATCAGAATGCATAAGTACTGAAAGGACATGTGAAAGTAGTCTTTTCCTTATCCTGGTGTGTGATGGCAACTTGATTGTATCCTGAGTACTCATCCAGAAAATAAAAATATTCCCCCATTGCCAATCTCTCCAGGGCCTGATCAATAAATGGAAATGTGAAATAGTCATTCTTTGTCGTGACATTCAAGCTTCTGTAATCCACACAAACATGCCACGACGTGGATACTCATGTTGGATCTCCTATCCCTCCTCATTGGTGATGATCTGAAGCCCAGCTTCTTCATAAAAAAATAGGGGTGCCACCCACTTGAAGTCTGAGATGGGATGGATAAACACTGCTCCACACCATATCTCTATTTCTTTTTTCAATACTTCTTGTAAGATTGGATTCAATCTATGTAGGAATTCACGAAAGGGTTTATCATTCTCCTCAAGGTAAATGCGGTGTGAACAATGAGCGATGTTAATCCTGTGGAGATCTGACAATTTCCATCCTATGGCCTTGGAATTTTTCTCTAACATCTATAACAAGTGAATCTCATGTTCTTCGATCAACCATGAGCTTACAATGATAGGAAACTTTCCCTTAAGTCTTGCAAGGAATGCTTATTTTAGAATAGGAGGAAGTGATTCGAGCTCATGTAAGTCTATATCATCCAAAAGATATTTTTCTAACACTGCAGAATCTGGAAGTGTAGAGGACGTGGTTCAATCATGTACTATGTCTACTGCCACAAACTAAACCATCTCACGATTCAGATCACCAAAAATGTTTACGAATTCAACAAAAACTGCATCTGACTCGTCATACCCACCCTTTTGATTGTCCCGAGAGAAATAGAGCTGATAGGTCAAAAGTGACCTTTGTGTCACCATGGGTGTAGATGGATGCATAAAACATGTGATCCCGCATGAACTGGAAAACTGCACAATCGACACTGACCTCTCCAGATGAGAGAGACTCATCGAACATTACCAGCTTTTGTTTCCATGGCCCAACTCTCCCGATGACTCTACACTCAACCTCAAACTCGGAAGAACCTGACTCTGTGCTGGACTCTGAGTCCGGTCTCCGACATGTTTGCTTCATCTCTAGTTCCACATTTCCACCTGGAGATCGGAACTGTATCTTCCCATAATCATTAATCAAATAGTGCCACGATGATCCGCACGAAAGACCACCCTAAATTAATATGAGAATCTATCTAATTCCCTAGGACATTCTGATGAAAGTCCATTCATCTACCTTTATTCTTTCATTTTGTCTTTAAATCTCTAGCAGAACACATGTAAATATCAATAATTTGTATAAATTAGAATTCACCATTCATCTACACTTAGTCTCTAATTACTGTACAAATCCTTCTATTTAAATCCAAAATTAAAAGAATAAAGAAAGAAACTGAAAATAAGTGAAGTATCAAAGATATTGAATGTTCTTAAACCTCGAGACCAGTCAATATTGACTAGGTCGATAATGAATAAAATAGGGAGAGATAAGGGTCAACACAATGCACGGAAACCCTAATTTGAAACTCCAAAATATACAATTTTACTTTATTCTATTATTTTTTACACACTCCGAATAATAAAATGATCAACATGAAACTTGTACATAAAAATATATAAAAAATTACAAAAATATTTGCCAATAAAACTAATGTACAATGCGACTGGGATATAGAGATGAAATAGCCACAAACTAAACTTTGTAGATCAATATATTCTCCATATAAGCCCTTAATTCACCAAGCTAACCTCAATTGTATTCTAAATTATCTATTTAATGATTGCGATTTCATTAAAAATGGAGCTAAGATACAAAAGCCAGCTTTCCGGGGTCCCATTTGTATTATGTAACTGTATATTATTTCCTATATTTTATTCTTTACATTTTTGCTCTTCTTCTTTTAATAATTGTAAATATTATTTAAAATATATTAAAAAATACATAAAATAAAATAATTAAAATACACTTGAAATAAAATGCTATATACATGTATATTATAACTATAATGAACTTTCATGTATTTATTTATGTATGTAAATAAAATCAGAAAATAAAATAAGATTGTGTAAAATATGTATTTGATTATATTATAAATATATAAATATATAAATATGATTGCAAGTATTATAAATACAAAACAAAAATGAAATACGTAAAACATATGTATTTAAATCTACAAACATATATGTAAAAATTAACACCTAATAAATTAAGCTGCAAAATAAAAAAATCACTATAAAATAGCTTAAAAATAATAAATATTTTCATGCTTTAAGTTTTAATTAATAAAATCATTTGATATATATATATTTCTCATTGCATTTGGGCGATGCAATGCGTCGCTAATCGGAAACATCCTAACAAAATTTAAATATTTGCTTAAATCTATGTTGAAAAGATATGTCTGTCTTGAGGTAAATTCGTAAATAAGTTTTTTTAAATGCTATTTAAGAACTGTTTTCCGATTGTTTTACATTGGCTGTCGGCTATCTAAGACAAACCTTCTCGATTTACTGGTGCGTATAACCGGCCATAGCTGAAGATTAACTCAAGTATGGTTAGATGAAATTAAAAGGTAATAACATTGAGTTCAATGGGACTGCCCCTTGGAGGGAGCTAACTTGGCTCCCCCACCCCACTTCATCCGATTTTTTTATTTTTTTGAAAATTTCTTTCATAGAATTTCATCACTATATCAATATATTATGTCATTAAAATTTCATGCGAAACAGAGACTCCTACGGTCTCCATCCAGGCATTCATTTATAACGCAACAAAATTGTTAAAAACAACCCCTTCTGGATGAAGGTCGTGGGAGTCTTTATTTCACACGAAATTTTAATGACATAATATAGAGATATATTGATGAAAATCTACGAAAGAAAGAACAGTTGAAGCTAAGGCGGGGTCGACATCCAAGAGTCTGGATGTAATTCTAAATTACAGAAGGGTCAGATATTACAAAAGTATAGACGAGCATATATGTGAAGATATATATATTTTTTAATAGTAAACCTCCTTGGCTTCCGTTACTTTGTAGGGCAACTCCACTCGGCTAATGGCCACGACACTCGATGCCTCGTCCAAGCATTCCCTCATGGGCTCGTTCCTTCTCTCGGAGATCAGAGATCTCCTCGATCCATCTCCGTTTGAAGGAAGGCCTCGTCGATCAAAGATCAGAGCTAAGGGATGCATCTTTTTGACAAAAAAATGAAACGGATAATGCTGCACAAGCTAGTGTTCTTGAAATGGAGTCCATCGAAGAGTTCTGGGATCCGGAGATCTTGAAGACGAAAGGCCCTAAGCATTTGGTGGTGCAGAGAAATGGGATCATACAGTCGCGTGACTCTGAGAGGCATGTGGTTGTTGGCTTCGCTAAGATGCAACCGAAGTACATGCTGGTTCTAATGGGGGAATCGCAGCAGCTCGGAATGATTAATGGATTTTTCTGTTAATGATGGTAACGATACTAACACGGTTTTGCAATATTTGGATGATCTTGCCAATATTTCCCAAACTCGCTAATAGAAAGGTTACTAAGTGATGAAAAATCGAAATCTTTCTGAGGTTTCTTAAGGAATCATACCTCCGCTTTGATGGCTTATTTGATGTTGGAGTTGGATGCTTGCAGGTAAATGGATCGGCTTTCACCATTGGCCTGGTTGTCGTGTTTGGGTCATGTCTTAAGATTGGTTCGGTATTCTTCTGTGGAAGTGCTTCCAGTGGAGTTGTGTTCCTCAAATCGGAGGAGTTTAACCTTGGGAGGATGACCGAGTTGAAAGAAATCCCAGTTATGAAGAATGTCACCTCGCCGAAGAAGGCAAGGTAATTGATTTTGCGTCTAAGATTCTGTTTGATTCTAGATTGTCTCGAAAATGCAATGATGCCTACACACTTTTGGTTGAAGATGTTTAAAGCATTGTAGAAACAAGAAATCTCATGATTCATGTACTTGTATGAGAAAGTAATTTATGATCTTGAGTTGCAACACTCTGGAAATAGTCTACCCTGGAAAAGTTGTAAAAGTTGTAAAAGTTTAGGTGTATGGATTATAAGAATATATGATTACTACTTGACACCTAGAATGATGTCTCAAATAAAGAAGCTGCAAGTGATTGGATGCACAAAAATCAGGTTCCTTCTATACGGAACTGAGAATGCAACTACCTTGATTGTTGAAGATGTTGAAGGCATTAAAGAAAGAAAGGATACTAAGACAACTTTTGAGGATAAATGAAGATGCACCATATGAACAAGAGTTTAGCATACAATTATATGAGTAGAGGATTAGCATAAGCAAATTAAGTGGTTGCATTGGGTCCAACCATGCCAAGCCTATAAGCTTTCAGCATTGTTTTTTCTCGAAAACAATTCGAGTAGGCTTGAGTGTAAATGATTTCATGGGAAATTCCTTCTTGTTTGCTTCTAATTAAAATAGCAAGAAATGACTTAGCTAAATAAAAAAAATATATTGTAGATTTAAGTATTTTGGGGGTTGAATTGGGTCCACTAGCCAAACATCAATAAATTGTGATAGCCGGTGCTTTTTGATATCAATTTTTGCATTACACACAGGCTGTTGCATGAATATCTTGATTAGATCCAATTTCAAGTCTTAAAGGTGCTAAGTTGTTGCAATTTCATCAACATGAAAGACGAGATGCAAGTTCCTTCAGTTGGTTAAATAATACAAATTTGTTAAGACAATTTGATGGAAAAGGAAGTTTCGGTTTGTATTTAGTTGCTTGGTGCATCATTAACTGTTTAGACGGGCCAAATATCGAATATGCTCTGCATCTCAAACACGAAAATGTGATGGTACAAGATAGATATATTATATAGAGAAGAGCTACTTTTTTACAGAAGCAATTTGACTAAAGATATGCAGTTGATCTTGAATACACCCAACCTCCAATGCTTGTGCATGAGATGACAAAAATTTCCATGTCTACATCATCTTATGACTCCTATACAAGTTGCAGGGTAGGCGTCTTCTCGACGTCTTACCCTTTTTTCTCTCAAAAAAATCTCATGACTCCTATGTTGTAATATCTTAGAGTACATTTGCTTTTCAAAACAAAAATAAAATAGATCTTAGAACAATTTTCTGTTTTGGATTAGCATGTAACGGTCATGCTTTTATTGCTTAGTTACATCGTGCAGTTATTTTGTTTTTACTGGTTGTATGGTAACATTTTATTTAAATTAGAGATTGTTCGCAATGATAAATAGTAGTAAATTGAATAAGATTACACTACCTGGAAGGCGATGGTTTGAGCCTATGCTTGTCAGGACGTACAACTCTCCACTAACAGAATTGCTTTTGGCATATAGTCCAAATCTTAGTACAACTACAATAATGAGCACTTAGCTCTTTGAGGGTTCTTCTGCTTAAGAAGTGTCATGAATAACCATTTATTTATGTGTTGCATTCTATCTTCCCTTTTTAGGGTATTTATGTTGTTGAAGTCATTTGGCAAATATAGCTAATGATATACTTTTCTTTTTTACCTAGACCAGAATTCACACTCGAGTTCCCCGTCGCCACCACAAACCCTACCCCACGCCCCGACCGTCGTCGCTGCCACACAACAACATGCACCTTCTCTATGTGGTGTGGGTGCCCTCTCACTTTACGGGCTCCCTCCTCCGTGTGCGAGCCCCTAGCCACGCCTATGGTATAAAAAACTAACATCGAGGTTAGGCAACCCCATTTAACCTCACGACATGCGCCTCGGTCCTATTATTTGAGGCGTGCGCTTGCACCTCAGGTGGCTGAAGCGTAGCTGAGGCATGCCTCAATCAAAGCAAGGTGAGGCATTCTGCCAAGGCATTTTAGCCTTTTTCATTTTATGAGTGATATTAATTGCCCACTTGGTAGTTTTAGAAGCTTATAAATATATGCTTGCTAAGGATATATTTATACAAGATGAATGCCTAAATTTGATGTTTTTCGTCTTCATAACTTCAAATTTACCATTGTTACGACTTGCGAGTAACAAAAGCAAATGAAACTACTCAAGTCGAATTTCATTTCAAGACGTGGGTTCTTCCCACACAACTCCCGGGGTGGTGGGGGGTGGGGGCACCTGCTCCCTCTAGTGCCCCCCGACGAGACCCTCATGTTGGCAGGGAATGGTACGTCAACGTGCTTCGTCGTCCTTTTTGTATAGAGAAACTGTTATTCAACAATATTTTAGTGACAAATATGTATTGATTAATTTTTTCGTAACATCTTTAGACAATGAATCCATCTTTGATTTAATAGAAACTAGAGGATTTGCCCGTGCTTCGCGGCGGTTTTACAGAGGGGGTGGCAAGATATTGAAGTGGGAAGTATCATAAGTTGAAATAATGGAGTCTAAGTTGAAAAAAGTAGGAATTTTTGTGTAAGAAGACGGACTTTATATATTGCGTATCAAGTATAAAAAGAGTTGACGCAATCAATGGAAGGGAAGAAGACCTACTCACTGACCACCCATTTTTCAAAAATGTTCTAATGCCACCCAATCAAAAATATAATTTTCTATTTAATTAATAACATGTGCATTTCTCAATGAATTAAAAAAACAATGCCACAAGTTTTGCACTTGTTTAATGCAAAAAGATACAAAAATAATATCATGCACCCAACTTCCTGCCCACTGTGATCTTCTCCATGGTGGAGGTCCTACGACCTCAGCTCGCCTTACTGAGGGTAGTGCTCTTTCGATATGGTTGTGGTGGAAGCGGGCTCAATGCAGATCGCGACGGTGGTACTAATCCATGGGTGACAATTGAAGGTTGGTCTCGGTGCAAAGGTGGTCCTCACCTTGGCTCACACGGGATTGATTCGACGTGAAGAAGATTGGAATTGTTATAGCTTATAAATGGGTAATGAGAGTAAATTACTCTTTATGCGCCAAAGACGATTTCCAGGTGCTTGTTCCATAACTTGATATGTGAAGATGCAATTCTCTCTTCCATATCCTGCAAGAATCAAAGCTCTAAAATTACAAACCAAGGACTTGCTAAGGACTATGTCATCAGCGGTGAAACCAACCTCCTTGCAGTAAGTGCCGCACTCGAAATCGAGATTGTAAGAGTCTATTCCTTCCACTGAATCGAATTCAGGAGTCCATCCAAGTTCTCTTTCAGCCTTCTCAATAGATGTGAAAGAATGTTGCACAAGATTTAAATATTGCAAAAAAAACTCACCCATCATGTATGTGCATTTTTGGCTGAACTTATATATACACAATTTGTGAAAGCTTAAATCTATAGATATGTACCCCTGATCATGGAATGGGATAAACTTCTTCTTCCCAAAATCAAACTTCTTGGGTTAGTGAATAATTTCAGGTTTGGGGAAACCACCTGCTTGGAATTGAAGAAGTAAAAAGTTTTATCTACAACTTAGATTCATTCTTTTTTAGCCTTGCGGATTCTATTTGTGCAGTACTAATTAAAAGTTCTCTTTATCTGCAAAAAGTATCACTGCACAATTCATTAAAATGAAGATGTGCATCAAAACCAATATGATCAACACAAATATCTTGGTGCTTGCTCTCGTTAGACCATTACATGTGACATATTTAGACCCAGATATATTGTAGGCTTGCTTGCTTGATGTAGGTGACAAATCTTGCAAATTTATAAATATTTACAAAAGATAGAGATAATATTTAGAAATCAAGCAAAAAAACTTGTGTTA
Source organism: Ottelia alismoides (assembly GCA_037367405.1). Classification (NCBI taxonomy): domain Eukaryota; kingdom Viridiplantae; phylum Streptophyta; class Magnoliopsida; order Alismatales; family Hydrocharitaceae; genus Ottelia; species Ottelia alismoides. The sequence continues at coordinate 95,414 of JAZKJV010007537.1, read as the reverse complement.
TGTCAATCTACGTATATATATTGATTTTGAAGATACACATGCATATCTTAACATGCCCAAATTGGTTGATTTGGACACCATGGCTAGGATGGGATTGGGACGTTTGGCTTTTATGTGGTGGAAGAACCATTCGTCAATCGGGTGGTAATTCAACGGTCCATAGATGTAGTCTGACCGAATAGAAGTTCAGTTCATACCATTCGAATGTAGCAAGCTCTCTGTTTCAAGCTCCCTCTTGTGCATGTTGTTTGGATCTACGACATCTATATGTATATCACCATCTCATGTGTTGGTCAAATTCTATGGGAATTTTCATGAAATTAAATTATTGTTAAATTTTCAATCTGTTGCAGCAAGCTCTCTGTTTCAAGCTCCCTCTTGTGCATGTTGTTTGGATCCACAACATCTATATGTATATCACCATCTCATGTGTTGGTCAAAATCTATGGGAATTTTCATGAAATTAAAAAAATTATTGTTAAATTTCTAATCTGTTAATTATTGAGTAATGAGACATTATTCAAAACCATCCAGATGCACTAATATCATTCGATACACCGATTTTAGCATGAAGTGAACCATAAAAATCAATTATAATATACAACAAGAACTCAGAGATATAATTGTTGGACAACCAACTTCAAAATACGTCAGAAGATCAGATATCAGATAAACTCAAATTGAAAAACAATCGATGTACCTATATTATTGGAGATAGTTTTAACAATAGTATTAGCTTGTCGAACTGTCTGGCGATTTCCACAGTGGAAACCTGATGGTTAAAAATAACCAAGAACTTACCTGGTGGCTCCATATTTATCTTGAACTGACCACACACTATTTGTGTTGGCACCGAAGCCGAGCAACACACAAATATTTGTATATTTTTTAATCTTATTTACGTATGTTATTGTGTGGTTGTATATACATATTATATACTGTTGTTAAAATATGATATAATCATGTGGATTGTACCACATCAGATAAGTATGTGTTCTCCCATAATCAAACTTGATACCTGGCTGTTAGTTTCCGCATGCACGTTACCCACGAGATTGTAGATCCTTTATCGAAGAGATAGATCAAGCTGGACTATTTTCACGCCTTCTTTCATTATCAAATTTCACTTGCAGAACCTTGCCTTCATTGTCATTGAGGATCAATTGAGTCGGTAGGACTTCGATGACAACATTTGTGTACTGCTTTTGAGGTTCTACACATGAAGTGTTGAATTGTGTGAGAACAATATATGCTGCAAGTTTAGCTAAATTTGTTATGATCTACAGAATGTATACATTACCTACCTATATGTGCATGGAAGTCAGGTTTTTGTGCTTCAATGCTAGCTCCGATGCTTTCGATACTGTGTCCTCTTTCGGTCATGTCCTAAAAAACAACGATTACATCGAAAGAGAAGGATTGGATATGATATAATGGTATCAAACAGAATGAAAATAATGGCCTCGATTTACCATAATCTTTTAGGTGGCCTTCACTTCATTGCTCATGTCCAAGTAGATGTTGAAATCCAACAGTTCACGGATGCAAGGATCAGAGGTTAGACATGGAAAACATTAGTTATAATTGGATTAGTGAAACAATACATATCTGAATCTAGTTTACTACAACAACCGTATCTGAAAAACTTTTAAATTCGGATTTCTACATCAAACCCACCAAGAATATAAACCCAACATCCAGATCTCCGAGCAGAACGTGATCATATGATAAAAAATATCGAAGCACCCAACAATTAAATGAGGATTATCAACTGCTTACATTAGGTGGATGTCTTCCTCGTTGGCTGCCTGCTGGAGCTGCCCGAACCTTGTCTGTGCGAGCGCACCTCCATTTACTTGTGAGATGGAAAGAGCTCGACATGGGCTTGACTATTAGAGATCTAAAAAAAGGGACATGAGTGGGTGTTTTGTGTTCTCATGTATTCAGGAAGAGAAAAGAATCTCCTCCCCTCGTGATTCGACCGGATGTTGAGTAAATGTTTGGAAGGAGATTGGGGTTGTTGAACTTCAAGAAGAACAACAATCATAGCCTCGAGTGATCGGCAACATTGCGAAGCTGATCGGAGCTTGTTGATATTGTGAAACTTCATGATCTTCTTCACACGCGTCGATGGGAATCATGGGCGGAGGAGAGACGGAGGTGAGGGACATCCACCGATCATAATTGGATTGACTTTAGCAATTTTGATCTCGTGGTTGTTCGCTTCCAAGAGACCAAGAAACTTTTAGGGTAATTGTCAGGATTTATACTAAAATACACCTCTTATATCCGTTGGAATCGATGCTTAGCGTCTGTCACTTCTGCAGGATCCCTCGTCCACCTGACACCTCTACGCAAATCACCAACTAACCAACCTGAACAATCACACACTGCAATAGAAGAACGAACAAAGCAGAGCTCTGAAATCGAGATGTATTTCCATCGTGAGTTTTTGGCAAACCTCGGAGGTGGTAGTGTCGCGGTCAATCCCAAGGATGGAATTATATCAAGGGCCGATGTTGGAGCTATAACCTCCTAGATCCATGGAAGAGAAACTTCAAAGGATACAACAACACCAAGAGGAAGAAGAAAGGAGGGGTGGCGTTTTGATCACAACGCGGTTGGTGGTGGTAGTACGGAAGCCTGAGCATCGTCAGAGAATCGATGAGAGTTTGAGGAGAACGCTCGGGAATTATCGACAGATGAGAGAATCACCTCCTCAACTTTGGAAATGGCCAGTAGATGGAGAGGAGTAAAGTGGAACAACAACTGTCGGAGAGGTAAAAGCACAGCTGCCAAACAGAACTCGACCGAAGGGAGGAGAGATAGAGAATCGACAGATGAGAGAGAATCGCAACCTCAGCTCTGGAAATGGCCTAGAGAGAGAAGTAAAGCGGAACAACTGTCGGATAGATAAAAGCACAGCTGCCAAACAGAACTCAGCTGAAGGGAGGAGATATGGAGAAAATAGGAATGACTAAGGCCATATAGAAAACATCAAACAAAAGCCACAGTGATCCACGTGTCAGCAGAGCTGGGAAAAACCCAGCTTTAGAATATGTATATAGAATAGATGTCGTAGAAAGGGATATAGAGTTGTTATGTCCTCTCTTTTGGTGTTTTACCTCTATTATTTCATCATATATTATAATGTTATGTACTATATGTTGGTCAAAATATATAATTACATTGAAGTATATATAATTATAATTTTATATTTATTTTTCTATAAATCGAGGCTTACACCTCGACTGTCCTGAAGCTATGCCTCACCTTGATTCTAAAGGAAAATATTTCGTTCCGCCTTTCGTTTTTTAAACTTTGGTTGTGCCACCATCAGGTCCTCGTGCACGGTCTTCTCTCCCACGTCGCCGCTCATCGTGTGGATCCCTTTCCCGTTCAACAATCTCTTGTGCGGGTCTGCTCCCTACGCGACATAGGGTTGCTTCCCTAGTAGGGTTCCCGTGCCTTTTCTCCGCCTTGTGCGGACCCCTCTCGGCCGAGGGCTACTGCCCTAGATATTCCCTCCACACGCGTAAACAAAGTTTTCAGTATTTCGTTGATCTTTCTCTGATCGCAGTGGTCACGATTCCAATTGAGATCAAGCCCTTGATATCCGTATCTTCCATAGTGGTTCAAGGGATATCTATCAAACTCAAGGGCACATACAAACTACATGTTCTGGTCTCAACCCTTCAAGGTATTCATTGGTGGTCAACGGAAGATATATATTTCAATAAACAAACCTTTGAAAGAATTAGACAAAGATCATGACTCATGGCTGGGCAATAATTATCATATGATAACATTGCTGGCCAACTATGTTCAACCCACAATTGTTGCCAACCTTTATTAGGAGACTGCGAAGGACATGAGGGATGAACTAACACATACATATCGAAGCAGACTACCAAGTCCCAAGACTTCCAACTTGCGGATATCTTATCGACAACCCCTCCCTTAGAAGCTGACATGTTGTTGATAACCCCTCCCTCAAACAATACCCCCAAAGCAGATTATCATGCTATATACCTTCTCGTATAGCTAGTGTGACTCGTGTATCGCCCTTGTACTTATTCAATGTCTTTATGCCCTTGTGTGCAACACCGTCAATCCACCCGTTTTACCCTTGAACAACATCATTAGTGCATCTCTTCCACCTACATTTATATTGCCATCATATCTCTACCTATATCACTCATGACAATGCCTCCTTGACACCTTTTGTTGTATGTACTGTGGTTAGATATTCTTTATGTTGCCTACATTGCCTCTCCCAGAGGTTTTGCCTCTCCCAGAGGTTTGACTATTTCGGATTTTAGATTTATTTTATCATTTAGAACAACTATACCTTTTCTTCTTATTTGATCGTCATGCTCACGTCTTTACCCATTTCTGAGGGGACAAAGTCTATCATCTCCACCTCTCCAATGGTTATTGTTGGGAAAAATGAGCAAGTTGTTTATTCCATAAGCCCTAGGCTCTCTTATATAGGAGAGTAGCCTATGGGTAAAATACATAAAGCATACAACTGAAAATAAAAATAACGAAGGGATATAGAAACTACTATATGCGTTAACACTCCCCCTCAAGATAGAGCATAGATATCAATCATGCTCAGCTTGGACGCACACTTCTGGAATGGGCCTCGTAGTAATGCCTTGGTGAATATATCAGCGGTTTGATTCTCTGAGGTAACATGAGATGTAGTAATGAACCCCTTCTGAATCATGTCACGTATATAGTGACAGTCAACCTCAATATGCTTGGTCCTCTCATGGAATGCTGGGTTGTTTGCAATGAACAAGGCTGCCTGATTATCACATTCCAAGTTCATAGGAAGCGGTGCATCAAGACATAGATCTGTAAGAACAGCTTTCACCCACATCATCTCTGTGCTAGCCTGGGCCATAGCCCTATATTCGGATTCAGCACTGGATCTAGCTACCACTGTATGTTTCTTGCTCCTTCATGAGACTAGAGCATCTCCAACATAGACTGCAAATCCTGAGGTGGACTTCCTGTCCTTGGGACATCCTGCATAGTCTGCATCCGCACATGCCGAGATAGAAATCTCCTTTCCCTTCTTGAATAGCAAACCTGCACCTGGAGATGATTTGAGATATCTAAGATTCATGTGTATTGCATCCATATGGACCTGACGTGGTTGCTCCATGAACTGGCTTACACGACTCACTGCAAATGATATATCAGGTCTAGTGATCATGACATACAATAGTTTGCCTACCAGTTCTCTGTATCTTCTCTTGTCCACCTCCTCTGTGTCATCATCATAGAGCTTCATGCTGGGATCCATTGGTGTCGTAGCAGGCCGACACCCAAGCATACCTGTTTCGCTTAACAGATCTGTAACATATTTCTTCCGCGACATTACTAATCCATACGGATTTCTAGCGAATTTCAGCCCCAGAAAATATCTAAGGACTCCAAGATCCTTAGTGACGAACTCGCTTCCCAGCTTTTCTTTCGCCTGCTTTATGCCTTGCTCATCATCTCCTGTAATCAAGATGTCATCTACATAAATCATAATTGCAATAATACCTCTGGAAGTCTTCTGTACAAACAAGGAATGATCAACATTGGAGCGTTTGTATCCTTGTTTTTCAAAGAGGTCTGAAAGCTTCTGAAACCATTCTCTAGGGCTCTGCTTAAGGCCATAGATAGCCTTATGAAGTCTGCACACTTAGGAACACTCCCCCTCAACAGCAAAACCTGGTGGCTGTTGCATGTAGACTTCCTCATGCAAATCTCCATACAGGAACGCGTTCTTCACATCCAACTGATACAACGGTCACTCTCGATTAACTGCAATTGACAACAAAATTCGGAGAGTGGAATGACGGGCAACTGGCGAGAATATATCAAGGTAGTCTACCCCGTATGTCTGTGTAGAACCACGTGCAACAAGGTGTGCCTTGTATCTGTCAATAGAACCATCTGCATTGTGCTTTACCGTAAACACCCATTTGCAGCTCACCGGTGTAACATCTGGAGGTATAGGAACTAGACTCCAAGTTCCTCTAGATTAAAGTGCCTCCATTTCTTCCTCCATTGCTAGCCTCCATCTACTATCCTGTAAAGCGTCTTGATAATTTCGTGGAATGTCTACAGCTGAGAGGGCCATCACAAAGTTCCTGAAATCCCCAGATAGTCGCTCAAATGACACAGAAGCTGACAGGGGATATGTAACGCAACTCCTCTTCGATTTGCGTAGAGCAATAGGAATGTCTAAATCAATTGTGTCCTCATCTGGCCCCTGCAACATATCCTGCTCATGAATATCATTAGATCCATCAGTAGAAGTATTTTCATTACATACCATAGGCGGGCTAGGAGACGAGTCGTGACCATGAGCGGGAGGATGCCTGCGGGTATAATGGAAAGGTAGTGGTGAGATGGGGATTTGTGGTGGTGGTGTTGGTGGTGCTGCAGGAAGTGGTGGTGGTGTCATGTATATGGCATCGGTAGGTAGTGGAGGTAGCTGCTGATTACCTGAGTCTGAAAAATACATGACAGATTAAAAAAAATGTAACATCTGCATTGACCATATACCGCCGACGCAGAGGATCAAAACACTTGTACCCCTTTTGAGTTCTGGAGTACCCAACGAGGACACACTTCACAGCCCTAAGAGAGAGCTTGTCAGCACCAGGAGACAACTAATGAACAAAGGCGACTGAACCAAACACACGGGGGATAAGAGAGAACAAATCCTTCCCAGGATAGATAAGGGAAAACGGAATCTGTTCATCCAAGACAGAGGACGGCATACGATTGATTAGGTAACATGCAGTGAGAACTGCATCACCCCAGTAAGAGTAGGGAATATGACTCTGTATAAGAAGTGATCTTGCGACATCAAGAAGGTGGCGATGTTTCCTTTCGGCAATTCCGTTTTGTTGAGATGTATGAGCACATGATGTTTGATGGACAATTCCTTTTGAGGAATAATAATCGGCAAGGACATGAGTGCACAGTTCTAGAGCATTATCACTTCTCACAAACTTCACAGATGTGGAGAAAACATTTTGAATTTCATTCAGAAAATGGATAATGATATTGCCTGCTTTAGATTTATTTTTCATCAAGAAGACCCATGACACACGAGAAAAATCACCCACAAATACGATATAAAATCTGTGTCCCTGATGATCATGTACACGACTCGGACCCCAGACATCAATATGAAACAACTCGAACTTGGAGGTACTACTCCGACCTGGACGACTGGGAAAGGTCGACCTGTGATGCTTTCCCAACTGACACGCCTCACATTGGATAGGTGTGTGAGGAAGACCCTGAGGTAACATGCGACGCAACTTCTGAAGCGGTAGATGTCCTAAGCGCAGATGCCACAATAAAGAAGATACTGGTCCAGTGGGAAGGGATGAGGTTCCAGCAAATGGGGTCTGATTCAGGCGGTAGAGGCCTCCTTGCTCATAGCCACGACCAATCACGTTGCCCGTATGGATGTCCTAAAAAATCAAAGAAGATGGATCAAAAATTGCCCGACAATGTAGATCCTTCGTAATCTGACTAATTGACAACAAATTCATTGAAAAATCGGGTGCATGTAGAACATTCTTGAGCTGCATAGAAGATGTCAATCTAATCTCCCCCTGACCAGTGATGGGGGAATGTGTACCATTGGCGATTACTACTGTTCGGCCTGGAGGAATCTGAGTGTATTCTGTAAGCAAACTCTAGTCGCCACATAGGTGATGTGTAGCACCCGAGTCCATAATCCATGGTAATGTATCTGATCTACTACTGGTGAATGCAAGTATGCTACCTGAAGCACTGGTCGACGTAGAGGCAGAAGCAACAGCATCAGATTGACTCTCAGTAGTCGGTGCTGGGCCAGATGATGGAATAATGCCCCTCAGACGGGCAACTAGATCGTCGAACCGTTGATCCAAAGTAGCAGCAGATGGAGGCTCTATCTGCTCAGCAACTCGTGCAGATGCAGGAAATCCATGCTTCGAGTAGCATGTGTCTTCATTATGTCCAACGCGGTGACAGTAGGTACATGTTAGCCTAGAACGGCCACCTCTTCCGCGGGGTCCACGTCCATGGCCCTGGTGATGAAATCCGCGACCCCTGTTAGCTGCCATGGCTGAAGTATTCTGACTCGTGGCCATGGAAGGAACTGTGATCCGACTCCGTCTATGGAAAGCTTCCTCCATGGGAGGAATAGTAGAGTCGGCCAAAATCTGTGATCGTGCCGCCTCATACTCTGGATCAAGTGCAGCCAGGAGCACTCCCACCATAGTCGCGTTCCTATATGTCTTCTGCTGTTCAGGCATGGCTGTCAGGGGCATGAAGCTGTAGAGCTTCTCGAATATCCCTCTCAGTGATGTATAAAGAGAATGTAGAGGGCGACCATTCTGCTTGATAGTGAAGATATCATGTTGGAGTTGCAGAATCTTTGTCTCGTTCTTCGCCTGTGAATATGTAGCCGCAAGAATGTCCCACATATCCTTTGCCGTGGGTTGATGTAGAATGTCATTGGCAATCTCAATTGCCAACGTACCAGATATCCAAACTTTGGCGTATGCATCATCAGCCTCCCAAGAGGCATTGGTTCCGGTCTTCTCAGCAGGCTCTGGTTCGGTAAGAATGTGCTTCTTACCTGTTGACTTCATCATGCTCATGAACTGCATTGCCCACAGTTCATAGTTGATACCATCCATCTTTACAATAGGCGCTGGACCACGAAAGGCGCCAATGGATGGAATATCTGCCTTGCTTTTTGACATACTGGAGACTGAAGACTGGAACGATTGATAGAGAAAGAGATTTGTCTACAATGACATAGACGGGTTTAGTTGCACGTGTAGACCTCAAGCAACTAAACCCATGTAGATGACGGTGTGCGCTTTAAGACTTTAGCATACATGCACGCGTACAATCAACCGGGAGAACACTTAGTCACAGGAGGGCTGAAGCACGCTGTTGCGTGCACTGGTTGCACGTGTTGCGCGCACTGGTTGCACGCACAGGAGATCGGTGCTTCACGCGCACTGGTTGCACGCATAGGAGATCTTTGCGTGAAGCTTCACGCGCAGCCGCACATGAAATCGGAGCAGCCGCACAGGAGGTCGATGCGCGGGAGTGCGGCTCACTCGCGCAGAGGGCTGCGCACTCACGCAAGAGAAAGCGCGCAGAGGATGCTAGCGCAGGTGCAGCGGGGCGCAGCCACGCGTGCGGCGGAAGAAGAGGCGGCGCCGATCAGAGAGAAAGAGGAAGGAGGCGGCGCCGATCAGAGAGAGAGAGGCCGGCGGGTGGGGTAGGGTTAGGGTTTCGAGAACTCCGATCTAGGACCGTCGCTCTGATACCATGTTGGGAAAAATGAGCAAGTTGTTTATTCCATAAGCTCTAGGCTCTCTTATATAGGAGAGTAGCCTATGGGTAGAATACATAAAGCATACAACTGAAAATAAAAATAACGAAGGGATACAGAAACTACTATATGCGTTAACAGTCGTACATGACACATGTCAAACTCCAATATGCTGACAATCATGTATTCTGGTCGCGAGCTTTAAAGTGTTCATATGCAATAAGAAGAAACTTTGTATTCTGACGAAGTATCCCATACGTGACATTAATAATGATTATGAGCCTTGGCTTGAAGACAACTACATGGTGATGAATTGTCTCATCAACTCTGTTGCTCATTCTCTTACGACTAACATGCTTTTCAAAGGAACATCCAAATAGATATTGGAGGAGCTTGCTTGTACTTATACTCCATAGATAATGAAATCTCGATTTAATATACGGATATGGTCAATTTCTTAGGGAAGTTCTACACTCAAGTACTATACTCTAGATTATAGCTGGTATGAGGAGCTTGCTATTTTTCAGCATGCTTGTGTCCTAAGAAGGTTTAGGAGTTGAAAATCTCACGTCTAGGTTTGGTCCTCGTTATTAAATGGATAAGTATCGGCTTCTCACTCCCAACATGATTCCTTCGGTCATGTCCTATTTGGACTTTTTCTTTTTAAGGCTGGATACCTAAGCTTGTTTCCCCCTCACTGAGATTAAAAAAAATATTTGGACTTTTTCCACAGTCCAATTCTACAATTGGTCTAGCGATCACTCCCATTCTATAACTTACCACAGAAAATATTGTATTCCTTGGCACTGGAGGATGTGATCGCCTTCTCCAAGATCGCCGATTCACCATGTAAAGGCAACCTTCACATCCATTTGATGGACAAAGATATCATACAAAAAAGTCAAAGCAATAGCATTCAAATTATAACCATCTTAGTAATCAGAGCATAAGTAGTGAAACAATCGATGCGCTCCTTCTGTTTGAAATCCTTGGCAACATGTTGTGCCTATACTTATTAATTGATCCATCAAGCTTAAGTTTTCTTTAAGCACTCACTTGTACCCAATGGTAGAATAATTATGAGGCAAGTCATCCTGTTCCCAGGTGCCCTTAGAGTTGATGAATTCCATTTCATTCATAATAGAATCCTTCCAATGCTTAGCTTCCGACAAAGTCGTAGTATCCCACTAAGTAGTCGGAATAACCTTGATTTGTTAAGTCACAAAATCTCTTCTCCAATCCTTGGTAATCCTAGGTGTTCTACTTCTCTTAGGTTCACACCTTTTGCTGTATGATTATCAGGAATGCCTCACTTCATCGAAAAGACATCCTAAAAACAGAAGCATCACAAAGTTCAACTTATTGATGCCATTGCCACTCCTGATTTAATAATAAAAAATCTATAAGCATATCATATGTCTGAACTGTTTTTCATCTCTACTAAGCCGCGCATCTACTTCACCAAGAAAATACAAGTATTGATCTATATTTTTTCCGTGATCAATCAGGAAAACAAAACTATCCTTATTCTGCCCTTTCATGAACGTATATGGATGGACCATCAGAGTGTCACTAATATTTTTGATTTCCCCTCGTCCAACTTGCAAAGTGGCCATTGAAAAGTAAGTTCTAAACATAACATGCATTTGTATATACATCACAGATGATTAAAGGAACAATGCCCATCCTTCACAAATTAAGTCTGCATAGAAATAATGAATGGACTAGAGAAAGAAAGTTCCATATTTAACTTAAGAAATAAGGCCGAGAGAAGTTCAACAAAACATGAATAGATTTTTTATTTTGTCGAAGAAAACAGTCTTACAAATACATAAAACCGACAATAAGGTGAAGCAAACCATGACCTCACCCAGGCAAAGAGAAATGCAAATAATAGAATAACAGCTTCAAAAAAGACAATGAAATAGTGCACATGAATGTTCATCAAATGTACGGAAATAAATAAATCCAGACAAAAGGTAGAAAGCAAAACCAATCAAGCAGGCCGAAACTATGGAAAGTTTCTTTTTGAGAAGGAAAACAATGGACTGTTTGTGTGCTCATAGATGGAGACATGATCCCAGAATGATGGAACAAAGTAGACCTAGAACTAGCACCCAAATGAAAAGGTTCTCGGGCACCTTTAAACCAGTATGCAATTTGATTTTCAGGCTAGATCCGATCAGCTGAGTTTCTTTTGACTTGGAAGATGTACCTGTCCAATGGAGACATTATTGATTGAATGTAGGTTATGAAGTGAACAATAATTTATCTATTCTAATGTACTTGATAATGTACGTATACTCTATTATTTATAGCTCTTGCATGCATATACAAACACCAATTTACAAGAGGCAAAGTTATTCTGATTTTCCTCTTTTGTACTTCAAAACTACCCCTCTAAACCTATCTGTATGGAGTTTGCGAAGCAGCAATGACTAAGAAAGCTGTCGAAAATAATGATGAATTGGGAACATTTGAAATTATGCCACACAGTCATCCTTAGTACCACGTTATCAGATTGCTTACTAATGAATATTTAAATGCATTCTAATTTTTCCTTTAATCAAGATCATAATTTCTTATTGTTAGAGTTAATGTGTTATAACTTATTTCTTTATCTTTATTGAGCCATGTAACTTCGTTGGGGGTATCCATGTAATTTTCTCTTTTTTCCTCTCTAGGATTTCACGCTATATAAGAAACCCTAGACTCATTTCATAAAGAAAGTCATTCATTTTCTCATCTTTCTCCACATGATATCAGAGCAATGCTCTTAGATTGGGGTTCTGACCTAAACTATCCTGCTGCTACCTTTGAGCCTCTCCGCAACCTCCGAGTGCCTGTGCAGGCCCTCCTCTTCTTAGGGCCCCACACGAGGTTTTTCTTCCCCTCTAGGGTGTTGCCGCATTGCCCAAAGGTGTGATCTAGCATATTGCAGCACCACTCCAGTGTTGTCACAATGTCGTTCCAATGCCACCACATCTCTCCGACATTGCCACATTGCTCCAGAACCTTGCTGCGTCACTCCAACCTCGCCACAGCACCCCAGCACATTGCAGTGTTGCCACAACGTTGCTGTCAGTGACTGCCAACCCTCCTAGGGCTCTGCCAAGACTTCCTGGCCCTGTCCAAGCTGCTGCCCACCAGGCGTAAGGCCTCCCCAGACCTCCCACACGGCTTGTGGGTGCCACCAGCACATATAACAGTTGATTACAGGGCAGTTTCAGCCCTCGTTTGTTGCTGCCAGAATGATTCCACACCCTCCCGAGCATTGAAATTTTTATTTTAGTCACCTACATGCATGACTGAACGAATAACTGTACTTCTTGAACTATCTATTAGGTCACGAAGGCATTGATTCCTACGGAGACCAAATCCATGTACACTATGTCTTCTATGATGGTACAGAAAACTTCTATCAAACTCAAGGGTGTAGAGAATTTCGTGCTCTGGTCTCAGGTCTTCAAGGTGTTCGTTGACTATAAGGGGACTTCTATCACCTGTATGATAAATGTTCTGCATCACTCTACTCCCACGGCAACTACTTCTAGCACACATCTAGCTACTACCTCGGATACTATAGCCAAGTCTTCTTCATTCTCAGCACTAACTTGGATCATTGACTCGGGTGCATCTACCTGCTTAACTGGAGAAGACAGTTTAGTTTTATGATCGCTTTTCAACCCTCTTCCATGGTGAAGTCAGTTCGAATGGCCAATGGTATTTATTCTCCTGTTACTAATGTTTGTACTGCCGAGTTCTCCAAGTTCAAGCTCTCTGGCATTCATTGCATATGATTTTCCTCCGAGTTTATTATTATTTCATAAACTATGTATTCAATTGATCTATCGTGTAATTTTTGATGAGTTTTATTGTTATTTTTAGGACATCCGGACGATGCATATTTTTGGATGAAGGGATATGAGAGGAACGACCTTTACTACCTTGATATCCTCGTTGACTCATCCTTTGTAGGTGCTGCCTATGTGTTAGCAGACCTATTCCTATGGCATTTGCGGCTTAGTCACCCATCTGCCAAAGCTCTTTCTCAAATGTTTCTTGGATTGTCATCTCTGAAACAGTTTGAGTGTGAAGCATGTCAGTTTTACAAATACCCAAGGCCTTAAAAGTCGGATTTCGGTTTCGTTTCGGTGAGGGACCGAAACGAAATTTCGGCCAAATTTCGGTCGAAATTCGACCGAAATTTCGGTCATTTCGGTGGCTTTTTGAACTAGACCCCCCCAAATTTCGACCGATATAGCCATTTCGGCCGAATTTCGGTCACCTACCGAAACCGAAATTCGACCGAAATTCGGCCGAATTTCGGCAAAATTTAAGCCCATGCAAATACCATCATGCTTCTTTTCCACTAGGACTGAGCCATGGCGATCATTACTTTTCTCTTTAGTTCATTGGCCTTTTCCTGTTCGTACTACTACGGTACTACTGATGATAGATACTTTGTTGTTTTTGTAGATAATTACAACATGTCTTCTTGGGTCTATTTGGTCAAGGAATGGTGCAAAAGCAATAACATTGTCAAGTCTTTCTTTCAGTTTATTAAAACATCTTTCTCTATATTTATTCCAATTATTAGGATCGATAATACTTTTGAGTTCACTCAACACGACTTGGTATCTTTCTTTACCACTTAGGGGACCCTTTACCAAACCTCCTGTCTGTATACAACAGAATAGGGTAGCAAAAAGGAAGCTTCACCACCTTCTAGACATTGCTCGTACCTTGCTTACTCATATGAAGGTTCCCATGCCCACTAGGGGATGTTGTTTCCACTACCACGTACCTCATCGATAGGGTCCCATATTCAGTCCTCAAAGGGGTAACTCCTTTCTCACTCTTGTATCTTGACGACGAACCTTTTCCACTTCCATTGAGGATTTTTGATTGCACTGCCTTCGTGCACACTTTTCAAACTGCAAATAAGTTGTCTCCTCGTACTATCAAGTATGTTTTCATGGGATATTCTCATACTCAAAAGGGGTATAGATGCTATGACTCTATATGTCATTGTTACTATATATTTGATGATGCCACTTTTTTTGAATAGACTAGCTACTTTACTTAGTCTGTTAGCGACATTCCGTTGGAGCTTTCACCATCGTCCATTGTATACAAAATAAACATACTCCATAGTCTGACTTGGTCCCCTTACATGTTCATTATCTGCAGGATGATGTGCCCTCTTCGAGTGTCCCCACATCCGTAGCTTCAGACGCTCCACTAAACTCCTTGTAGTTCTGCGGTGGACCAAAAAAGCAATGTACTATACATTGCATGATGCATTTCACGTCCATTAATAGTCTACCCACTTGTGACAGATGATTTATAGATGCTCTGATGGTTATCTCTTCCTCGGGATCATCACAGTGCATTGTAGGATTATGGTTGGAAAAAAGGTCATGGATGAAGAGATGAATGCACTCACATCCAGGAACACATGGGATCTTGTGCCATGTCCCCCTAGTGTCTAGCATGTTACCTGTAAATGGGTCTTCACGACCAAACAATCACCTAATGTTATTATTGACACCTTGAAGGCCATGCTTGTAGGAAAGGACTTCAGTCAGACTCATGGTATGGATTATTTTGAGACCTTTTCTTCGGTGGTCAGGATGGGATCTATCCGCACTATTCTCTCTATTGATGCTAATAAGAGTTGGCCCATCTTTCAACTTAGGTGTGAAGAATGCTTTTCTATATGATGACCTCGAGGAGGAGGCCTATATGATGCAACCACCGGGTTATTCAGTCGAGGGGGAGCGTGCATGCCATCTTCATAAGACTATCTATGATCTAAAGCATAGTCCATATGCTTGGTTTGACAAGCTTACTATTGAGATCAACTCTCTTGACTTCTACAGGACGATACCTGATTATTCTATTTTTGTCAGACAATGGTCTACTGGCACGATTATATTGGTCGTCTATGGTGATGATATAATATTTATTGGTGACGATAAAGCCAGTATTTCAAAGACCAAGACATTCGTCTAGAAGGTGTTTGTCACGAAGGACCTTGGTCAACTCCACTACTTTCTCGGCATTGAGGTGATACACACCAACAAAGGGATTACACCTATCCTAGCGGAAGTATTGGTTAGACATTCTTATCGAACATTCTATATCCACTGTCTTCCCTGCAAGCCATCTGTCATCCCTGTAGAACTGCAAAAACATTCTATATCCACTAATCATGATTTTGAGGATAGAACACGATATAAAAGCTCAGTGGACAGACTGCTTTACCTCACTGTCATTAGGCCAGATTTATTGTATACTGTGAGCAGAGCGAGCTAACACATGGAGAGACCTCTTTATAGTCATTGGCAGGATGTTCTTCTAATCCTTTGATACTTGAAAGGATCTCGAGGGTGGGACATTTTCTACAAGGTCAATGGACACACTGACATCATCACTTATGCAGATGCAGAGTATACCAATTCACCTAAGGACCGAACATCTACTACAGGTTATGCTATGTTTGTTGGTGACACCCTTGTTACATGTCATAGCAAGAAGCAAGCGACGATTTCTAGATTGAGTGCAGATGTAGAGTACATTGCGGTGACCCAAGCCTTTTGTTAGATTACGTGACTTGTCTCTTTTCTACATGATCTTGGACACTATACTACTACTCCCATCTCTTATATTGTGACAACAAGTCTTCTACCTACATCACCACCAATCCATTTTTTCATGAGCAGACTAAGCATATTGAAGTTAATTGTCACTTCATTCGAGATGCTGTTCGAGGAGGGAAATTACTAATATCTCTATATATCTTCAGCTTGCACATATATTCACGAAAACACTACCGAAGAAATGTCTGTCGTAAATGATTTCCAAGTTGGGCATGACCAATAGATATGCTCCTACTTGAGGGGGAGTGTTAGAGTTAATGGGTTATTCTTTATCTTTATCGAGTCTTGTAGCCCCGTCAGTGCATCCATGTAATTTTCTCTTTCCGCATCTATAGAATTTCACGCTATATAAGAAAGTCTAGACCCATTCTCTCATCTTTCTCTACACTTATTATCCCTAAGACACACGATGGTAATAGCTGCATTATGTAATTTTCAGAGCAAATAGTGTGGCAATTGGAAAAAAATCATGTAATCATTAGAGCAAAACAAGCATGAAATTGGAATAGGAGGCAGAGAATAAAACTTACAGGCTTACAGCTTAGGGTGATAACGGGAAGCTATAGGATAATTCTTCATCGTCCAATGCACAGAAATCAGAGGATGAAGGTTGATCAACTAGTCGACCTGCGGTTAAATTGCTTTGAAAAAAGAACGGCTCTTTCCTATATGATATATAGTTTGAGCCATCATGGGTTCTTGCTTCAAGGTGTAGGACATGCTGGATCTTCGGCCAATCTGAACCTGTGATGACACATCCAGTGACTAGTTCATGACTTCCTTTTACATCCAGTCTTCTTAATGACGTAATATTCTTTAGCCATTCTGGTAGGTCTTGCATCTTATCGTCCGAAATTGACAAGTAGCTCAATGCATTGGAACAGTTTACCTCTATCAAGGCATTACAGTTGCAGATAGTCAAGAAATTTAGTGATGCAAGATCAGATATTACCTTTAACTTTGAATTGCCATTCAGTTTCAGTTCAGAAAGTGTCGTAAGGCTCTTTATTTCTGTAATGCTTTCAGCATCTTCAACCAACAAGTGCGTCAACTTGGTTGCGTTCTCTAAGCCTTTCGGAAGCGAACTCAATTTTGGACACCTGATCACTTGAAACTTCTTGAGACGAGGCAAAGTTCCACGCTCAACTGCTGCAATTTCTTTCAACTTGGTCATCCCTTTGAGGTAGAACTCTATCAATGCAGGGAACCCAAATGTACTGGGAGCACTTCCAGAAAAGAATTCCGGCCCAATTTTTGATACAGCAATAGCACCCCAAATATGGAGTGCCCTCAAACAAGGCAACCTGCCCAATGGTGGCAGTTGCTCTATGAACTTGCAATCATCCAATCTCAACCAATTAAGGTTCCTAAGGGAACAATTTCTGATGCAACTTGGTAGCTCAATGCCAAAGAAGCCATCTATGTGGAGCGCATCTAAGTTTTTGGGTGGTTGGAGCCCTTCGAAAACTTTCTGAATCCTCACTAGCTCACATTCCTCAAGTCGGCTAACTTTGACAATCCTCGTGCAAGACAAACGCAAGAAATTCAAATTTCCTTTCTCAGCCAACTTTGCAGCCTTTGCTTCTTCCTCACCCGCGACCTTTTCTAGTCTGTACATTGAGAGATGGGTAAGATTCTGCAAATGCTGCAGTCCCTGCATGTCAGCCTCACAACCATCATTGACAATGAATCCACTGAATGTCCTGAGATGCCGCAAGTTCCCTATCCCAGCAGGCATGCTCTTTAGTTGCTTCTGCGCAGAACCAACATTCAGATGCCTTAGATTGCTTAAGTGAACGATCCCATCCGGTAGTTTCTCCAGATACTTGAGGTCATTTGCCTTCAGAGTCTCCAGATTTTGTAGCTTTGCAATGGAGTATGGGAGCTCCTTCAGCTTTGTGAATGCGACATTAAGGAACCTTAATTGTATGAGGTTCCCCAAGGACTCGGGTAGGCTTTTGATCCCCATGTATGTAAGATCCAACACCCTCAGGTGCCTCAGCTTGCTGAAGTAATCCTGAGGTATAGATTTGATCTGTGGATTCTTTGACATGAGGAGTGTTCGGAGGCACTCCTTTGTGCTTATATCTGGTACCTCATTCGAGTCCTTCTTAACGAAGAACAAGTGCCTGGGCTTTAAGGAGACGGCGCCACTACGTGAAACGTGTTGCGCAAGTGCACGCACAAGGTCATGCATTGTGCAACCCCTCCCGTCATAGTACTCAGGTGCTGCTTGCAGGAGGTTCCTCATCACCAATTCTCTGTAATACTCATCGCCGATCTCCTCTAGTGCCCTTTGTCCATCTGGCATCACCAACCCTTCTGCGATCCACATCTGCACGAGGGTCTGGTGGTGGAACCTGTAGTCCTCCGGGAACAACGAGCAGTATAAGAAGCACTGCTTTAAATGGGGTGGCAGGTCCTCATAGCTCAGCAAGAGCCCGGGCATATCATCACCCAGATTGTCTAGTGCCCACACACGGCTATCCCGAACTCCCTCCCAAGCTCTGACTGACTTTTCTCTAGTCTTGAGCAATCCTGCGATGGTCTTTATGGCCAAAGGGAGACCATTGCAGTTCCTCACAATCTCCATTCCTGTTTTCTCAAGACTCTCGATCTCGTTCTTATCACCATCATCCCCGAAAACCTGCTTGCGAAGCATCAACCATCCTTCTCCATCAGTCAATTGCCTTGCAGTGTGTGTATAGACAGCACCGATCTTCTGTGCGACGATGGCATTCCTTGTGGTTACCAAGACCCTACTGCCATTGGCCACGGTGGACATGGGAAAGCTGAGCTGCTCCCAGACTTTGCTGTCCCATATATCGTCAAGCACAAGAAGTAACCTCTTGCTATCTATGAGGCCACGAACGATCTCAGCAGCCTCGGTATAGCTCTTGGCTTTAATGTCGCCATCCTTTCCCTCGCTTCTCATAACACACCTTCCAATTTGTTTCAGCAACTCAACAGGGTTGTACTCTGCAGATACACAGAGCCATATGGTGACCTGGAAGTGGGTTTTAACCTGCGGGTCATGGTACATTTTCTGCGCAAGAGTGGTTTTCCCAATCCCAGGCATCCCTGTTATGGCATAGATGGGACACCTGCACTTGTTAATCACAGTGTCGTTGCCGCCGATCACAAGATCCACCAGCACATTGGCATCCTCATCGATCCCAACAATGTCCTCGTCTGCCATTATAACAATGGCTCGCCCGATTTGCGACAGTGCAGCAGCAAATGGATGGCCCTGACTTTGCACTAAACCCAATATGGATGTATTCTTGTACATCTTATCCAGGTCACTTCTGATTGTGCGGATCCTCTTCGCGATCTTATGCTTGAGCATGAGTTCTCGGAACCAAGAAACAATGAAGAATTTGGCGTGGGGATCGGTACTGGTGGAGGTGGATGACAGCAACAGTTTGTCACCCTCAACGTCGCAGTCGTCGAGGAGGTCGTCGGCATCATACATGATCTCACGGAGTTTGACCACCCAAGTCCTGATGGCAATCTCACGAATCTTCCTGGACTCGGCATCAGTGAGGACGTCGGCGAGGAGGTCAAGCTCAGATTTGAGGTCTTCGAGGTCCTTCTTGACGCCAAGGATCATTGAGATGTTGTCATTGGCGAGGACGATGAGCCTTTCGGCGAAGGCCTGGGCAAAAGCGTCAAGGATCATAGCCATGATGAAGTTTCTCTGTTTTGGAGGGAAATAGTTGACTTTGGAGCTATGAAGTTGGGCGGGTCTTCAGACTTGTAGTTGTAAATGTCGTGCTGTGCATTTTGCAACCTTGGTAGAGGTGGCTATAAGTTGTCGGATTAGTTTTTCTAAATGAATGAGAATCCTTTTTTTAAATACATAGGAAAAGAAAGAGAAACTTAATTAATGATGGGTTGCACGTCCCAATCCCGCAATTTCGTCTGCAGTAGGCTTTACAGTCTTAGGTGAAATTGACGAAGAGATCATCTAATGAGAAAGGGGAATGATCTTATGCTGTAATGGGTGTTACAACAGATGTGTTGTAATATCTTTTTTTGCGATTTGGATTTTGAAAATCCAACCTTATGGATTATAATTTTTATAAATGTTCCATATATCCTTCAAATTTTGCTAAAATCTAAGGTTATGTGCTATGTTATCTTAATGATAAAAAATTCGGTTCTTTTTTAAATGGGATTTAAGTTGCTTAAATATCGACCGGACATTTGACCATTAAGATAAAATAGTAAATGACCTCGGATTTGAGCGAATTTGGAGGATATGTAGAACATTAGTAGAGGATATAATACATAAGGTTGGATTTTCAAAATCCAAATCACAAAAAAGAGCGATGCAGCACTTCTGCTGCGTAGGATCCTTTCCCAGTGAGAAGAGCCATTTAATCCGATCACTTTTGGATTATATTTTGTGTGTGGTCGGTTGGATGAAGAGTGACCCACTCTAACCATAACCATAAATTGCAAACCCAAGATTTCAAGGTAGGGAAAGCATCCTCACTTCCAATATCACGATGCTGTTTTTTTTCCAGGATTTGCTGAAATTGTAAGAAAAAAGAATGTTATATGAACCAACTTACAAAACAGAATCCATATCTTTGCTTATAAAGTACGTAATTCTTGTACTTGCAGGTGAGGGTGCAGGGCATCTGAAGGCAGGGCGAGTAAAGTGACACGGGAATAAATAGAAGCAAGCTGCATGGAGAGCAAGGGTCGACCGGGGAGAGCTGCACGTAAGCGTGCACAAGGGTTGGAGTAAGCTTTGTTTGGAGAGCTGCGCGGCAGCGTGCAACATGATTTGAGTAAGTTTTTTATGTTAATTAGATTGGTAACATTTTTGTGAAAAAGTAGGTATTTGGATGGTTTGGAGGATTGAGATGATAAATGCGATGTGTTGGTATTTGTGAGTAGTAAAAGTGAGACCCAACACACTAGTTCCAATCATGGAAGGAACTTTCACAACATCACAGTTTTAAAATCTTGTCTAAATGCTGATATGAAGAAGGATATCTCATCTTTTAAATGTAATAAATAAAATGACTATTCCATCCTTTGTCGTTTAACATTTTAATCAGGTCATATTCCCATTGCTATATAGATTTCGTTTAACAAGTAAAACATGAATGGTTTCGTTCACTGTTATATCGAATCAATGCGAAGAAGAGTACATTATAATACCACAATACAACCCACATGGTATTTTTTTATTCTCCAATGTAACTGTAATAAATTTTTTTATGCACCACGGGGAGAAAGTAACGTGAGTAATACACTACAAAAGTTGAATTAAAATTAGTTGTTATAGGGATTTTTACATCCATAACCCTGAGTAATTTCGCAATAACATTCATAACCTTGCATAATCGCGAATTACGCTCAGGACCCTGAATAAGTGTGTCGTCTTACACCTATAACCTTCCGTTACTTTACTTCGTTAACTCAATCAGATGATTGAGTTAATCTAACCAATCAACGATCTAACGGCTGAAATTCAATCTAAATAAAAAAATAAGTATCCCGTCTCTTGAGCCAACCCCTGCATCCATCATGACTCTAAATTCAGGCACAACGGCTCCTCCCTCCTACAATGGCAGTCCAACTCTGGTGATTGCTCCCACTCCGAGCAGCAGTTCAGCCCCAACGGCTCCGCCCTTCTTCATTGGCAGGCCGACTCCGGCAATTCCTCCCACTCCCACCGGCGTCTTGGCTCTGACGACTCCGCCCTCTGACATTGCCAGTCCTTCTTCGGCAAATGCTCCCACTCCCAGCGACAGTTTGGCTCCTGCCACTCCTCCCTTCTTCATTGGTTGTTTGTCTCAAGCAACTCCTACTACTAACAGGGGTGTCTCGGCTCCAGCCACTTCACCATCCTTGATTGATAGTCCCGCTCCTGCAATTCCTCCCACAACCACTCCGCCCTCCTTCATAGGTAATCCGACTCCAGCAAATCCTCCCACTCCCAGCGGTTCGTCTCCACCTTCGTCCAGTGGCGATGGCACAACTCCGCAATAGTTGCACCATCTAAAGAATTGAAGGGTCTACCTAGGTTTATTTGTTGGAATCTAGTCCTAATAAGATGTTTGGTTTGTCCTAATATTTCTAGTATTGATCGTGGGGCTTATTTCGTCTAGGTTTTAGACAACAAATGGGGGCCAAGTTAATATTTTGCATCTGCTGTTCAATATATATATTATGTTTATGCAAATGATTCGAGCAGTTGAGCGGGCTTGCTCAGAGGTCGACGGAGGGTTCGAAAGAGATGAGCTCGGCAGCGGTGCGCTCGACGCATGGCCTGCAGGGGAGGCAGAGGTGGTGTTCAGCAGGGGGAGAGGAGCGTTCGAGTGCTGAGGAGAGGGAAGTATCGATGGCATGTTTTGCAAACAAGAATGGATAATAGGGGCAATTTTGTATTTTTTAACGGAAACCGTCAAACATAACGAGCACCCCAAACGGAACATGACACAGGGTTATGTCATGTAAGAGTTAAGCATTACTCATGGTTTCTTATGTAATTCACGATTATGCAGGGTTATGAATGCTATTGCGAAATTTCTCAGGGTTATGGGTGTAAAAATCCCTTGTTATTATTATTTTACTAATAAATCCAGATATAGGGGTTTGGACTATGATCTTGAGGCTCCATTCTCCCCTCTGAAGGAGGAAGGCTCTGTGGGACTAGGCTAGTATGGGGATCATGAGTCAAGATTGGACCCCCCAACATTCTGTCAGAGTCCGAACAAGGGTAGTATCTGCAAATGTGTAGAACTAAATATAGTGTGGTGTATAACTCCATCCGTGCACTACGGACTCTCTGCCATCCTTATTGCAAACCCTTTCGTTAATCCCGAAAGGTATTACATGAGAGTGCAAAGGGATGAGCTTCTAGCCTTACATTTAGGGGGCGTTCGGTTCGGGAATAAGCGAGAATAAGGATGGAGAATAAAGAAAATAAGAGTCTATTCTCCGTTCGGCTGGAGGATAGGAATAAGGAGAATAAGATGGAATAAGTGTTATTCTCTATTCGGCTGGCTATTGGGGGGTTAATGAATATGGTTTGAAAGTTAGTTAAAGTTGTTGGTTGTTATTTGTTTTGGAGAGTTGAATTAAATATGTTGGTTGTTATTTGCAGTTCTCACTTACAAACCGATATGATCTTCAACTCGAAAATTATATTTCCAAAATACAAGGGAGCCAAAGATCAATGTACACTTTTATTACATTATGACATGTTTATCATACACAGGTTCCTCTGCAATGTCAGACACGGAAGTTGATCCAACCCTCATCTGGGCGATCACTCTCTCCTTCTCTCGCAGCTGACGTTGGGTTTCCTCTAGTTTCTCAACGAAGAACTCTTACAAAAATTCCAGCACATTTATTAAATCCGCCAAGAACAACCTCTCTGCTAGCTTGGACTGGTGCATCGGGGTCAATGTTGAGTCCTTTGCACGGAATTACGTGATTTAATAGTCGTTCTTATTGGGATGGATAAATCGAACCTAATTATATTTAATGGGAAGAAATTACCTCCTTTGGCCACATATACCACAAACGATCCTCGACGTCCTCATGTCTACGCAAGTCCTCGAAGAGCAGGTCTGCATCGTCCGGATAGAAGCATCTACTCGTATGAGTCTTAGTCCGGTCGAAACAACGCCTATGACCTTAACTAGGTTGGGTTCCCAGAGAAATGTTGAATACCATTAAGTAAAGATAAGAGTCGCGAAGGAATGAAGCTTTGTACAATATATTAAAAAGGGTAAGTAAGTTACGACAAATTTTCCATTAGGATTGTTGGACATATTGTTCTTCTTGATTAAAAATGGATACATCACCGATGTATTCTCCAAAGCAATAAAACATAAAATAGTAATAAGAAAAGACATATAGAGATGTAGTCGACCCAATTAGAAGGCTAAGTGTTCTCCCACATGGTTGTTGCGAAACCATCATGCATCACCTCTCTCGGATGTCTTTCTTGGTGACCTTGACATCGCTCGTTGTGAAGTTGTTATCGAAGTCCTCGTCACTTGCCATCGATTCCGCAGGGACCCGATCTTGTGACGAGTCACAGGTAAATGCACTCGATATTTGATCCTTGCCCTAAACATCATGGATACAATTGTCGATGATGCAACACACCATTACCACCATCACATGTTTCTCGAAGCTGTAGAATGGTCGCTCACTGATTGCCTTGAAGCGTGCTTTCATTATCCTGAAAGTTCATTTGAGTGTCGATGATTGTACATCTCCTCGGCCCTGACTTAGTTGCGGCCCGTCCGAGCTCTAAATTGGGGTAGGTGCGCAATGACTTCATGGTATGGTGTGAGGAAAGTATCTGTATTCGCGTATCCACAATTCAAAAGGAACTTCCGTCCAGTTGGTACACAAAAACTTCCCTCGTCCAAGGCCCACCTCAACACCTTCATGTCAGCGACTGACCCCTCCGATCCGACGGTCACATATAGAAATTGTAACTGAAGTTGACACATGCCATCACATTCTGTGCCAATGTTTGGTGCCTGCTCTTGAACTTTGGCGCAATATTTGCTGAGATATTCGCGAGGATAAGCGTCCCGTCAATCGCTCCAATCACATCCTGAAAATAGATACAAGTTTCCATACCGTGTTGCTCGTTTGAAAATATTTTACATGGATTTGACATCATAGTTTCTAAGGTTTACCTTGAAATATGGATAGAAGTTGCTATTATGGACTATAACATCTGAGTTCAGGCAATCATTTACCGACATGCAGATAAAAACATCTCTTAGGGAGATGATGCGTATGAGGATATCGTTGAGATGATTTGAAATGGTATCACCAGAGTGTTGGAAATGTTGACAAAGCGCCTGATTCTTCGTGTTATGGCTGAGGTAATACATCAATATGCAGAGGGACTCCTCAGCCTTTAGGTGCCTCGAATCATTTAGGCCCACCCTTTCCTTGAGGATGGAACATAGACGCAGATGGCGTCAGGATACATCCGAAAAACCTCGTACGATAGACCAACATGGCCGTGCAACATCTCGTGGATCCATATATGGCATGTACGCATGGAGTGTGCTTTAGCACTCGGAGGATGTAACTGCTATGCATGTTCTCCCCATCGTCCTCGTCGTTTAGGATTACGCGTAGATATGTCATGTTCAGCATGACCGAGTTGTACCTCATCGCGATAATTGCCACCATGCCCTCCATTGTTGAGGTATAGCTCCTACAATTATTTTTTTTGAAGCCCAAAAAAAGGGGGAGACACTCTTTGGTGTTCACCCCAATATATTAAAGAAAGTGAGAAGAAAGCGAATGTACAAAGCAAGGAAAAAGAACCGTACACAGAGGCAACATCGCCTCCACCAATCCCAAAACAAAATGAAAAACAACGCCAAGTCCTAAACCGCGTCCCAATCCTCCACCAGTCTTGCGCTTTGAATAATCACGTTTTCTTTGTAGAATCTTTGGCTTGAGAAGAGGGCCTCATTACGCCCAAGCCAAATCGCCCAAAGTCTCTCCACTGGCAGCAAAAGATCTTTTCTCACCATGTTCCTGTTACGAACCAAGGAGTCACAGAAGGCCTCCATGCCATCCGTATTCACCCAAGCCAAGATAGGATCCTCCCACACCCCTCTTACCGTGGGGCATTCAAAGAATAAGTGCTCTAAAGATTCTACCGTTGAGACGCAGAGGCCACAGAGATTGGATACACTGGCCATAAACTTCGTACAGCGATCCCTCGTCAATAATATTCTCCTGCGAAAGAGCCATAAGAAGAATCCAATGCGCTCCAGAAGCCTTAACCCCCAAAAGAACCAGCAATCCCTCACCAATAAGTCCGAACGCCCTCGCAGTGGGAGAGCCAGCGCATCATAGGCCTTGCGCGAGGAGAAGCTGCCGTCCCTCCAGTCCCAACGATCCCGCCCATCAGAAGGCCTACCAGCAACATCGAGGGCGTCGAGAAGAGAAAGAAAGTCCTCGAGCCTTTGGTTCGAGAAGCTCGCCACAAAACTCGGACACCAACACCCATCTGCCCAACAAGAGGCGACAGAGGCATCCTTGTTATCCGCCAACGCAAACAACCGCGGGAAGCGAACACACAGAGGATCCCCTCCCAACCACTTGTCATTCCAGAAGCTAAAGGAGTCCCCATTTCCCAGCACCGGCTTAAATAGTGTTCTATGCCTTGCAAAAACCTCCCGCACCCCACGCCAAAACTGGGTATCAACACCAACAACCCCCTCATCCCCCACCCTGCCCACCCCATGGAGTTCCCGCAGCACAACCGTGAAGAAAGTCCCATCCTTGCCCCATATCCTGTTCGCCCACTTGAGGAAGAAGGTATCATTAACAAGCTCCAAACGCCTCACGCCCAAACCCCCCTCCTGCTTCCCCCTGGAGACCACCTCTCACGCCACAAGGTGAATGCCACCCCCCATCTCCCCGCTTCTTCCCCACAAAAACCTGCACATACACCCCTCAATACGCTCGCGGATCCCAACCGGCATACGACGATTGGACAAGAAGATAATTGGGATAGAGGAGAGCACCGCTCTGAGAAGAACAAGCCGTCCCCCCTTCGACAGAAGCGCTGCACGCCACCCAGCAAGGCGCGCCTCCACCCTTTCGACGAGCGGGCACCAATCCCAAAGCCTGGCCCTCCCAATCACCAGCGGAAGACCAAGGTAATCAATAGGAAGCTCGCTCGAAGGAGTACTCAGAATCCTGTCGCACTCGGTCACCAGCATCTCCGACATCCCAAAGGGTATAACCAACCTTGGATTTGTCTCCATTCACAGTCAAGCCTGACATCTCACTAAACAGATCAAGGGTCATCACCACGGCAGAGACCTCAGAAACGCCTCCCTCAATGAAACAAACGATGTCATCGGCAAATTGGATCAAGGGCACAGAGAGGTTCCCCTTAGAGAAGCCCTTCGAAAGTCCGCTATCAATGACACTGACGGCCATACGAGCCAAGACGTCGGCCGCCACAACAAAGAGGAGAGGGGCCAGGGGGCACCCCTGGCGCAGCCCCCTCCTCGGTTGGAAGGAGCCCCCCTCCAACCGACCGTTAATCAAGATTGAGAAAGACACCATGGTGACGCATCTCCGCATCCAAGTGATCCATAGCTCGGGGAAACCACGCCTTCTCAGGACCGCCCACAGAAAGCTCCACTCAAGGCTGTCATATGCTTTGGCAAAATCGATCTTCCAAAGCACCCCTGTTTCCCAGAACTCTTCCAATCCGCCACCAATTCAGCAGCCATCGCAACGCAATCAGAGATTTGTCTTCCACGAATAAAAGCAGCCTGAAAGGGAGACACAATCAAATGAAGGACCAGAGCGAGCCTCCGTGCCAACACCTTGGCCACAATAAGATAGATGGAGTTTGAAATCGAAATTGGTCGAAAATCCCCAATATTCTCAGCCGCAGGGAACTTAGGGATAAGAAGCAAGATGGCCCTATTAATCCTATCGAACCCGTCATTCCCATTGCAGAACTCAGTCACGACCTCAAAGACATCCGCGCCCACAATCTCCCAGAAGTCGCGATGGAAAGCCACGGAGAAGCCATCAGGTCCCGGGGATCCATCGGCATTTAACTCCCACACGATCGCCTTGGTTTCTTCCATGGATATTGGCCTAGTCAACATCTCACAATCCGTCACAGATACGGTTGGAGCCCCAATCCCCTGCTAGCGCCAAGTCCTCGGGGATTGCCTCGCCAAGAAGCTCTTGAAGTACTCAGCAATTGCTTTCCCCATATCTCTGTCCCCCACAAATGACGTCCCATTAATGGAGATAGACCGAAGCGCATTCCTACGCTTCCTTCCGCTAGCCACACGGTGAAAGAAGGCCGTGTTAGCATCTCCTTCTTTGATCCATTTCATCCTCGAGCGCTGCCTCCACTCCGAAGCCCTCTTCTTGTCCTCCTCCGCAACGCGCCTCTGCGCAAGAGCATGCTCACAAAGCTCATCAGCCAATAGCTCACGGTCATTCTCCAACAGGTCGAGTCGCGCAATAGCAGCCTCAGCATCAGCCCTGACCGCAACTCGCTCCAGCCTCGACTCCCTCTTGAAAAGAGCCAGTCTCTTCCGTAAGGAGATAAGCTTCTGGTTCCACCTGGCGGCCGCCGATCCCAAGCAAAGGGGCTGGGCCCAGTGCCCAGCCGACACAATATCCCTGAAGGTGGCCTCAAGAGTCCAGCACCTTTCATATCTGAATATGCCCCTCACCGAAGGGATCTCGCCCGAATCCCAAAGGATAGGGGAGTGGTCCGAGAAAGATCGGGGCCGCGAGGACACCCAACAGCAAGGGAACAACTCCATCATCCTCCCGGAGGCCAAAAATTGATCTAACCTGGAGCGGGAGGAGTTATTCCTCCAAGTGTAAATAATATCAGTCGCCACGAGATTCTCGAAGGCGAGAGAGTCAACCAACTCCGCAAACAAAAGAGATCCCGGGTCCCTACCACCCCTTGAGCGAGGACGATTGGATAAATGAAGCGTGACGTTGAAATCTCCCCCAATGAGCCAAGGAACCCCCTCAAAAGCAGAGCTAGCAGCACACAAATCCTCCCGTAGCTCATTCCTCTTCAGGTGACAACAGGGACCGTATTCGCAGGAGAAGGCGATCGGCAAAGCATCGGACTCACACACTAGCACAACAGATAGCATGTCTCCCCACAAGCAAAGAGCTGAAAGAAAACAACGCCGATCGCCATGCAATAAACAATCCCCCGGCCTCCCCGTCCGCATCCATCGCTCTAAACTCATCCAGAGCGCCCGCCCCAAAGGAGCGCCGTAGCAAGTTGTCAATTCCCCTCAATTTCGATTCTTGAATTAGGATAATATCACATCCCCACTCAGAAGCTCTAGAGCCCAAGGTCCTTCTCTTATCAACCTCCCCTAACCCCCTCACATTCCAGGAGAGGATCTTCATTAAGACAAGTGACGACGACCCCCAATGAAAGAGAGGTCAGCCGCCTCCGCCACAGCTTCTCGCAACGTCGCACAGGAAAGCACTTGCGTGTGCCCCACCCGAGATCTGGGCCTTCTTCTTCTATACCTCTTCCCCGACCTTCTGTCAGAGGGGCCCCCACCTCACTACCGGCGTCCGCGATTGGGACGGCCCCGTGGAAGTTGGAGATGAAAACAGAAGATCCGAGTCACCTTTTTCGAGGAGAAGAGGACTCCAGATAGGCTTGTTGCACGCAACATCCACCGAGCTCGAAACGCCATTCGGGAAGGCATCTGAATCCGTAATGGGAAGATCACAAGCAATAGACCGACCTGAATCCGAGTAAGGGTCCGCCTCCTCCGCACGATCAAAGATGATCGGATCCGGATCCGAGCCCAGGCGGGCACCCTTCCAAGACCCGAATTCCATAAACCCGCCAAAGTCCATCGCGGTCTGACCCACCCATATGCCCG
This sequence comes from Ottelia alismoides, assembly GCA_037367405.1. Classification (NCBI taxonomy): domain Eukaryota; kingdom Viridiplantae; phylum Streptophyta; class Magnoliopsida; order Alismatales; family Hydrocharitaceae; genus Ottelia; species Ottelia alismoides. The sequence continues at coordinate 65,952 of JAZKJV010007537.1, read as the reverse complement.
TACTCCGAACCTGAAGAGCACGGTCCATCTTCCAAGCACGCCAGTGGAGAAAGGAATCAACCTCGGGCATCACCCCAAGAGGCAAACCGTCCCTAACCGAGGAAAGGCACGAGACCCGAGAAATCACGTCGAAGCGATTCGGAGAACCCAACAGATTAGGCGACTCTTCGGAGGAGCCCCCATGCAATGCCACCTGGTGCGCAAAAGACGAGGGGACGTCACCACCCTCGGGGTTTCCGGTCTCACCGCCAGAGAAACCGGAGAGGTAGTCGCCGTCGGCGGAGTCGGAGGCTCGATGAAAGAAAGCTCCGAACGAAAGCAGAAACAACCAACCTTGAGAACATGAAATAAGGTCTTGCCCATCGCGTCGTCAAGAAGCCTCTTGCTGCACTCCATCAAGACCCGCGTCACCCTCCAGTCCGAGTTAGGCTTGGTACCATCCTCCACGACCGCCAGAACGTCACCTCATCGCCTAAGAGCTCCTCCGAGGCAACGAATGTTCCGCGAAAGGAACGACACTCCACGCACCTCCGCAACACACACCTCGACGTTCGACCAAACTCCATCCGCAAACCGCAAGGCCCTCCAGATAACGTCCTTCGAAGCACCATCCGCAATAAGCCTTTCCCGTTGATCCGGGGAAAGGCCACGAATACAGCAACAGAAATCATCCATCACCACGAGATCCCCATCGAATAGAGGCCCCAAGAATCCACGCAGGTGAGCTAAGATCACGCTCCGGTCAACTCCCTTACGAACGACAACTCCCACAACCGCTACGCTAGCAAAGGCATGCAAAACATCCCCCACCGAACTCGTTGCCCCATGCACCACATCAACGATCGGGCCAAACTCCCCGATGACCCGCAACGTCGTCGACTCCGCCACAGGATCCAACTCCGACGAACGCACTCCAACGGCGCTACCACCCCCAGGAAAGCCCTCCACGACTTGAGCAAAAGTACGCGTCCCCCTCCCACTAACATGCGGCATGCAAGGTGTAGCTGCACCCTTCTCCCAGCTACTACCGGTCGAACCACCAGCCTTGCGAGAAGGGAGCTCACCTCTCCCCCTATCAGAAGTACAAGCATTCCTCTTGTGCCCCACCCTTCCACAAGTATAGCATCTCGCGGGGAGCCTGCAAGAAGATGCAATATGTCCACGCTTTCCACATCTGAAGCACCGCTTACCAGGTTTCCTGTGAGAGACCGGCAGCCAGTCTCCGGATCCCCCTTCTCCGCCGCTTCCATCAATATCAAACCCAACCACCCCTTGCTGCACCCCCTTTCCCTTCGTATCACCCCCACAGGCACGATCACCTCCCTCCGCGCTCGCCGAGCTTTCCATTCGCCTTCCCGGAGCCTCGTTCGCTCCACCAACAGACGTTTTCGCTCGACCCTCAAGCGCTTTTGCTCGCCACCACCGCTCCTAGAATTATTGACAAAGAGCATAGCATGGTATATTGACAAAAAGTACCACAAACTAGAATGTAATATTAAAAAGTGTCACAAAGTAGGATAGCGACTAAGGTTTAACTTACAATAAATTTATTACAATTTAATCAATTAGTATCGGTCTACATAATGTTTATCAACACGTAAATTTAAAACAAGCCAAATAAATTACATAACAAGGATAGTTCCTAAGGTTAAACATACATTACTACATGACAACGCCACAAGCCTCAAAACAATTATGGTGAATCATCCCTTCGGTTTGCCGAGCTGAATGCTTACCCATGCAGCTAACTTAGCATGCACATACTTGGCACGGTTGAAGATGATCCGTTCGTACGGGTCACTGAAGTTGTGTGAGAGCTGGATTTGTGCCTCTGGACCCAAGCCTGGAATCAAGGATTCCAACTCGTCCAGAATCTCCTCCGCCCCTTCATGGGGATCCTTGGGGGTTTACACTTGGATCTGCTCCCTTTGCAGCTCCAGTATTTGTGCCGTTAGGCGAACCACATCCTCACCTAAAGCTTGTGAAGCGAGGGGGGCACCATCACTCTGGGAATGCTTGCTACCGAGGTATGTCCCCCTGAATCCCTACGTCATCTCATCCTGGATGTTTGAGTAGGTGGCCCCCATCTCCAACCGGATCGGGCACCTCAGGCGCATCATTCTCCACTCCTAGGCCATCCTCGAGTGCATGTCGTGTCGTATCCCCTTCAAAAAAGGCCGCAAGCAACCCAGGCGGTGCGGTCTGAGAGGAGAAGGCGTAAGTACCCTTTGTGGTGTAGTCTCCTACTATTGCATCCACCAGGTCGTAACGAGGGAAGGACTTCCTTCGATAGGGCTTGTAGGCCTTGTCGATCTGACGACAACATTACGTGATGAAATGCTAAAAAAATCTAGACATATATACAAGGGTCTAACGTAATTACATACTGTAAGCCAGGCTTCCTCATCTGGTGCGACTAATGTACAGGAGACCGGGTCCCACCCCCAACCGCTCTTTGTCATCAGGCAAACGTCGTAGCAACATTGCAGGATTGCATCTCTCAGATCAAGCAACTAACATGAACATCCAAGACCGACAAAAATGCATCACAGAGCAGCAGTAGAGCTTCTCGCGGCTCAATCTCTGATCAATAGGGCATCAAATGAAGAGCAAACACAATAAATATGGTCCACACAAATCCTCCGATCAAGGGATACATCATGGAGTTGTTTTTAATAAAGCAAACAAGCAAACAAGGCGTACATACTAGAACAACAACAATCCATCATAGAGCAGCAACAAATGAACAAAAGTGCATCATAGAACAACAACATATGTATCAAAGAAGAGTGACATAATACCAATCGATCAATTAAACAGCATGAACATCCAAAAACAAGAAAAATGCATCATAAAGCAGCTACATCTCAGGTCTCAACATATTTCTGTAGCCAATAGGGCATCAAACAAATATCAAATGCTACAAATGAACATCTCTCAACTCATTAACATCTCTGAGCATATAGACATCTCACAACAAATTCGGATATACCATAAAAAATTTCATCATAAAGCAGCCACAAAGGAGCTCTCTGATCAAGCTCAACCATCAACGAGAATCAACCACATTGGATATCCAAGACCAACAACAATGCATCGCAGAGCAGCAACAAAGTAGCTCACAACACTAGCTCCACCAAATAGAGCATCAAATGAAAGAGCAAACACGCCATATAGGGTTCATACAAATCCTCCCATCAGGGGAGATCTCATGGGGTGTTTTTTAATGAAACAAAATTCGTAGCAGCATTGCAAGTATGCATGTCTTAGATCAAGCTCAAACATCATAGAGCAACAACCAACATGAACATTCAAGGCCAACAAAAATGCATCACAGAGCAGCATCATAACTGCTCTCAGCTCAATCTTCGGCCACTCGGGCATCAAAGAGAGAGCAAACACAACAAATAGGGTGCATACAAATCCTCCTAACAAATGTACATCCGAGTATAATAACCACACATCATTGAGCAACATTAATCAAACAATGAGGAAGAACTTCCAAAAAACACCAACCAGACAGTGTAGAGCATCATCATAGCGTCTCTCAACTCAAACTTCAACCAATTGGGCATCAAAAGAATAGTGATCCCAACAAATGCACACTCTAAGAAGCTCATTAACATCTCACAACAAATGGCACTCTCAGATCAAATTAACAGTGTGCTAACAATCAAGCAACCAACATGGACATCCAAGACCAACAACAATGCATCACAAAGCAACAACGGAGTAGCTCTCAGCTCAAGCTCCACCCAATAGAGCATCATATGAAAAGCAAAACACATCAAATATACTCCATACAAATCCTCCCATCAAGGGAGACATCATGCGGTGTTTCAAATGAAATAAACATAACAGTAGGACTGCATACCAAATCCCACTTAGGGCTATATGATCACCAACAATCCAAAAAAGACATGGCAATAAAAGTAATAACTCATAGTGTAATGGAACCCAATTTCTTCAACATTAACATTGCACTGTCAGTCAACAAAGCAATATGAACAACCAAGAAGAACAACAAGGCATCATACATAAAATGGTTTGTAGAACCAAAATGGAGCATTGGTTGAGCGATTACCTCAAAATTCAGCAGAGGGAAGAACAAATGTGCAAGCACAAGCAAAGGATAAAATGCACAAACAGGTCCGGGTGAGCCATCAGAGATCAATCTCCGGCCCAATTTATAAGGTAAGGATGTGTTATCGGAAACCATAGATTCCATGCAGGAGGGCATACTTGAGATAACATTTCAAGTGGTAGTGGAGGAACGATGCTTTATAGAAAAGGGTCAAAGGAATCCTGCAAGATCCAACCAATGCCACAGTAAAAGCAACCTACCTCAGATTCACCATTCACGGGATGAGCTTAGGGCTTGCATAGTCCGAGAATCACACTTCACGGGTGAAGCTGCAGTTTGGGGTAGGGCGATCGAGGAGCAGAGCAAGCAGTCGAGGAGAAGAGAGATCGGGCCGTTGGGGAAGAGAGGGCACAGGAGGGCGAGCCGTTGGCACTAGGCATGGAATAAGGAAGGGCGAGAATAGGGTGGAGGGCTTGACACAGGAGGAATTGCCGTATGATGGAGGGAGGAGAGAGATCGAGAATAGGATCCCTTATTCTGGGGCCTATTCTCAAACCGAGTAGACCCTTAAAGAAGGGTTGCACGTACTTAGGGAAAGGAATTATGAGTATGAATATGGCCAACATCGCATTGAGAAAAGAAAGCTAAAGTGAGAGCTGTAATCTTCATGGCCTTGGAACAATAAGTGTAAAAAGCTAAAAGCATAGAAACAAGGGTGGAAAATCTTTAAATCGCATCATGCCGTCTAATATCTATCATCCAAAAAATAGAAAATGAGTCTAATAATGTGAAGCAATAGAGTATGTTTGCATCAGAGGCGGCCCTGAGGGTGATCTTATAGTGCAATTACCCAGGGTCCATCAACTTTAGCGGCCCATTTTAAGACGCATGCTTTACCCATACAACAAAAAAAATCCTTTAATGCCTCCCCAGTCCCAGAAACGATTACTGCGGTGACGAGCCGCACCGGTGAGTCCTCTCTGCAGTGCTATTTTCAGGTCTAGTTTCGTCTGCATTTTATCATCTTACTTCGCTGTTTATAACAAGTTAAACATGATCACGTTGTAACAACGGTTTCAAGATATTTGTTACTATGAGTCAATTATTGTAGTGTGTTAGCTAACATATTTTAAGATTACGTTAATATGAATTAATTTGATATAAAGATAGTTAATAATAATCCTTTTGAATCCAATAGTTAATGATATTTTAAAAACTGTGTTATATTCACCGTTATATCCTTAAATCAGATGATATAAAGATAGTTTAAAAAAGGGTAAAATGTCTATGTCCCTAGGGGGAGCTAACTTAGCCCCCCCACCCCATTTTTTTCATATTTTTTATTTTTTTGAAAATAAAAACCGTGTAAATTCATTATTATATCCTTATATTATGTCATTCAAATTTCATGCGAAACAAAGACTCATACGACCTCTATCAAGACATGGTCGATTAAAAAAAATCCTGGGACTGTTAAAAAATAACTGTCTGGATGGAGGCCGTAGGAGTCTCTGTTTCATATAAAATTTGAATGACATAATATAGGGATATAGTGATGAATATTCATGAAAGAAATTTTCAAAAAAAAATAAAAATAGAGAAAATGAGGCGGGGGAGTTATGTTAGCTCCTCGGGGCAGCCCCATTTATACAACAACAACAACAACAAAGCCTTTTCCCACAATTAAGTAGGGTCGGCTACATGGATTCTTCGCCTCCATTCAGATCTATCTTGGGTCAATCTCGGGCTTATATCCATAAAACTAAGATCCCTTCGTATAGTCTCTTTCCAACACTTCTTGGGTCGTCCTCGCCCTCTCTTAGCCGGCTCAACATCCCAACACTCGCATCTCCTAACCGGTGCATCCGCTGACCTTCTTTGCAAATGACCAAACCATCTTAAGCGGTTTTCTCGCATCTTATCCTCGATCGGAGCTACACTAACTTTCTTTCTGATTGCATCATTTCGAATCCGATCTTTACGTGTATGTCCACACATCCATCTTAGCATTTTCATTTCTGCTACAGCCATTCTCTGCACATGTCTATGGTTAACAGGCCAACATTCAGATCCATAAAGCATAGCAGGTCTCACGGTTGCTTTGTAAAACTTTCCTTTAATTTTTAAAGGAATTTTCTTATCACAGAGAACAGCAGAGGCTCCTCTCTCCACTTTAGCCAGCCTGCATTTATTCTATTAGTAACATCTCCATCAATTTCCCCATCCTGTTCAAATTACAGAGGTATCAAGCTGATGAATCACATGATGAAAATTTGGGAACGTGTGATCGAAAAAAGGTTGAGGCAAGTTTCCCAAGTAAAAGAAAACCAATTCGGATTCATGCCAGGTCGCTCAACTATTGAAGCCATCCATTTGCTGAGGAGAACAATGGAGATTTATAGAGCTAAAAGGAAGAATCTCCATATGATCTTTATTGATTTGGAAAAGGCTTATGATTCCGTTCCACGAGAGATACTGTGGAGAGTTTTGGACAAGAGACAAGTACCCGTCCTATACATTAATCTCATAAAGGATATGTATGATAGGGCTTTATCTTGTGTAAGGACCCCGACGGGGAAGACTGACTATTTTGATATCAACATTGGTTTACATCCCTTAAAAAAATACCAGTTGCTCTAGAACTATTTTATTGTTGTATATAAATGATTACTATATTGGTGAAATGTATAATTTTTAAAGTTCTGTGCTGTAATATTTTGTGAGAAAGATATTTTGAATGACGGTTCATCAATTAAACATTTAGAAAACGTTATATGCGTGGTTATCATTTTTAAAATTCTGTGCTCTAATATTTTGATTTTTTGAGAAAATTACAAAAAGAAGGTATATAATTATGTTATATAGGATTAAAAATAAATCTATGACTATATTTATATGTAGAAATAGATATACGGATACAGATACGAATGTTTACGGATATCAAAACGCTATCCATATCTGTATTCATTTTAAAACGAATACGGATACGAATGTCAAAATTTATACAAAACGGATATGGTGACAAATAGAATACGGATGTATCTCTAACCGTTTGCATCCCTAATTGAGATATTCTTGTATCCGTGACATGAGTTCAATGATAAAATTATCATTTTAAAATTATGATTTTTTATTCGTCATTTTCCATGGACTTCAAAGTTAATGGGATTTGTCTGGATTATGATTTCTATGAAGATTACTGTAAAAAATATGAAAATTACTGTATTATACTTATTGTAAAAATTTAAGTATATATTTTTAATAGATCCTTCGCTGAATTGCCTCAATAATTTAATTTGGGGAAGCCAAAGGTTGGATGCCAACACGGATACGATCATATTCGTATCAATTTTAAAATATGGATATTTATGCTCATATAAATATTGGCGAATATTAGAATAGTATTCTTGTATTTTTTTAAAAATGAATTTAGATGTAAAATAGATGTATATGTGACTTGAATGCTATATGAATTATTTATAAATTAGCTCAAATTTACATTTATTTGATGATTTACAAATTAAATTAAGATATTCGATGCCTTGATTTAATGCTTGATGGTAAAGATCTCGTCAGCATATATATTACTATTGTTGTTGATGTAAACGGTTGGATAGATATTGTTGCGGATGTAAATGGTTGGATACTGAAAAAAGAGAATTATATTTATATGTAGTTTAAAATATGAATATGGATCTATATACAAATATTAATAAATATATTACAAAATTCCTTAAATTGATACACATATATATATATATATATAATAAATGTGTATTGAATACGAATAATGGCATGCATAATTTGTAAAAAAGCTTATATAGACATGCATTAGATCACTTGTATAAGAAATAAATGGACTAAATGCATTTGTTCCATAATCACATCTATTATTTTAAAAGAATGCATTACTTTTGTTATATGAATAAATATATAATTATATTTTTAAATTAAAAGGGATATAATTTAAGATATAATAATATTTACAAAAATTATTTAAAATGATATCTGCATCGTTTTAAAATAGATATCGTTATTGGCATCAAAATATATATAAAATTTATATGATAGTAAATCAAATACAAATATATACATGCATATATTTGCATCTACCTCGCGAGGCAGATGTACATTTCTCAGACCCCAAACCTTGCCATCGACCTCACATCCTTGGAGTCATGAACTCCTATGACATCTATTTTTTTTAATTTAAGCATAGATTGAAATGTTATTTGAATTTTATTTTCAACATGACATTTCAATGTTGCTCCTCTACTAAAATAATTTAAAACAATCACTTATTTTAAGATTATCATCATAAAAATTGATAAATGTGACTATATCATCAATCTTTTAAAGTGGATTTTAGAATCATTACATTCTTAGCATTATGATTGTATTTTTGGATTTAATAAGTGGAAATTGTTATATTGTCTCTTATTTAAAAAGATTCATATATACCCATCCAGTTTCAAGAATGCATCCAATTGAAAGTAATGATAGAATTGAGATTTTAAAAATATTTTTATATTTTAAATTCTTTAAGGTGGATGCTGAGTATTATTTTTGTAAAAACAATGCTTTAAAAATATGTTTTCAATACATCTTTTAAGATGATATAAACATTTTACTATGTTTCGTACAATCTCCAATGTAACGCATATGTCCGACACTAGTGGTATTTATAAGGCGTGATGTTTCAGTACTTTCATTCACATGTAAATCCATAATTTTCTCAACAAGGATCCATTTAAGTTCGTGTATATGTATATATTCCACTTGATTTTCAGCAGTGATTAATATTTAGGGTTTTTATCAATTGTGCCCCTCTGAGATATTGCAATATTAGTTATGCCCCTCTCTTTTTTGGAATATCAGTTGTGCCCCTACCTTTTGTAAAATTCACAATTTTGCCCTTCTATTAAGGTAACATAGGGGCATAACTGATATTATAAAAGGATAGAACCGTAAATTTCACAAGAAGGTAGAGGCACAAGTGATATTGTAAAAAATAAAGGGTCATAACTGATATTGCAATATCTCAGAGGGACACAACTGATAAAAACCCTAATATTTAATATAAAGCAGCGGTGTACATATTCTCATATATTCATATTCTCATTAACGTTTTCATTTATAACATGTAGTACCATTCCTATTTTTCCATAGATATGTACCGAAGCATACGTTTTTTTGGTAGGTGTTTAGAACCTTTGTTTTTTTTGAAAAACGTGGGCAATTGGAGTATGCAGCGAGTTTCTATTTAGCCTTGTTCTGATAGGTTGAGACATCCCATATATTTTGTTGAAAATATAATAATTTGTAATTTGTCTATGAAAAATTATTATTGCAATGAGCATATGTAACCTGGTATACGATCCTCCACTCATAGAAATATAAGTTTACCTATATGGGCCTAAAGTCCTCGACTCATACATAATTATCAAGAGATGTCCATTTGGAGAGAAGATACTAGAATGAAGAGAAGTTAAGAAAATATCTAGATATTTCTCCACTTTCTTAAAAATTTAGATATTTCTACCACAAGATAGAGCATTTAAGATGAATCCAGACATCTCTTCCAAAATATCTCCACACACTTGAGGGCCTATAAATACCACCCACTGTATCCTCGTTTAATAACAACTAACATAACAAAACTACCACAACAAGAGTCTCTCAAGAGTCTTCCATCTTCCAATTGTTGTAAGCTCTTCTTCTCTTGTTTTATGAATTATATTCCTCTTCTTGTATAAGTTGAAGTCTATTATACATGTTTCAAGTTATTAATGAGAATACATTTTTTCGTTTTAATTCTACCTTTTGCATTGACCCATATTCCATTTCCTAAACTTGCTTCTATCTACATTCACTCGTCCACTGCCTCAACATATTCCCCACTTGATTTTCGACGTGATTTCCTTTATTATGCATGTTTAATGGTGCTAATGCAGTCTCTTCTATTTAGTATTCATCCCAACATGGTGACATCTCTCTAGGCATTCTTGATTTATTAGACTATATATGTATATGCATATGTATATGTATGTATTTGTTAGAGACGAGGATGTATGTTCTAATCCTCCTGCTGTTTTTTTTCCAGGATAACATGGTAGCAAGCATAACCGTTAATGTTGTGCATGCAATTGTGGCATCAATCTTGCTCCATCATTCTAAGATATTGAATTATTGCTTATATGGAGACAAATATCCGTTGGATATTACATTATATTTTAATTATTAGTAGTTATTATAATATATTGAACTGTAAAAACAGTTGACATGTTAACTATAAAAACGGTAGGGGGTTAGTATTAAAAAAATAGTTGAAGCTCAATCCAAAAGAAAATCTTTGTGAATATGGAGTTTACAGCTTGTAGCAAATGCATTGCCACACCCGATGCATTTGTGGTCATAGTTGCGGTGTTTTGTATCGGTGTGAGTCTTGATGTTATTTTTATTTAAGAAAGTTTTGAAGGTTTTAATTTCACATTCTAAAGTGCATTGGATGTAAAAAGGTTTTCCATTACGAATAGGATTGATCGAGCTCGCCCCTTAATCTCTATCACAGAAAAAAGAAAGTAAAGTCAAACATTAAATAAATTAAAATAAAAGAGAGGAGACCGGTGAGGTAACAAGAGAACCTTACATGTGTTAGTTTAGTAAAAAATGGTAAGCCTTAGCTTATAATTTATGTTATTATATAATAAGTCTTTATGTATAAAATAATGAGAGATCTTTTAAAGGTAGATACTCCACGCACATTGTGCTATGTTTTTCACCCCTTGTGTACTTTTCACCTATTGTAATATATTTTTGTAAACCTCTTAATAAAAATTAATGAGTATTGTCCCATTATATAATTTTATACACTGTATATTCATGACCATGTATGATGGTATCGCTTAAACGAAAGATAATATATTTATAGGGTTCCTAACGAGAAAATATACGAAAATGGTAAAAAGGGCACAAGAATAGCACAAATCATCATATGATTATCTATTAATTGTATTTGTTTGTTATACCAAAAGAAGGTATATTGATCATCACCATTGATGTAGAGTGAATAGTAGGATAAATATCAAACGAATTTAGTTATTTATTTGAGAAAGGAAGAAGATTTAAATTTATAACAATTTACTTTACTCTAAATAACAAAGGAAAACGTGGAACATTTGAGATCTTGATTGATTGATTTTTTTTAAAAAATATTATCTGCTTGTGGGATAAAAAATGTGATTACCCTCATTTCCTCTTCTATGTGCAACTACGGCTTAATTAATTCTTTCCGGTTACATCATTATAAGGATAATTTAGGGAAATGAACCCAACTTCATCTCATTCTCAATCAAGGGTCTCATTTTTTAAATATAATAAAGAGAACTCCAGTCTTATTTTTTTTATCTCAATACAGGCTTCCGTAACTTCCACAACTCTTCTATGTGGACGTGAAACAATAAAGTTGAAAGTCTAGTAGTAATTAGCAATTGAGATATAGTTGAAGCTCTTTTTTTGAGCATGATAATTCAGAACCAAAACCGTTAAAATATGTTTATATGACATCGAATTTCTTCATAACAAGCTTAATTATCTTGAAGTTCTTTCCTTAGATACAATTACGATTAGAGTTAAATAAAATCGAAATAATTTTGGTGAAAAAGAACCCAATTTTATATAGACAAAAATCATATTTTCCTTATCAAGAGACAAATAGCTCAATCATTTTTTTAGAACATTTGGTAAGGGGTCAATGGTATATTTTCAAATATCTTGGATGCATGGATATATGATATATATATATATATATATAGAGAGAGAGAGAGAGAGAGAGAGAGAGAGAGAGAGAGGTAAATGGGGCTGCCTCCAGGGAGTAGCCAACTTGGCTACTCCCACCCCCATTTTCCCTCATTTTTTTTATTTTTTTGGAAAATAAAAATTTGTATATTCATCATTATATTCACTCTCACATTCTATTAAAATTTCGTCAGAAACAGAGACTCCTACGGCCTCCATCCAGGCGTCATTTTTTTAACGGTCGCAGGATTTTTTAAATCGACCATGTTTGGATGGAGGCCGTATGAGTCTCTGTTTCTTATGAAATTTTAATAGAATGTGAGAGGGATATAATGATGAATATACAAATTTTTATTTTCCAAAAAAATAAAAAAAATGAGGGAAAAACAGGGGTGGGAGTAGCCAAGTTGGCTACTCCCTGGGGGCAGCCCCATTTACCTCTCTCTCTCTCTCTCTCTCTCTCTATATATATATATATATATAGAGAGAGAGAGAGAGAGAGGAGTGATCCTATGAGAGCAAAAAGTTGTGAGAGCATGAGAGGAATGATCCTGGACCACATGATTCTGTTTTCTCTCTCCTGGTCTTTTCTCTCCTAGGTAAATCATGTGGTTCAGAATCATCCCTCTCATGCTCTCACAAATTTTGGTTCTCATAGGATCACTCATATATATATATATATATATATATGGGTTAAATGGGGCTGCCCCCCTGGGGGGAGCTAACTTGGTTCCCCGCACCGTTCCGCCTGTTTTTTTTATTTTTTTTTGAAAATTTCTTCCGTGAATATTCATCACTATATCCCTATATTATGCTATTCAAATTTCGTGCGAAACAGAGACATCCAGACAATCATTTTTTAACGGTAGCAAAATTGCTAAAAACGACCCTTCTAGATGGAAGCCATAGGAGTCTATGTTTCGCAATATAGGGATATATTGATGAAAATTCACGGAAGAAATTTTTAAAAAAATAAAATAAAAAAGTGGACGAAATGGTGCAGGGGGAGCCAAGTTATCTCCCCCAATGGGGGCAACCCCATTTTATCCTATATATATATATATTAAATATGGCATGCATCACGTTGGTCCTTAAAAAAGGGAATTTGCTCAAAATTGAAAATCGGACAATTACTCTTATTAATTTGGGTAAATTACAATTTGAGTCCTCATCTATGGGTCCGATCCCAGAATGGGTCTCGATCTTTAAATTGTAATGATTCAGGTACCAGGACCATTAATGTAAGAAAATTTTTAGGGTTAATGACAAGTATGCCCTTGTTTAAAAGTTGGAACCCAACCCTCATTCCCTCCCGACAAGGACATATTCATCATGAACCTCAAAATTTCCATTTCCTAAATGGTCTTGGGACCCGAATCGTTACAATTTCAAGATTGAGACCCATTCTGGGATCAGACCCATAGATGGGGACCGAAATTGTAATTTAATTTATACACATGTGAAGATCACCTCTAAAGTTTTTTTAGCCAATGGGCTTTCCACTATCTTCAACTCCTTGATACAAAAAAAATGTAGCGCATTCTTGAAAAAAGACTGACTTTAAATTGTGTATACCTTCAGCTACCAAAATCATGTCATGTTGGCATTAAAGAAGAACATAATATAATTCCAAAAAATTGATTTAACCAAATCCTTCGACTTCTTGAACTGGACTCAAAATCTCTTGCTTGGTTGAAAATTTTCTTTTTATGATCCTAATAGTTAATGAGATGTAAATATTGCACGAGGCTTAACAATTCTCATTGAACATGTGTACTACAAAGTACACTAGAATTGAACATCATACCTCCTTGATCCAGCACTACTTGCTTGATTACACTCGAGGAATTAGGCGAATTTATAAATTGAAAAACCAAAAAGGTCAAACAAGCACAAGCAAATTACACATGGATCGCAAAGTGCACCAAAATCAAGTAGAACCTCGTCTGAGATGAGCACATCATGCCTGAGCAAGATCAGATGTTTAGGTGACTTTTCCACAAAATATTTGATCATGTATCACATATGAAGTCGACCGACGGAAGCTAGCAATAACCATGACATGCATCTAACCAACATAAATGACATGACAAGCAAGGTCACCCACACCACCAGTCCCGCCGACTTCCAACCACGCTTAAGTCCATAAGGAAGATCTCGACATTGTTAATGAACAAAACGAAATCGACAAGCAAAGGGTCTAAATCTACTCGACCACGCCAATGATCTTTAGGAGATCGAAAGGCAAGAGATGGACTAGTCATGCTAGAGGAAAGTATATCCTACGCTGTTGAAGGAAAATGGAAATCTCAGATGCAAACCTGCTTCGACTCCCAATGAAGGGAGATACAAGCTTTGTGCCAAGGGCGGAATTTTTTGGCAACAAACATTCCAAAGGCCAGTATCGAAGTCTTGTATGGAAATTGATCATCAAATTTGACATTAACTCTGTTGCCAATGTCGTAAGTAAGTTTATGCACGCTGATGATTGTGGAACACATTTTGTTTTACATAGAGAGAAACACATGAAAAGGACTCATTTTCATCAAGGAGGAGAAGCTTCATTCTGATGTTGAATTAACATGATGTACATACATCGAAGGTCTACCACTAGATATTACATATATCTGGATGTTAATCTAGTGATTTGGAGTAAAAGATAATCCAGGTACAATGATGAAGTTGAATGCAGAGCTATAACAGTGGGAGTTGAAGATATGTTGTAGCTTAATATAGTTTTTACAGAGAAATAGATATTGATTTGTCGAAAAGATTATTTTGTGACAACAATATTGCAATAAATTTCTAACCATGTTATGTATGATAGAACAAAACATGTCGACTGTTGATGTACCTTGAATCCTAACCGTTTGTTTTACTAAAGCCAGTTGGAAAACCATTGTATGTACCCCATGTGCCACCATATGATCTAAAACCATAAGGAAAATCATGACACTGCTTTGCTAAAACAACGCATCACATGATCTAAAATCAAATAAAAACATCGACTTTATCGTTTTTTTTCAAAGGAAAATCTCAAGATACTTTATGATCAATTTTGCCAAATATCTTTCTTTAGATCATACATAATTGCTAACTCTGCTTAGGTAAAAATAGCTTTTTTGGAGGAAATTGAAGATGTTAAGATGGATGCGTATCTATCCAAATTTTGAACATAAATTATGGATGATGAGACTTGGTATCCAAGTAAACTTGGAAACAAAAGATTGTGTTTATGTGATCAATTTATTGTTATTCCAAATGTGATTGCTACTCAGTACGTTTAAAATATAGGGTTCCATTTGTCCAATACATCAACAACCATCAAGTGAATCATCCATAACAATTCATTGTTTTCCAAACAGATTCAAATTTACAATTTGCTAGAGAATGAAATGTATCATATGAAGAAGAATTAAGCCAAAATCCTCAACAACTGAATTTTCATGCTGATTTTAGCCACGAATTCAACATCATCACCTTTACTAACATAGGAAGGAAACGTCACAAGATTTCTGACCAAATCGCCATACATCTGAACTTCAGGATTCGTTAGTAATTTCCTTTGAATTAATCAGTTCAGTTCACAAAAGTTCTGATGAATTCCTGTTTAAGACCTGTAAACATTAGGCAGAAAATAAAACAGCACTGGAAACACATATTTTTAGAAAAAAGGTAGAAAATAAAATATCACTGGAAACAGTAAACTAGAAGTCTAGAACAATAAAATAGAAGCAAACATGTTCTCCCAAAAGCCTTCTTGATTCATTCAAACAAACTGGTTGGTGGTTTTGACAAACAAACCATTCCATCAAACTGCAGAACTGATAATACTGATCAGAGATTCAGGTTCTGAGTCAAGAACATTTACTTGATCAACAGAACAGCTCAGAATGATGCTGGAAAGTTCAATTTTTTTGCATGCTTTCTCTTTCAATCTAATTAAACCTTGATAATTCTCTATAACAACCATCGAAAGAACTAATGAAAATCATGGTAAAACAAATCTGACGACATTATTGAACTAACATATCTTACAGAAGTATAGTCTGCATAAGCAGAAGTTTGCAAACATAAAAGTTAAGCATCCTTCTTCTTTGTTCGTCTGAAGAAAGAAAGCTTCGATTCTAAGAACCAGCTGTGGTTAAGTAGATCACGTGCATAGTCGCAGTCGAATCGCAAACTTTCATTCGAGTTACCTGAGAGGTTTTTGGGGGCAAAATTATCATATAAAAGAGTTGCCAAGGAATTATTGCCGCTTTTTTTCCCCTCAAGTAACCATAGTCATCAAGAGAACAATAAGCATTGTCAGGTGAAGGAGATACTGTCAACTCCTCTGTCAAATTAGATGTTTGCGATGGAGACTAAATAAGGTCGATAAAAGTACCAATCAGGATAAAATAAGTGATTTTTTATATTCTGTGATCCAATATTTTTGAAAGTCATGTCCATTATGTTAGAATCAAAGCTTTCTTCAGACAATAGTTACTGTTTGTTAATTTTTAGAGTGATGTTCCCTCTTTCTCATTTTTAATACTAGCAGTACTTAAAATTAGAAGAAAATACCTGACTCTCCGAGATGGAGTTTCTGAGGGAGAGGCTTTCATGGTAGTTTATCATTTCGAATGGGAAGAGCTAACACCCTTCGCACACAAGACAGTTATACAATGTTCATGGAGTATTCAACCATTTGACTTTTTTTTGTTTCTGGAGATTCACTCACTAAGATTTTTAGTCGTGCATGGAGCATTGCACCTCCCTCGGAAACCACACCTTCACTGCAACTAGGGATGAAAATGGTCATATATAGATATATGTGATATCATATCCTTATCATTTTTAAAATCTGAATATGGATACAAATATATATATGAATATGAAAAATGATAAATCATATCCTCAGAATACGGATACGAATACAAAATGGATATCGACTGTTTCAATACGAATATTTGATAAATGAATATATATGGACGAAACTACGAATATTGGATGTATTATAATTGACTAATGTTATCTATGATTACTAACCGTTTTTTGTTTCTTGAATTTAGGATTTCGCAAATTTCTCTGCAACTTCATTACTTAATACTCTAATAGATTGATCAATATTTATTTCATCAAGAGAAATGATCAAATATACAAAATAAATGTATTATGTAATATTTTTACAATATCTTTTAATTAGTAAAATGCCTACTTTATTTTAACACGATCACTTTTTTTATATAGACCTATGATATGTTATATAGATCTACAATAAAAGGGCTAACTTATACAACAACATATTATATAATTATTACAAAGCTTCCTATGTACTAACAACAATGATCTTTTGGAGTATAAACGATGGAAAAATCAGTAAAAATATGTATTAAAGTGAGTCAGAAATATGAAACACATACAGAATAAGGTAAACATTGAAGTTAGTAAACAGAGATAACATAGAGCGTGGAAATATAGCCTTTTGATTTTTCTCCTGTATTTGTATGCGGTATTTATTTAAATCCTTATAAAAAATATTTGTATTGATATTCTTTAATTTTTTATATTTGTAAATACATTTGTATTTGTCAAAATTTGAGATATTATATTTGTAATTTTATTTGTAATTGTAATTGTATTTGCCGAATGTTGGATGTTAATATATGTATTTGCATTCGTCTTTGTCTGACGAAAAAATGATATCCATATTTTCTATCAAATAGATGTGAATACGAACGCATACAAATATACTTGTATCTGTTTTCATCCATATTTGCAACCTACTCAAATGTACGGGGTACTTCTGCATGATGTGGGACAAATGTAACGAAATTTCGAACATCCTTTAAATTTGATATAGGTTTTGTAAATTTATGATAGGATTTTGAGCACGATTTAAAACTTTAGCAGAAATCGTACATTTATAGTAGATTCAAAATCATACCATAGATCTACAAAACCAACCATAAATTTAAAGGATATTTTAAATTGGGCAATAAACATGAATTGGAATCATATGATAAATTTACAACAGCTTCAAATAACATGCAATAGTTTTAAGATTCCTGCTAAAAGCCTTTTTGTCATAAAATTAAATTAGAATATCATGCTAAAAGGTTTCTAACTATAATTTTTCTTGTATTCGATTAAATTCGAGTTGTCGGTACACGCGGATGGTTTGTATTGGATTACAGTCGAGTTGACGGTACACGTGGATGGTTAGCATTCAATTAAATTGGAGTTGATGATACACGTGGATGGTCACGTAAAACTAAATAAGTTTTTTGATATTTATTTTTAAAAATCATTTTCCTATACTTTCTTAGCTTTTTTATAAATAAATAAGTTAGCCATGCTTGGGATAAAATAATAATAATAATAATAATAATAATAATAATAATAATAATAATAATAATAGATCCTTCCTCGGTGGGAATGCTCTTAATTATAAAATACAAGAAAGATATACAGTCAAAAATTTTGATCAGAAAATAAATAAATAAATAAATATAAACAACACTCAAAGAAACACATTGAGTTCATTTGGCACATCGGTCTCTTCAGATCCAAGGTGACCCAATCTAAAATCCATTTAATTTGATGGGTTGAATCATGGTTCCGCTATTTCTAATCATAGTTGATCAACAGTCCAGTTCGACCCAACCCGCATTTAGGTTCAGATCGAGCCAACCCAATTAATTTTTCAAGGTAAGAGTGTGGAGAGGAATAGTACTTGATGAAGATGTTTTGTTAGCAAACGATGAGGACTAATGGATTGCAATAATGTAGATGACAAGGTAAGAGTATTAAGAGTAGACATGTATGTGTGTGATGAATGCCAATTGAAATATCTAAATATTCTAATAATCATGGAAGGTTGTATCGATAAAAATATCATTTCGATACGACATATCGGTGATATATCGCCGAAATATCGTCCATATCGACACACTTTTGTGAAAGAAATATCTAAAAAGGAGGATATACCACCATATCGATATTGATATCGGTCTCATCTCGGTATCGATATATCAACGATATATCGTCGATATATCATGATATTTCCTTTCATGCTAATAATAGTATATGGTGTCATGTATAGTTAATGACCTCTTTTATTAGGCTATTATTTGGGTTGGGTGGTTGGGCTCATTTGGGTCAAGGTCAACTCCACCTTGTTCAACTCGATCAACCCTTTGATGCATTTGTCTAGGGACATCCAGGTAAGAATCTTTGGTATATGAGAATCCTTTCCAAAGCATTTGTCGCGGGTTGCCACCATGTTAAGATATGCGATAGTTAAACAACGAATTATCGAGAAGAAGATCGATGAGATAATGCGATCTGTTGGGGTGAGCAATAGAGGTGAAGTTAGTTTCTCCTTTCAAGTCAATTAAAGAAAGTAGGGTTGTCGGTCCCTTCGTGAATTGTAGCGCATGAAGGAGGGTTTGTTAACTAGAGAGTGAGAAGAAAGCAATTAAGGAACACCTTATAAGTAGTAGTAGCAATCGAGAAGAAGTCTAACTGATGATCATCGCTAATCCTGCAATAAAAACCTAGGTAGGGTGTTACAACAATAAGTTGAGTACAACTCATCTTGAACTCAACTTAGTCGCTTGTATCCAACCACGGTTAGAAAATTGTAAATAAGGATCCGAACACGCAATCAATCACAAGCAATCCGAGGAGAACACACGATTGAAAAGACCTCTAATTTTGGTATGTATGCTGAGCTTGATTTTCTGATCTTGTGATGGATATTTTTGCTAAGATGAATGAAATGATCTCTTTCAAAAAATTGAAAAAACATCAATGTTGTAGTAGGAAAAAATTACATGTAAAGAGGTGGTGCTCTCCCGGAATACGACTCTCCGACAACTCACACCTTACCGTAAAATACATACATACATACATACATACATACATACATACATACATACATACATACATACATACATATATATATATATATATAGGGGGCCTTTCAAATGAGACGTGGTCCTTCCATCCTTAAGGAAGGCCAACGATCTGGGCCATCGGATTCAAATCCAACGGCATCTTCAATTTTGATGCCTAAAAGGGCATTTTGGTCATCATTTTTTGCATTAATTATGCACATTAATTAATATTCCGAAATACTAATTTTAGCTACTTTTATTTTTGGTATTTTTTCGCAATACCATATTTAGAAAATATCTAATTTTTTGCTGGACGATATTATCTAGGGCATATTTTTGTATCCTCACGTAATTTTTTGTAGAATTTAAGGTTCTTTTTGTAATGACTGCATGTTTTTTGTATAATCCGTTGTTCATTCAAAAAGTCATCCGTTATTTGTAAATTTTGCATGGTTCTTTGTAAAATACAATTCATATTAGTAATTAATGTGTGGTCCTTTGTAACGATTTTATGGTTCTTTGTATAATAAAAATCCTATAGTTTTTTGTAAAAATTGTGGTAGTCATTCACGCTTAATTGATGCGAAGATACAAATCAAATTTGTATAAAACGCATCTAAAATGTTTAATGCACATCAATATATACAAGATCTATAAAAAAATATAATTTTCATTCGCAACCATCTGATTCGTAAAAATACATAACAAATTTGTATAATACGTATCCAAATTGTATAATACAGACTAATATTGTAGGTTACAAATCAATAATGTATCAAACTGCGAATTGTTCTTCATCCAAGACTGGGTGCATCACTTTTTTATCGGTGTCGCTTGCATTAAGAACGTCTCCGATAGTCATCAATGAGTCTGCACATCACGTCGCCAACTCCGCACCACGATCAGACAATCCATCAAAGCCGACGTGTACGAACCGATTTGCTCCGATCTCTAGGTCGTTGACGCGATCTGCAATGCAGTGGTCTCACTAATATATATAAATCCTACTGCATATCTTTATCCCATATATAAATCCAATGCAGATGGATCCCCTTGTGATGATGGTAAAGATGAAGATGAAAGGAGCATCTGGATCTCACCTCGAGGAAGACGAACCTCTTGCCGATCATGTCGACGTCCTCCTCCTCCTCCCTATTTTTTTGCCGATCATTCGAGAACAGCGACGACGAAGATGGAGATGTACAACGCCCGACGTCCTCCTCCTCCCTGTTTTTGTGCGTGAGATTTTGAAATGAATGGAACACAATGCCCGACGTCCTCCTCCTCCCTAATTTTGTGCGTGAGATTTTGAAATGAATGGAAAGATTAGGAGAGAGATTAATGAGGAGATATTTTAGATTATTACATACTATATTTAGATAATGAATAATGACCAAAATAGGTTTTTGGTTAATTAAATAATAATAATAACACACCTTTAATGACAATCGTTGGATTAAATATGGACGTGTGAGATCGTTGGCCTTCCATATGGATGGAAGGACCATGTCCTATTTGAAAGATATCCTATATATATATATATATATATATATATATATATATATATATAGGGTACATTGCAAATGGATCTAATCGAATTTTAAAAACAATATAATTGGGGGTCAATCAAATTTTTTTATTGAATGTATTCGGATCATAAACAGGTTGATCTTCAATCACTAGAAGGAAAACAAGTTGTGACTACAAAATTATGGCCACGGATATGGGGTTTCTGATCACAGAATTGGACTCTAGCCACGACACGTCGTGGCCACTAACCGTAGCTACAAGTCTCGTCACCAGAGTTCTCTAGCCACGAATATGCCGCGGGCATCACAAGTGACCACAGAACTTAGCGTGGCCACAACTCTTATATGAAGACTTTGACCACGGATTGTGGCAATGAGAAACTAGTGGCCACGGAATTATCGTGGCCACAAGTTTCCGTAGCCACATTCCGTGGTCACAATTCATTTTTCTTGTAGTGAATGCATATCTCAGCAAAAATTGATTAGTTCATTAACTATTGAATATTGTTACAACTTGTGACATAAAACTATGAGTCTGGAATAAAATATATTTATCTTTTGATTGTCAAATTACATCGACAATATTGCTAAAATAAAGGTAATAGATTAGTGGATGATCGAAAAGGGAGATAAATCCTTTGTTCAACATAGCATTCGAGCTAACGGTATCAGTATCGTATACTTGTCAATACGATATATCGATGTCATATCACTCAAATCAGCTCGATTTTGTGAAGGAAATGATCTTGTAAGGACAAATATCAGTCATATCGATGATGTATCGGTCACCTGTCAATACTGATATATCGCCGACATGACTTACCTTTAGAACTACTTAGCATCTTTAATTTTATTGTTTGAGACCATAGAGTATAATATTAAATTATTTTACTCGCTCGAAGCTATATTATCTACAGAATGTATATATGCCTGCCTACACCTTGGTTTTCTAATGCCATATTCTTTAATATATGCAATGACTACTTGCTCAAATATTATTTATCTTGAGGCAATAAGAAATAAGAAATTAACAACCTATTTTTTTTATAACGACGGCAAATACCAGCTGTGCCAAAGCCGTCTAATTTGTTGGCTGCCTTTAAAAAAAAGCAACTATATGTAACGATAAATAATTTGGATAATTGTTGGTTGTCTTCGAATGTTCAATATTTAATAACGGATATTATTCATGGTAAAACTCTCTTTTGTACTTGTCATTCGTGACAAATACCATATTTGTTGCTTAAGTTTTATATAACGATGATAAATTTGTTGACTTTTCTTGTTTAAATTTTGCACACATTATTATCAATTTAGCAACGATCAGAAGAAAAAGTCGATATAATCGTTGTTATACGATTCATTGCTAGTAATATAGTAACATATATTATATTCTTTGCAAAGTTAGAGAATAAAAAACTAATGAATAATATTTATTTTTATGCATGCAAATATGGAAGATATAGCAATGAATATGGAATTATTCGTTGTTGTGTGTTTACATATGGTGTGTTTGTGTGTTTTCAATTAACAAGTGCATTATACTACAACAAAATTGACCTATGTCAATATATAATGATGAATATTACTCGTTACTTGATTATTTAATTTCGTAATGATTATCGTATTTATTGATATATTGTTATCAACAAATCATAACTATATCAAGGATTACCCATTATTTTTTCTTGTAAGCGTGGTTAAACTAGTTGCAAATACTACGGGCTTTAACGCAAAAGTCAATGAATATTCCCCATTACATGAACATTTTGCAACGAATATGACATTGATTACATGCCACAACAGAAAATAACTTTTGCAACATATAATTTTCATTATTATATATTGAGAAAAAGTATCCTACTCCATGGAGTAGGAAACTTACCTACTCCATTTTCTTCTTTTTTTCAATTTTTTTTATTTTTTACATGAATATCCTCCTTAGATATTTAAAGACTTTAACCATGGAATTTTAGTTACGACAAACTAGTGGTCAGGAAATTATCGCGATCACAAGTTTCTGTAGTCACATTCTGTGACCATAGCTCATTTTTCTTGTAGTGAAATTTTATCCGAGCAATAATTCCAGACTACTGACCGATGCTCCATATAGATAAAGTATGTTCACAAATATCGAGCATATTTGATCATGTTACAAATATGATTAATACGTACACTAAAAGAAAAATGAGTTGTGGCCACGGAATGTGGCTACGGAAACTTGTGGCCACGATAATTTCGTGGCCACTATTTTCTCGTAGCTACAATTCTGTGGCTAAAGTCTTCATACAAGAGTTGTGACGACAACAAGTTTTGTGGTCACTTGTAGTGGCCACGACATATTCGTGGTTAGAGAACTCTCAAGATGAGACTTGTAGCTACGGCTACTGGTCACGACGTGTTGCAGGCATAGCTCACTTCTGTGGTTACAAGCCCCACATCCGTGAGCATAGTTCTGTAGCCACAACTTGTTTTTCTTGTAGTGGTATTTTATCAACACCATTATGTGTCTTCTTCGTGTGCTTTCATAGTGGTTGATTCCATATCTGGTTCTTATCTGCATCACATTATGACTTCTAGATCATTTGTGAAATTTGTAAATATATTATTTACGTTTTCGTGGCATAATATTTGGATCGAACTCACACTACAAGAAAAATGAGTTGTGGCACGGAATGTGGCCATGGAAACTTGTGGCCATGATAATTCCGTGGCCACTAGTTTCTCGTAGCTACAAATCCGTGGCCAAAGGCTTCATGCAAGAGTTGTGGCCATGACAAGTTGTGTGGTCGCTTGTAATGGTCACGTCATATTCGTGATTAGAAAACTCTCGCGACGAGACTTGTAGCTGCGGCTACTGGCCATGACGTGTTGTGGTCAAAGCCCAATTCTGTGGCCACAAGCTCCACATCCGGGGGCATAATTCTTTAGCCACAACTTGATTTCCTTGTAGTGTCATCAGAACCAACTAAAATGCTTCGCTTAAATCGTCAAATATTTTTTCCCATTATTTATACTCCACACTCATACTTTATACGTAGGTATTAGACATGAGACTGCGTATGAGATGTTATATAAGTATCTGATAAACAAGAATAATTAAAATGTAGTCTCTTCGAACGTATACTTGTAACAAAAAAACCACCACCAGTGTATAAATTATCTGGAAAACATGCAAAGCGAAGCTTCCTACGATAAGTTAAGCAATATGCAGATCTTCATGTACGTTAGGGATTTGATTTTACAGTATAACATATCAAACAGTGACGCAGTCAAAAGTAATGAGCATTTAATTAATTGGATGTGGCACATCGACTCTGGCTAATTATTGCAGGTTGTTTATCCAGGAATATTATTAATATCATTCCACCTTCAACGCTAATTAAAAATGGATCCCCACTCTCCTGATAAAAATATATAAGTTGGTGCAAGTCGTGACGCTTTCGAAAAATTAGTTGCATTATTTATTGAAATCTCGCTCAAATCATATGTTGGAAAATCCTATAAATACCACATGAGAGCTTCTCTCGTTGCATCCTCATCTCTCCAATCAAAAGACATGGCCACTTCTAAGATAGTTGGTGTTTCCCTCTTGGTCTTGCTCATCGTGAGCACGACCTCCGCTACCAGAGTCCTGACTGGAGGAGGTGGTGGAGGCGGCGGAGGTGGTGGAGGAGGAGGATCTAACGGTGGTCGTGGATCTGGCTTCGGATCGGGTAGCGGGTATGGAAGTGGGCATGGAGGAGGAGGAGGAGGAGGTGGTGGTGGTGGTGGAGGAGGAGGAGGAGGAGGTAGTGGACATGGTGGTGGCTCTGGTTATGGATCTGGTTCTGGATCTGGGTACGGTGGAGGACATAACGGTGGCGGTGGTGGAGGAGGAGGAGGTGGAGGAGGAGGAGGTGGAGGAGGAGGTGGCGGACACGGATCTGGATATGGCTCTGGTTCTGGATATGGCAGTGGTCACGGTGGAGGCGGTGGCGGTGGCGGCGGCGGTGGTGGTGGAGGAGGAGGTGGTGGTCGAGGAGGAGGTTCGGGTCACGGATCAGGTTATGGATCTGGACATGGTGGAGGCCATTAAGCTCCTTGTGCACTCTTGCGTATACCACTATGCTTGCAATGTTTGTGCTTATTGTAAGCAAGATTCCCGCATGTATTATCTAAATAAATTCTATGTATTCACCGCGTTATAATATTTAAATAAATAAGCTATTTGTACTTCATCAATGAAATTAAAAGAAGATATTTAAGTTACTTGATGAGGTAAACTTCATCCAGCCTACATTAATAAATCTCGAGGACAACCATTGCAAGCCTTTTTCTTTCAATCACAGATTGTGCAAATCAAATTGAATGATTTGTATTTGATTCGGTTTCATTAAAAAATGAAAAAAATAGCTTGGATTAAAAAATCGAATATGAACTAGACTTGAGGGTTTCAATTCCAAGTGAATCCATAATATGAAAATATTTGTATTTTGATATATATATATATATATATATATATATATATGGCTTATCCAGTGAGCTTTGTGCTCATTTGAGTTTTGATGAGCACCAAATGTGGACCTGCCACGTGTATTTCCATTTGAATGATTGCTTATTTCGAATGTACACGATTTTGGAAGGATATTAATATGGTTGAGCCGTTTATATTTCCAATTATACCGAGTCCTTAAAAAAAGGAAGACAATTTTGAAAAGATAAATTCAAATAATTAATTTCGTACCGAAGAAATAGTCATTGTCTATTTGATTAGTAATGGACATATTGTACTCAAGTAGTTATGTGTTGCGAGATCAGTAATACTGAAATAGTTATCAGTATTTTATATATGTAATATTACATTATACAGAGATCAGTCATGTTACTCAAGTAATATATACCCAGTTCTCAAGTAATTATTGTTGTGAGATCAGTAATTAAGATGTAAACTATTAATGTCCATACAATGAACTCTGATTACAAATGTCCATTTTACTGAACTCATTTTGATTGTTACTAATGTTATAGTTACTAAATGCTTTGAGTGTTACTGACGCACCTCTTATTTACTTGTATAATGTTTTTAGTTACTTATAATGCATATGAAAATTAGTTACTCAGCAGAGGTCACGTGCAGCGCACGTGACCATTCGGAAAAATTGCATCCAGGCCCCCGGCTCTTTCGGTAATTACATATAGGCCCTCTTGCATGTTTTATTTATTTATTTGATTTGCATCTGTACCCCTGTGTTTGTCATCCATTATAGACCTCTACATTGCATCATTTTATTTATTTAAAAAAATAGCATTTTGTTCATCTTTTAATTCTCTACATTTTGACATGCTGTGGACCCTTTTGTGATTTACGGTTGATTAATAAATCATTGTCTTGTGGAAATTGAGATATTTTGCCCAATCTGTGCTCGGAAATTCATAGTTAGTTAACCGTTGTTCTAAAAATCCCCGAAAAATCACATAGTGTAGAGTTGACTTTGATTATCATTGTGCCCAAAAAATCTTTGCATTTGCAAGCATATTTTGCTCTATAAAAATCATTTCGCATATTTCACTGTTTAATTTTTAATAGGTATTAGACCCCACATTTTTGTGGTCTAGGATTTTTCTAAGATCCATTACCTTGTGATAGATCTTAGATAATTCTAGTTCTCGAAAATAAATAGGTTTAATATTTATTATAATTAAATATTGAAAATCATTCTGTTTGCATTTAAAAATCCATAAAAAATTCATATTGCATCCAAAAATTCCAAAAAAATTACAGTGCACTTATTTCATCATATTTTACATCTCGGCCAAGTTTCGTATTTTTCGGACATCATTTGAATGGAATTCACATTTTAGTCCATAAAATAGGCCGGATTTGCATATTGCACCATCTATTGCATTGAAAATTTCCAAAAAAAAAGACCGCCTTGAAAACCGAACTCAAAATTGAATAGAAATTAATCTAAGTTGTTCCTTTGCCTCCTTGTGATCGACCTTGGGACTTGCCCAAGTAAAATAAACATAAAAACCACTTGATTGAAATTGAATAAAATTTGTGGTTATTTTCTTGACTGTTTTCGAAAGCCGCCTACAACGAACGACATTCATTAATTTCACGCACGAACGATAAAAACGATTTCTTATCGCGGCTTTTTGCAGACACGTCATGCATGCACATGTATATACATACACATGCATGTGTGTTTATGTGTGCATGCGTGTGAATAAACAATATGCCACTTTCTGGAAGAACCAACTAACAAATAAGGAATAGGAATAAACTCATTTACTCTCAAGGTAGCAGAAGCAGGTAATCGATATTCAATCGACGAGGTCACTAACTAAGGATTAATCGACAGTCGAACGACTAATCGGATTTAATCGACCATTAGTCGATTTTGAATTTTTTTATTTATTATAAATTAATAAATCTTTTTTATACATAGATTTATACACTTTCTATACTTTTATAATGAAATAAAAGAAGTAATTGACTTTAAATAACATTAAATTAGAATAAATTTGCTTATGTATTAATATAGATTTGTATATTTTCTATACTTAGGTGTTGAAACAAAAGAACTAATTGATTTTAAATATAACATTAGGCATATTAGAATAAAATTGCTTCAAAAAAAGAAAAAAACAAAAAAAATATAAAAGCTTTGATGTAAAAGTCAGCCAATTAGTCGGGCTGACCGACTAATGGCTGACTAGGTCTAGTCGAGTTGGACCCCGGACTCGACTAGTCGGACCAACTAGTCGGACGATTTTTGCAAGCTTGTTTACTCTTTTTTTCTCCCACATACAAAAGAACGAGAATGTGGAATAAACCCACTCATTCCTAATTCCACCCTCATTATTCCCCATGTGAACAGGCTTTTAAACCAAACTAGAACATTCATTATCCAAACAAAATCAAATTCAAACACGAGTTGTCGAATCTATTATCGGACTGAACATGAGAAGTTTCTTATCAAACCAAACCTAGAAGTGTTCTAGGCTTGCTACAGTTCAATGTGATTAGCAATACCAAATACAAAAAAGATGTTATAGCAGATTAATCTGAGGACTGTACAGAAAACGTTCACAGCACAAATATAATCAAGGAGCATTTACATGACATTTCTTTCCCTGCATAAGAAAGGGGAGTCTCACATTTCAATATCCGAAGGAGAAGAGATGCAGGCGAATGAAGCCGCTCTACGACCCACGAGCAGTTATCTTAAGCATGATGAGGACTGCGCCAGATCACGAGGAAAACTGGCAATGATGAGCAGGAAATTTCACCCAGGAGGCTCTGAAGATGGCTGCGACAAGTTTACGGTTTTCTGATCTTTGAGAACGTTCCGATTTCTGAAAAGTATGTACTTTGAGTTCCACTACCAAGTCTGCTTGCTTGCCTCTGAGGATTTGAGAGCTCAATACCCTGAATGATGAAACCCACCAGGTTAAGAAATAAGCAGATACCAAGGGAATCAAATTTAAAAAAATCTAAAGATTGCGCGACAGAGTAAGATTCCTCTATTTAATGAAAATATGCAACCAACATTCGCGTTGAGGATGAAGATGCAATCCATGTGCATTATTCGTGTTTGAAGAAATGGCACATGCACATATTTCATAACTGAAAAAATGGAAAACCGATATAGGGACATAAGTAAGAAACCTCCCCCTGCAAAAACAAGGCGTAGAATAAAGGATCTCCAATCATCAAATAGGAGATTAATTGATGGATCTTATTATCATTTTGATTGTTTTATTATTTCCTTATTGATGGGATTCTCTAGGTTATCTCCGGATTGAGTGAGATTCTCTTGGTTGATTAATTGATTTTGATTATTTTTTATGGATGCACAAGGTTCTCCGTGAATTATCAATATACGGGTGGCGTACATACCAACATATCACAACACAAGTTCTCATAACACAAAAAAAGAAATCTGATAAAGAGAGCAACAAAGTTTCCCCGAGGTTTAAAAAATTTCTCCATGCATCTATAATTGATTTCCCCGAAGTTGGATTTTTTTCGTAATTGTAGTTTGATATGTCGTGCAGAATCCACTTATCAACTTTGGTATGTTTCCACGATTTGATATAATACAGGGAACTAGTTCCAACAAAGTGGCATCAAAGTCAGTATAGTTGATGAGTACATTACTAGCAAGATGATAGGCCTAACCAGGACCAAGTACAATTTATGGAAAAAAAAGATGAAAGACTTACTATTTGTGAAATACATGCACCTTCTAGTTTTTGTCACTCAGAAGTTTGAATCCAAGAGCAACGAAGAATGAGATTTTTTATCATGAGCAGGTATACGGATTTATTCGACAGTTTGTGGATGAGAATGTATACAATCACATTCAGATCGAGACACATGCACGGACACTTTAAACAGCTTGGAGAATATTTATGCTTCAAAAATAGGAAACAAGTTATTTCTACTCGGAATCAGTGCAGTTGAAATTCAAGGATGGCATGTCTGTTCCAGACCATCTAAATAGATCTCAATGAATTAACAATCAGCTTTTCAGCATGGGAATAAAATCCGACGATGAAGTTCTAGGTATAGTGCTACTTGCAACCATTTCCAGACAGTTGGAGGACATTTCGAATTTCTCTCATCAACTCCGCACCTAATGAAGTTACCTTGGAGACCCGTCAATGATTGTATTCTGAACGAAGAGATGAGAAGAAAATCTCAAGATTCTTCAACACACCCAGAGCTTGTGATAACGAAAAATAAGGCAAAACTAAATTCAGGAATGTTAAAAGAAGATATTAAATACAAAGATTTGTAGTGTCACCATATCATGAAGAAATGTTACATTCAGAAATACTATTTCCAACTCCAAAGAGAGAAAATGTGAGAAAACAAGAAAAGAATGATAAGAATGGCAATGTTGTTGTCATCACCACTGAGCATTTTTGTTTATTATGACAAGAAAGTCGTTGGGCTCATGTTTTTGGGTCAAGGTCGGCATGAGCTCATCTCATGAAGGGCTTGTTTGGTAATTGGGTTGGGTTGTATCGGGGTATCCTCATGTGAGATGTTTGGATGGTTGAGAGGGTTGGAGAGGGCTGGAATGATAAATGTGATGTGATGTGACATTGATGATATATTATATTAACTTTTTTAATGATTATAATATGCTTTTTATGTTAATTTTTTATTTGAACATGGTTAAAAGATATTATAACAAAGAAATTATATAGTCCATACAATTAATTCCAACCCAGGAATGCAGGGATAGAGCAGAGGATATGTCAGCCTCGGGGTAAGCTGGTAACCATAACTATCCATGACCCAATCCAAATAAGATGAGCTCGGGGTAAGTACCTCAAATTTGTAGCCCAAGCTCGATCAACAAAAGAAGAAAGGTAGGAGGACCAAATCAAAGTCTACCACTACTTAAGAAAAGAAAAAAAATTACAGCTCGAGGCCTAGTATAAAAAGAGCAAGAACACATATGTAAAACAAAAATTAGGCGTGAATGATGTAAGGTAGCTCCGCCTTGTCCAACTTGATCAACCCTTTGACACATTTGGCTAGGGACAACCAGGTAAGAATCTTTTGGTATATGAGAATGCTTTCTAAAGCATTTGTTGTACCATGCCACCATGTTAAGATATGCGATAGTTAAACAATGAGTTATTGAGAAGAAGATCGATGAGATAATACGATCTGTTGGGGTGAGCGATAGAGGTGAAGTGAGTTTCTCCTTCAAGTGAATGAAAGAAAGTAGGGTTGTCGATCTCTTCGTGAATTGTAGAGCATGAAGGAGGGTTTGTTAGCTAGAGAGTGAGAAGAAAGCGATTAAAGAACACATTATAAGCGGGAGTCGCAACTAAGAAGTCTAATTAATGCTCATCCCTAATCCTGCAATGAAAAGCTAGGTAGGATGTTACGACAATAAAGTTGAGTACAACTCATCTTGAACTCAACCTAGTCACTTGTATCCAACCACAGTTAAAAAATTGTAAATAATGATCCGAACACGCAATCAATCAAACACAAAGTAATCCAAGGAGAACACATGATTTAATTGAAAAAACCTCCAACTTTGGCATGTATGACAAGCTTAATTTTCTGATCTTGTGCTGGATATTTTTACTAAGACGAATGAAATGACCTTTTTCAAAAAAAATTGAAAAAACATCGACATTGTAGTAGGGAAAAATCACATGTAAAGAGAGGTTCCACTATGATGAAATATTGGACCGCTGGATAAAAATCCTAGGTGGTGAGGTGATGCTCTTTCGGAATGAGATTCTCGAACAACTCACACCTTGCCCTAAAATACAAACATACATGCATGCATACATACATACATACGTACATATATAAGATACATCATAAATGGATCTAATCAAATTCTAAAAATCTGCATAATTGGGTCCATCAAAATTTATTTATTGAATGTACCTTTTGATTTTCAAAATAAATAGACAATATTGCTAAAATAAAGGTAATTGGTTAATGGATGATGTGACTATCTTACTTCAAAATAAAGTTTATTTATTCTTTAATAAAAAGGAGGTAAATCTCTTGTTCAACTGAGCATCCAAGCTATCGGTATCAGTATCAGCTTGTCGATACCATATATCATCGATATATCAATATCATATCGTTCAAATCGGCATGATTTTGTGAAGAAAATGACCTTGTAAGGGTAAATACCACTTATATCGACGATATATTGATTACCTGTCGATACCGATAATATCGTTGATATACAAGCTACCTTAGAATCTTTAACTTTATTGTTTGAGAACATAAAATATAATATTCAATTATTTTACTCGCTCGAAGCTATATGCTCTGCAGAATGCATGCCTGTCTACACTTTGGTTTTCTAATGCCATATGCTTTAATATATGCAATGATTACTTGCTCAAATAATATTTATCTTGAGGCAATAAGGAATAAGAAATTAACAACCTATTTTTTATAATGACGGCAAATACCAACAGTGCCAAAACCGTCTAATTTGTTGGCGAGGAGTGGAGATGAACTTTTTTTTGTATATATATAATTATATACATGTACTTAAAAATTATATGTACTTATATATGGGTCAAATGGGGCTGCCCCCTGGGGAGCTAACTTGGCTCCCCCATCCCATTTCGTTCGGTTTTTTTATTTTTTTTAAATTTCTTCCATTAAATTTCATCACTATATTCCAATATTATGTCATTAAAATTTCGTGCGAAACAGAGACCCTTACGGCCTCAATCCAGACAGACTTTTTTTAACGGTAATATCATTCCACCTTCAAATTAAAAATGGATTCCACTCTCCTGATAAAAATATATAAGTTGGTGCAAGTCGTGACGCTTTCGAAAAATTAGTTGCATTATTTATTGAAATCTCGCTCAAATCATATGTTGGAAAATCCTATAAATACCACATGAGAGCTTCTCTCGTTGCATCCTCATCTCTCCAATCAAAAGACATGGCTACTTCTAAGATAGTTGGTGTTTCCCTCTTGGTCTTGCTCATCGTGAGCACGACCTCCGCTACCAGAGTCCTGACTGGAGGTGGTGGTGGAGGCGGCGGAGGTGGTGGAGGAGGAGGATCTAACGGTGGTCATGGATCTGGCTTCGGATCGGGTAGCGGGTATGGAAGTGGGCATGGAGGAGGAGGAGGAGGAGGAGGTGGTGGTGGAGGAGGAGGAGGAGGAGGTGGTGGACATGGTGGTGGCTCTGGTTATGGATCTGGTTCTGGATCTGGGTACGGTGGAGGACATAACGGTGGCGGTGGTGGAGGAGGAGGAGGTGGAGGAGGAGGAGGTGGAGGAGGAGGTGGCGGACACGGATCTGGATATGGCTCTGGTTCTGGATATGGCAGTGGTCACGGTGGAGGCGGTGGCGGTGGCGGCGGCGGTGGTGGTGGAGGAGGAGGTGGTGGTCGAGGAGGAGGTTCGGGTCACGGATCAGGTTATGGATCTGGACATGGTGGAGGCCATTAAGCTCCTTGTGCACTCTTGCGTATACCACTATGCTTGCAATGTTTGTGCTTATTGTAAGCAAGATTCCCGCATGTATTATCTAAATAAATTCTATGTATTCACCGCGTTATAATATTTAAATAAATAAGCTATTTGTACTTCATCAATGAAATTAAAAGAAGATATTTAAGTTACTTGATGAGGTAAACTTCATCCAGCCTACATTAATAAATCTCGAGGACAACCATTGCAAGCCTTTTTCTTTCAATCACAGATTGTGCAAATCAAATTGAATGATTTGTATTTGATTCGGTTTCATTAAAAAATGAAAAAAATAGCTTGGATTAAAAAATCGAATATGAACTAGACTTGAGGGTTTCAATTCCAAGTGAATCCATAATATGAAAATATTTGTATTTTGATATATATGTATATGTATATATATATATATGTATATGTATATATATATATATATATATGGGTTTGATGTGGCTGCCCCGCCCTTGTTTTTCCGCATTTTTTTTATTTTTTTGAAAAATTTCACCATGTATATTCATCCCTATATCCCTCTTACATGTCATTCAAATTTCATCAGAAACATAGACTCGTACGGCCTCCATCCAGACATTCATTTTTTAACGGTAACAGGATTTTTTAAATCGACACCATCTCGATGGAGGCCGTACGAGTCTCTGTTTCTGACGAAATTTGAATGACATGTAGGAGGGATATAGGGATGAATATGCATGGTGGAATTTTTCAAAAAAATAAAAAAAATGTGGAAAAAACAAGGGCGGGGCAGCCAACATTGGCTGCCCGCAAGGGGCAGCCCCATTTTTTCCTATATATATATATATATATATATATATAGGGGGGGGGCCCTTCTAATGAGGTGGGTCTTTCCTGAAATTCAGAAAGCCACTATCAAATTTGTAAATTACGTAACAATTTTGTAAATTTAAACTACATATTGTAAAATACTGACGATTATACAATTATGTAAAATATATCATCCATATTGTAACAAACTTTTAATGTCAAATATAGTAATATTTTCATAAATTTTTCATGATATACATATTATATTAATATTAATATTAAATTTATGGAGTTAGAATGTGTAAAATAAATAGAATAAATGCTTAAATTGACGCGGCTTTCCATGCATCTAGGAAAGGTGCACCTCATTTGAAATATTTCCTATATATATATATATATATATATATATATATATATATATATGGGGCTTATCCAATGGGCCCTGTGCCCATTTGAGATGAGATGAGCCCACTCATATTTTACCAATATTTTCCATCGTTTTGAGTTCAATGCTTATTTATTTACTATTGTTATATCATATTCTTACTATTAGTAACTATTTTCATATAAAGAAGATCTTAGATTCACAAGAAATAGACATTAGTAAGAATAAAAATGAGACTAGTAATACAAATAATAATACAATCATTTTGTATGAATTTAAGGTTTTTTTCCTGAAAATAGTTACTAGTAGTAAGAATATGATATAACACTTGTAAACAAATACCTATTAAGCTCAAAAAGATAGGAAATAATGGTAAAAAATGAGTGGGCTCATCTCATCTCAAATGAGCACAGGGCTCACTGGATAATTTCCCTATATATATATATATATATATATATAGGGCTTATCAAGTGAGCTTTGTGCTTATTTGAGTTTGATGAGCACCAAACGTGGACACGCCATGTGTATTTCCATTTGAATGGTTGCTTATTTCGAATGGGAACGATTTTGGAAGGATATTAATATGTTTGAGCCGTTTATATTCCCAATTATACCGAGTCCTTAAAAAAAGGAAGACAATTTTGGAAAGATAAATTCAAATAATTAATTTCGTACCGAAGAAGTAGTCATTGTATATTTGATTAGTAATGTACATATTGTACTCAAGTAATTATGTGTTGCGAGATCAGTAATACTGAAATGGTTATCAGTATTTTATATATGTAATATTACATTGTAGAGAGATCAGTAATTCTTTCATATTACTCAAGTAATATATACCCAGTTCTCAAGTAAATATTGTTGTGAGATCAGTAATTAAGATGTAAACTACTAATGTCCATACAATGAGTACTGATTACAAATGTCCATTTTACTGAACTCATTTTGATTGTTACTAATGTTATAGTTACTAAATGCTTTGAGTGTTACTGACGCACCTCTTATTTACTTGTATAATCTTTTTAGTTACTTATAATGCATGTGAAAATTACTGATCATTTGTTATGGTTTTACTAATTTCATAACAACTACTTATTTGTCCAGTGTACATATATTACTGAATTTTGAACCATATAATAAAATAAATGTAAATTACTGATCGTTGTTTGGGTATTACTAATCTTGCAACAACCATTTACTGGACTATTGTGTGTGTGTGTGTCTATATATATATATATATTACCGATTCCATTTGTTTGTTTGTTGTTACTTAACTTTATATCATTCTTACTGAATCTGATTTGAAGACAACATTCTGAATATAGCTGATTCAGTAAGAATGATAGAAGAACAAGTTACACTTAACAAAATGCATGTAACATAGGCAAATTGTATCAGTAACTTGGTATAAATAAAAATATATGTATGCAAATAAATTTCACGTTTGTCTCTGTAAAAACACACATATGTCTCATGATTCAAATCCAACTGCAGGTCATTCATCGTCGTTTCTTCTGATATGATGCTCTCACGATCCAGTGTTTCATTTTTTATTTTTGTTTTATCCATGAATGAAGTTGCAAGTTGTAAAATATCAGAAGTATTATGGCATTTGACATACCTAAAATAAAAATAAATTAGTAAACCAATAGTTGCAAGTTGTAAGAACTAAAGAGGAAGCAGTAACAATTATGTAGGCAATAGTAAAATTAAAATATCATCTCAGTAAACAATGTAAATACATGAGTAACTCAGTATATTTCCAAAGTAATGCATGAAAAGTAACAATTGTGTTAGCGATAATAACATAAAATATCTTATAAGTAAATTAAGTAAATACATTAGTAATTCAATATAAAAGATTTAGTAAGAATGACAAACTAACAAGTAATACACAATATTTTCTTAAAATACATAAGTAACTAGTGAATAAAAATGAATCAGTAAGAATGATATATAGAAAAGTAATATATGTCATATTGTCAGTAACTTTGACAAATGCCTTAAGTAACTTAATATCATTTTTAGTAATTTGACATAGTAAGATAATGTGATATAAGTAATTTTTAAGGATTCATAAGTAATATAAATTGAACATGATCCTTCTGAAGTAGTGTTTTCATGATCCAAAACCAATTGCAAGTCATCCATCGTCGATCCTTCTTATTTGATATTCTGACGATCCAAATCCAACCAAGAATCATCACTCACCATTGCTTCTGAGATATCATGATTCAAATACAAGTGCAAATAATCTATCACATTTAAAATTGAAATAGAAAACTAAAAAAACGATCAGATTCTACCAATAACGTGAAATAAACATTTAATCTTCAAAAACATAATCTTGCATTGGACAAATCAATCATCTCAATTTACAAGTTCAATCTCCTCACGTTGCAAATCGCCATATCAATCCTTTATCGTTGCAATACAATACGTTGGGATATTTACACCCATAACCCTGAGTAATATGATAATTACCCCAGGAACCTTGCGTAAGTGCGAATTACACTAAAACCCCGAGTAATGCTTAACTCTTGCATAGCATAACCCCGTGTTAGTGGACGTTTGTTTTTGTTGGACGACCGTTAGTTGATGGACGAAAATGCCCTCAGCTTTGAGGGGCTCCAACGGCTACAAATAGATCCGTTGGGTGTCTCCCCTCCCATGCAAAAACCTATAAAATGAGTTGTAGATGTCCCATAGAAATAGTATTTTGAGGAAGGTTGCTGGTAAATCCACAACGAAGGTGCGAAAATTTTATTTTTCGTTATGTTGCAAGAAGTCAATTTTTTTGTGTCTACAAGTTATTGTTTGAAGATGTATACGATAATTGCAAAAAATGCGGTCGCGTTCCTTTGAATCATCATCTAGTATGCGTTGCGTTTTCGGCGTCGAGGCTGTTTTGAAGACCTCCACCAAACCATGGAGCAAAGGAGCACGATTCTACACATGCGCCTTCAAGACTTGCGATTTCTTTCGCTGGATGGATGAACCATGTAGTAAAGAACCACAATCTTTCGGCACTATGAAGAAGCCTCCATCAACAGATGCGAATGTTAAGCTAGTATTGAAGAAGCTTTCAACAATATTGATATGGCTGAAAGCAATATTGATATGTTTGCTATTCATAGCCATGTTAATCACATACATTGCTTTCAAATAATATTTCGCAACAAAAAAGAAATCTCATGTATACATGACAAAATGACGATTGCTCATGCAAGTATCCAAAAACAATTACATAGCACATGTAAGGATTGTTCGTCTAAATATACAAAAACCGACAACCAGCCAATCTAACACATAATACTGAAAGGATTGTCCCATCCAAAAATATACATATAAGAAGTTTCTTGTGCATCCAAAAAAAACACCCATCCAGAAGTTCACATCCCAAATTCTGTATTAGCTGATCTTCTCTTGTCCATGTAGATCCATGCGCTCAAAAAGTCTCCAAAAAAGCTTCCATTCCCCCTTTCTGCACTTTCCCTGCAATGAGAAATAACGATTGCACTGAGGGTCACAACAAATATTTAGTGATGATTGATGAGAAGTGATGTACCTATGGATCCATCGAAAGTGGAGGTCCATCTGGAAATGCTTCGAAATTTCCTGTTCTTTTTCGTCCACGCCCCCTTCTTTGTAGGCCTCCGCCCCTTCTTCCTCTTGTCCAAGAACCTCTTGTCCTGCACCCAATTCCACTACGAAAATACACATGTTTTAGGTTGACGATATTTCACAAATAAAGATCTAATGTAGATAGAATGGAAGACCATCGAAATTAATATCTTCTGTTGGCCAATGAATTTTGAGTGCTTGTTGAAACTTGCGTTGAGGGGCCTAGTGGTATCTCTTCGTTAGCTCGTACGAGAGACGATGGTGCATTGAGTGGTTCTTTGCAGGTGCGGGCTTGGTGCCCGAACTTGCTACACCTGCTGCATTTATGCTTTGATTTGCCATCATTCTCGTCCCTTGGCCGAATGCGATTCTTTCTGGGATGTCCTGGTGGCCTTGTGGTGTGAGGCGGTTGCACCTTGAATGGCAGATTGACCGCCAATCACTGCGACTTGTCGAGCATTGGTGCTATGCATGCACAAGTGTAGGCTTTCCTATAACGATCAACTTTGTAGTAATCAGCGACGTAGTTCTCCCACCGCACTCCTCTGATGGTTCCCAACTCGGCTGCTGCATGTGTGCATGGAAGCCCACACAGTTGCCATCTTCTACACGAGCATTCGCGGGCTAGAAGGTTCTGAACATACCTCCCGTAAGGAGTTTCTACTTCCACATTGCTGTCATCAGCTCTTCTAACAATGAAGACCTTCAAGTCCCTTGTGATGCCTCTCACGTAAGACAAGACTGATGGTACAACTTTTTCTTCCCAATTCTTCGACCGTCGAAGTCTCTCATCCATCGTTGTCATCAACTTTTGCCTTATCCAGTCAATAAGCTCACAAATGGGCATATTTCGTGCTGGTGATATCCATGCGTTGAATGATTCACTCAAATTATTTCTGACATAATGGCACTTCGCCGAGTCACCAAATTGATGACGGCTCCACTTCTCCTGTACATTTGCCAACCACTGGTATGCACCCATGCTATGTTTTTTAATCTCAGATATCCAGTGAGTATAGTGCTTGTTATCGAACGCCCTTGCAGCAGACCAAACCATGATCTCTAATTCTTCGCCAGGGAATTTCTTCTTGAAGTTTTTATACAGGTGTCTCATGCATGTCCTGTGCTCTGCTTGGGGGAATAGGGTCTTCACCGCCAACTCGAGACCCTTCTGTGCATCTGATATGAAAGTCAACCCAGCACCATTGCCAAACTCGATAGCATGGTTCAAATGAGTCATGAACCAATTCCACGTGACATTGGATTCGCTTTCTACAACTGCGAAAGCCACAGGGAATAATGCATTGCATCCATCTAAAGTTGTCGCTGAGAGTAGTGTTCCTAGGTATTTCCCCTTCAGGTGGCACCCATCTAGACCTATGAAAGGTCTACATCCTTGAATAAAACCTTCCCTTTGTGCTCTCAACGATATGAAAACACGTAGAAATGAATCGTCCTTCTCAGTTTCATAGTGAATTACACTTGAAGGATTATGATTCTTCAGTTCATAAATGAGAGATGGAAGTCTCTCATATGACTCCTCAACTTTTCCTCGGATCTTATCTAGGGCAATCATTCTTCCCCTCCATATCCTCATGTAAGGTAAACGGACTTGGAATTGCTCGGCTAGTCGTCGAGATATGGCATTGACAGTCATTTTTGGGTTGTCCTTGATCCATGGATCAATGTACTTGGCAATCCACTCTTGTGAAGCCAATGAATTGCCAATCCTACTGACAGAGGAACAATTGTGCTCGCCATGTAGAGTCCTGACTCGGAATCGCATGCTATCTTGGAGTCTAGAAGCATGGATTCGCCATTTACAATCTTCTCCCCTGCATATGGTTGTCACCCGTACTGCCTCACTCTTTATAAATCTCACATCAAATTCATGCCTCAGACAATAAGTGCTTAATGCATGTTTAAATTCGTCGTGTCCATCGAACTCGGTTCCAACTGCAATGTCCGGAATCTCCATGTCGTTGGTGGATATTCTACCTTCGAAGTCCTCAACATCCTCTAAATCTGAATCTAAGAGATAGTGGTAGCTATTCTCAGACTCAAGACCGCTGAGGTCATCGTCACTGGTACTTGAGCTATCAACAACAAAATCAGAATCTTCTGATTCGCTTACATCGATACATAGGGTTTGAGAGCGCAACACTCTCTTCGATCTCATTATACGCGAATGCTGAGAACTCAACATCTGTGACTCCATGGCATTGGGACTGATGGGTGCCCTTGATTCCTCCTCTCTTGATTCATCCCCAAGTGAATCCACTGACTCTCCAAATAGGGGATCATCATCCATCTCCACTGCCTCATTCGGGTCAATGTCCATTTGCACAACTTCATCCTCCAAATCCATGGCTTCAATAGTAAATCCCTCCACTCCATCCCCTTGCGCAAATTCGGTATTAGCAATGCAATGAAGTGTCTCCAAGGATTCATGCGTAACCGATCCCAACTCCTACAAAGCCTCCACTGCCTCATTCACATCAGTCCCTAAGGACGTGGGAGTTGGATCTTGACCTGCATTCGCATCCGCTTCCTCGGCATCAAGTGGTTCTGCATCTTGATCAAACTCCACCACCAACTCAACTTGCGTCCCATCTTGGTGCAAGTGAAACATTTCCATCATCTGCTTCTCATCAGATAACTTCGCATACCTAACGAAG
Source organism: Ottelia alismoides (assembly GCA_037367405.1). Lineage (NCBI taxonomy): Eukaryota > Viridiplantae > Streptophyta > Magnoliopsida > Alismatales > Hydrocharitaceae > Ottelia > Ottelia alismoides. The sequence goes on along the minus strand of JAZKJV010007537.1, from coordinate 25,211 downwards.
ACAAAATGCGAGTACAGTTCGTATACCTAAATAATAAGCGAGTAGGCCAAAAATATTTCACACCATGAGATAGTTTCATACCTGGATGGATGGGAATTAGGAATTTTGTAGCTCATCCGCAAGGAATCCTTTGGTTGCCATGGAACAACTTCTGCGATGTCATCCAAGATGTCGAACCAACACGTGTAATCTGGGTCTGTCCCTATGACGACTTGTTGTCCCAGCAAGTACCTATCGCCACCACGACCTCGCACCTTCTTGAAGTATCCCCCATACCGGACGCAAATGCTAAGGACCCCATCGCGGCCTTCGAACCAACCCATGCCCTAAGGTACATGCAGGTTTCTTTCTCATCTACTCAGGTGGATTTTAAGAAGAATTTCAGAGGCGAAGACAATGGGGGAGGACATACCGTTGCCTTTCGAGTTGCTTCTAGTTGCTTGGTGTAGGAGGAAGCGTGTCGTCGGCGATTGGTGGGGGGCTCTTCTTCTTCCGCGAGTTGGAGAAGATGACGAAGACGATGATTCGAAGGCGGGAACGATCGTTGAGGATGTCGAGGGCGGGCGGGACGAGGGCAAAAACATCTACCTCATCACCCAGGCACTATTCATCGATTCGACTTCCGCTTCCATCTACACCATACACGTGGCGGCAACAAATCCCAGCCATTTGATCTCCACCTCGTAACTCGGTGGTGGTATGTGGTAACCCAACCGTGGTTACCCCTAACGTCCCAGCGTAACGGAGGGTTACGCACGTAATCGTTAAGCATTACTCGGGGGTTTTAGTGTAATTCGCACTTACGCAGGGTTCCTGGGGTAATTACCATATTACTCAGGGTTATGGGTGTAAATATCCCTTTATATAAGTATGTGCTATTTTTAGACTTCCTTATAATTTCCAATTTAGTTTGCTTCTCATTTGGTTATGATTCCTACTATTTGGGGACTGAAAAAATCTTCTTAAAAAGGCAATACACGTGTAATACAATGATGGATGGATTAAGATCAAAGGGTTAACAAGAGGAGCTCATCTCATCTCAAATGGGCCTAGAGCTCATTGAATAAATTCCATACATACATACATACATACATACATACATACATATATATGGGTTAAATGGGGCTGTCCCCTGGTGGGAGATAACTTGGCTCACCCCACCCCATTTCGCCCGGTTTTTTATATTTTTTTGAAAATTTCTTCCGTGAATATTCATCACTATATCCCTATATTATACTATTCAAATTTCGTGCGAAACATAGACTCCTACGGTCTCCATCCAGATGATCATTTTTTAACGGTAACAAAACTGCAAAAAACGACCCTTCTGGATGGAGGTCGTAGGAGTCTTTGTTTCGCACGAAATTTTAATGACATAATATAGTGATATATTGATGAAACTCCACGGAAGAAATCTTTTTAAAAAAATAAAAAGACCGAGCGAAATGGGGCGGGGGGAGCCAAGTTAGCTCCCCCATGGGGGCAGCCCCATTTTACCCTATATATATGGGTTATATGTGGCTGCCCCCACCTCGTTTTCGTAAATTTTTTTATTTTTTTTTGAAAAATATCACCATGTATATTCATCCCTATATCCCTCCTATATGTCATTCAAATTTCGTTAGAAACCGAGACTCCTATGACCTCCATCCAGACAATCATTTTTAACGGTAACAGAATTTTTTAAATTGACACCATCTCGATGGAGGTCGTAGGAGTCTCTGTTTCTGATGAAATTCAAATGGCATATAATAGGGATATATGGATGAATATATATGGTGATATTTTTCAAAAAAAAAGATTTGACGAAAATGAGACAGGGGCAGCCCCATTTTTTCCTCTCTCTGTATAACACTTGTGCACGCACATGTATATACATACACATGCATGCGTGTTTATATGTGCATGCTTGTGAATAAACAACATGCCACTTTTTGGAAGAACTAACTAACAAATAAGGAATAGGAATAAACTCGTTTATTCTCAAGGTTGCAAAAACGGTAATCAATACTCGATCCGCAAGGTCACTGACTAAGGATTAATCGACAATCGGACGACTAATCGGATTTAGTCGACAATTAATCGATTTTAAATTTTTTATTTATTTTAAATATATAAAATATTTTTTTACATAGATTTGTATATTTTCTATACTTTCATAATGAAATAAAAGAAATAATTGACTTTAAATATAACATTATTGCAAATTAGAATAAGTTTGTTTATGTATTAACATAGATTTGTATATTTTCTATACTTAAGTAATGAAACAAAAGAAGTAATTGATTTTAAATATAACATTAAGCATATTAGAATAAATTTGCTTCAAAAAAAGCAAAAAATAAAAAAATTATAAAAGCTTTAATGTAAAAGTCAGCCGATTAGTCAGGCTGACTGACTAATGGCCGACTAGGCCTAATCGAGTTGGCTATCCCCCGACTCGACTAGTCGGACCGACTAGTCAACTTAGTCGGCCAATTTTTGCAAGCTTGTTTACTCTTTTTTTCTCCCACATACAAAAGCGAGAATGTGGATAAACCCACTCATTCCTAATTCCACCCTCATTATTCTCCACGTGAACGGGCTTTTGAACCAAACTAGAACAATCACTATCGAAAACAAAATCAAATTCAAACATGAGCTGTCGAATCTATTATCGGACTGAACATGAGAAGTTTCTTATCAAACCAAACCTAGAAGCGTTCTAGGTTTGTTACAGCTCAATTTGATTAGCAAACCCCGAGTACAAAAAGATATAGCAGATCAATTTGAAGACTGTACAGAAGACGTTCACAGCACAAAAATAAGCAAGGAGCATTTACATGACATCTTTTTCCCTACATAAGAAAGGAGAGCCTCACATTTCAATATCCGAAGGAGAAGATGCAGGCGAATGAAACCGCACGAACGGTTAACTTAAGCATGTTGACGACTGCACCAGATCATGAGGAAAACTGGCAACTATGAGTAGGAAATTACACCCACGAGGCTCCGAAGATGGCTGCGACAAGTTTACGGTTTTCTGATCTTCGAGAACGTTCCGATTTCTGAAAAGTATGTACTTTGAGTTCCACTACCAAGTCTGCTTGCTTGCCTCTGAGGATTTGAGAGCTCAATACCCAGAATGATGAAACCCACCAGGTTAAGAAATAAGCAGATACAAAGGAATCAAATTTAAAAAATCTATGGATTGCGCGACAGTGTAAGATTTCTCTATTTATCAAAATATGCAACCAACATTCGCATTGAGGATGAAGATGCAATCCATGTGCATTATTCGTGTTTGAAGAAATGGCACATGCACATATTTCATAACTGAAAAAATGGAAAGCCGATATAGGGACATAAGAAATCTTCCTCGATGTAAAAAAGGTATGGAATAAAGGATCTCCGATCATCAAATAGGATATTAATCGATGGATCTTATTATCATTTTGATTGTTTTATTATTTCCTTATTGATGAGATTCTCTCCGGATTGGGTGAGATTCTCTTGGTTGATTAATTGATTTTGATTATATTTGATGGATGCACAAGGTTCTCCGTGAATTATCAATATACGGGTGGCGTACATACCAACATATCACAAAACAAGTTCTCATAACACAAAAAAAGAAATATGATAAAGAGAGTGGCAAAGTTTCCCCGAGGTTTAAAAAATTTCTCCATGCATCTATAATTCATTTCCCCGAGGTTGGATTTTTTCGTAATTGTAGTTTTATATATCGTGTCGAATCCACTTATCAATTTTGGTACGTTTCCACAATTTGATATAATACAGGGAACTGGTTCCAACAAAATGGCATCAAAGCCAGTATAGTTGATGAGTACACTACTAGCAAGATGATAGGCCTAAACAGGACCAAGTACAATTTATGGAAAAAAAAGATGAAAGACTTACTATTTGTGAAATGCATGCACCTTCTAGTTTTTGCCACTCAGAAGTTTGAATCCAAGAACAACGAAGAATGAGATTTTTTATCATGAGCAGGTATACGGATTTATTCGACAGTTTGTGGATGAGAATGTATACAATCACATTCAGATCGAGACACATGCACGGACACTTTAAACAGCTTGGAGAATATTTATGCTTCAAAAATAGGAAACAAGTTATTTCTACTCGGAATCAGTGCAGTTGAAATTCAAGGATGGCATGTCTGTTCCAGACCATCTAAATAGATCTCAATGAATTAACAATCAGCTTTTCAGCATGGGAATAAAATCCGACGATGAAGTTCTAGGTATAGTGCTACTTGCAACCATTTCCAGACAGTTGGAGGACATTTCGAATTTCTCTCATCAACTCCGCACCTAATGAAGTTACCTTGGAGACCCGTCAATGATTGTATTCTGAACGAAGAGATGAGAAGAAAATCTCAAGATTCTTCAACACACCCAGAGCTTGTGATAACGAAAAATAAGGCAAAACTAAATTCAGGAATGTTAAAAGAAGATATTAAATACAAAGATTTGTAGTGTCACCATATCATGAAGAAATGTTACATTCAGAAATACTATTTCCAACTCCAAAGAGAGAAAATGTGAGAAAACAAGAAAAGAATGATAAGAATGGCAATGTTGTTGTCATCACCACTGAGCATTTTTGTTTATTATGACAAGAAAGTCGTTGGGCTCATGTTTTTGGGTCAAGGTCGGCATGAGCTCATCTCATGAAGGGCTTGTTTGGTAATTGGGTTGGGTTGTATCGGGGTATCCTCATGTGAGATGTTTGGATGGTTGAGAGGGTTGGAGAGGGCTGGAATGATAAATGTGATGTGATGTGACATTGATGATATATTATATTAACTTTTTTAATGATTATAATATGCTTTTTATGTTAATTTTTTATTTGAACATGGTTAAAAGATATTATAACAAAGAAATTATATAGTCCATACAATTAATTCCAACCCAGGAATGCAGGGATAGAGCAGAGGATATGTCAGCCTCGGGGTAAGCTGGTAACCATAACTATCCATGACCCAATCCAAATAAGATGAGCTCGGGGTAAGTACCTCAAATTTGTAGCCCAAGCTCGATCAACAAAAGAAGAAAGGTAGGAGGACCAAATCAAAGTCTACCACTACTTAAGAAAAGAAAAAAAAATTACAGCTCGAGGCCTAGTATAAAAAGAGCAAGAACACATATGTAAAACAAAAATTAGGCGTGAATGATGTAAGGTAGCTCCGCCTTGTCCAACTTGATCAACCCTTTGACACATTTGGCTAGGGACAACCAGGTAAGAATCTTTTGGTATATGAGAATGCTTTCTAAAGCATTTGTTGTACCATGCCACCATGTTAAGATATGCGATAGTTAAACAATGAGTTATTGAGAAGAAGATCGATGAGATAATACGATCTGTTGGGGTGAGCGATAGAGGTGAAGTGAGTTTCTCCTTCAAGTGAATGAAAGAAAGTAGGGTTGTCGATCTCTTCGTGAATTGTAGAGCATGAAGGAGGGTTTGTTAGCTAGAGAGTGAGAAGAAAGCGATTAAAGAACACATTATAAGCGGGAGTCGCAACTAAGAAGTCTAATTAATGCTCATCCCTAATCCTGCAATGAAAAGCTAGGTAGGATGTTACGACAATAAAGTTGAGTACAACTCATCTTGAACTCAACCTAGTCACTTGTATCCAACCACAGTTAAAAAATTGTAAATAATGATCCGAACACGCAATCAATCAAACACAAAGTAATCCAAGGAGAACACATGATTTAATTGAAAAAACCTCCAACTTTGGCATGTATGACAAGCTTAATTTTCTGATCTTGTGCTGGATATTTTTACTAAGACGAATGAAATGACCTTTTTCAAAAAAAATTGAAAAAACATCGACATTGTAGTAGGGAAAAATCACATGTAAAGAGAGGTTCCACTATGATGAAATATTGGACCGCTGGATAAAAATCCTAGGTGGTGAGGTGATGCTCTTTCGGAATGAGATTCTCGAACAACTCACACCTTGCCCTAAAATACAAACATACATGCATGCATACATACATACATACGTACATATATAAGATACATCATAAATGGATCTAATCAAATTCTAAAAATCTGCATAATTGGGTCCATCAAAATTTATTTATTGAATGTACCTTTTGATTTTCAAAATAAATAGACAATATTGCTAAAATAAAGGTAATTGGTTAATGGATGATGTGACTATCTTACTTCAAAATAAAGTTTATTTATTCTTTAATAAAAAGGAGGTAAATCTCTTGTTCAACTGAGCATCCAAGCTATCGGTATCAGTATCAGCTTGTCGATACCATATATCATCGATATATCAATATCATATCGTTCAAATCGGCATGATTTTGTGAAGAAAATGACCTTGTAAGGTAAATACCACTTATATCGACGATATATTGATTACCTGTCGATACCGATAATATCGTTGATATACAAGCTACCTTAGAATCTTTAACTTTATTGTTTGAGAACATAAAATATAATATTCAATTATTTTACTCGCTCGAAGCTATATGCTCTGCAGAATGCATGCCTGTCTACACTTTGGTTTTCTAATGCCATATGCTTTAATATATGCAATGATTACTTGCTCAAATAATATTTATCTTGAGGCAATAAGGAATAAGAAATTAACAACCTATTTTTTATAATGACGGCAAATACCAACAGTGCCAAAACCGTCTAATTTGTTGGCGAGGAGTGGAGATGAACTTTTTTTTGTATATATATAATATATACATGTACTTAAAAATTATATGTACTTATATATGGGTCAAATGGGGCTGCCCCTGGGGAGCTAACTTGGCTCCCCCATCCCATTTCGTTCGGTTTTTTTATTTTTTTTAAATTTCTTCCATTAAATTTCATCACTATATTCCAATATTATGTCATTAAAATTTCGTGCGAAACAGAGACCCTTACGGCCTCAATCCAGACAGACTTTTTTTAACGGTAATATCATTCCACCTTCAAATTAAAAATGGATTCCACTCTCCTGATAAAAATATATAAGTTGGTGCAAGTCGTGACGCTTTCGAAAAATTAGTTGCATTATTTATTGAAATCTCGCTCAAATCATATGTTTGGAAAATCCTATAAATACCACATGAGAGCTTCTCTCGTTGCATCCTCATCTCTCCAATCAAAAGACATGGCTACTTCTAAGATAGTTGGTGTTTCCCTCTTGGTCTTGCTCATCGTGAGCACGACCTCCGCTACCAGAGTCCTGACTGGAGGTGGTGGTGGAGGCGGCGGAGGTGGTGGAGGAGGAGGATCTAACGGTGGTCATGGATCTGGCTTCGGATCGGGTAGCGGGTATGGAAGTGGGCATGGAGGAGGAGGAGGAGGAGGAGGTGGTGGTGGAGGAGGAGGGAGGAGGAGGTGGTGGACATGGTGGTGGCTCTGGTTATGGATCTGGTTCTGGATCTGGGTACGGTGGAGGACATAACGGTGGCGGTGGTGGAGGAGGAGGAGGTGGAGGAGGAGGAGGTGGAGGAGGAGGTGGCGGACACGGATCTGGATATGGCTCTGGTTCTGGATATGGCAGTGGTCACGGTGGAGGCGGTGGCGGTGGCGGCGGCGGTGGTGGTGGAGGAGGAGGTGGTGGTCGAGGAGGAGGTTCGGGTCACGGATCAGGTTATGGATCTGGACATGGTGGAGGCCATTAAGCTCCTTGTGCACTCTTGCGTATACCACTATGCTTGCAATGTTTGTGCTTATTGTAAGCAAGATTCCCGCATGTATTATCTTAAATAAATTCTATGTATTCACCGCGTTATAATATTTAAATAAATAAGCTATTTGTACTTCATCAATGAAATTAAAAGAAGATATTTAAGTTACTTGATGAGGTAAACTTCATCCAGCCTACATTAATAAATCTCGAGGACAACCATTGCAAGCCTTTTTCTTTTCAATCACAGATTGTGCAAATCAAATTGAATGATTTGTATTTGATTCGGTTTCATTAAAAAATGAAAAAAATAGCTTGGATTAAAAAAATCGAATATGAACTAGACTTGAGGGTTTTCAATTCCAAGTGAATCCATAATATGAAAATATTTGTATTTTGATATATATGTATATGTATATATATATATTGTATATGTATATATATATATATATATATGGGTTTGATGTGGCTGCCCCGCCCTTGTTTTTCCGCATTTTTTTTATTTTTTTGAAAAATTTCACCATGTATATTCATCCCTATATCCCTCTTACATGTCATTCAAATTTCATCAGAAACATAGACTCGTACGGCCTCCATCCAGACATTCATTTTTTAACGGTAACAGGATTTTTTAAATCGACACCATCTCGATGGAGGCCGTACGAGTCTCTGTTTCTGACGAAATTTGAATGACATGTAGGAGGGATATAGGGATGAATATGCATGGTGGAATTTTTCAAAAAAATAAAAAAAAATGTGGAAAAAAACAAGGGCGGGGCAGCCAACATTGGCTGCCCGCAAGGGGCAGCCCCATTTTTTTCCTAATTTATATATATATATATATATATATAGGGGGGGGGCCCTTCTAATGAGGTGGGTCTTTCCTGAAATTCAGAAAAGCCACTATCAAATTTGTAAATTACGTAACAATTTTGTAAATTTAAACTACATATTGTAAAATACTGACGATTATACAATTATGTAAAATATATCATCCATATTGTAACAAACTTTTAATGTCAAATATAGTAATATTTTCATAAATTTTTCATGATATACATATATATATTAATATTAATATTAAAATTTATGGAGTTAGAATGTGTAAAATAAATAGAATAAATGCTTAAATTGACGCGGCTTTCCATGCATCTAGGAAAGGTGCACCTCATTTGAAATATTTCCTATATATATATATATATATATATATATATATGGGGCTTATCCAATGGGCCCTGTGCCCATTTGAGATGAGATGAGCCCACTCATATTTTACCAATATTTTCCATCGTTTTGAGTTCAATGCTTATTTATTTACTATTGTTATATCATATTCTTACTATTAGTAACTATTTTCATATAAAGAAGATCTTAGATTCACAGAAATAGACATTAGTAAGAATAAAAATGAGACTAGTAATACAAATAATAATACAATCATTTTGTATGAATTTAAGGTTTTTTTCCTGAAAATAGTTACTAGTAGTAAGAATATGATATAACACTTGTAAACAAATAACCTATTAAGCTCAAAAAGATAGGAAATAATGGTAAAAAATGAGTGGGCTCATCTCATCTCAAATGAGCACAGGGCTCACTGGATAATTTCCCTATATATATATATATATATATATATAGGGCTTATCAAGTGAGCTTTGTGCTTATTTGAGTTTGATGAGCACCAAACGTGGACACGCCATGTGTATTTCCATTTGAATGGTTGCTTATTTCGAATGGGAACGATTTTGGAAGGATATTAATATGTTTGAGCCGTTTATATTCCCAATTATACCGAGTCCTTAAAAAAAGGAAGACAATTTTGGAAAGATAAATTCAAATAATTAATTTCGTACCGAAGAAGTAGTCATTGTATATTTGATTAGTAATGTACATATTGTACTCAAGTAATTATGTGTTGCGAGATCAGTAATACTGAAATGGTTATCAGTATTTTATATATGTAATATTACATTGTAGAGAGATCAGTAATTCTTTCATATTAACTCAAGTAATATATACCCAGTTCTCAAGTAAATATTGTTGTGAGATCAGTAATTAAGATGTAAACTACTAATGTCCATACAATGAGTACTGATTACAAATGTCCATTTTACTGAACTCATTTTGATTGTTACTAATGTTATAGTTACTAAATGCTTTGAGTGTTACTGACGCACCTCTTATTTACTTGTATAATCTTTTTAGTTACTTATAATGCATGTGAAAATTACTGATCATTTGTTATGGTTTTACTAATTTCATAACAACTACTTATTTGTCCAGTGTACATATATTACTGAATTTTGAACCATATAATAAAATAAATGTAAATTACTGATCGTTGTTTGGGTATTACTAATCTTGCAACAACCATTTACTGGACTATTGTGTGTGTGTGTGTCTATATATATATATATATATTACCGATTCCATTTGTTTGTTTGTTGTTACTTAACTTTATATCATTCTTACTGAATCTGATTTGAAGACAACATTCTGAATATAGCTGATTCAGTAAGAATGATAGAAGAACAAGTTACACTTAACAAAATGCATGTAACATAGGCAAATTGTATCAGTAACTTGGTATAAATAAAAATATATGTATGCAAATAAATTTCACGTTTGTCTCTGTAAAAACACACATATGTCTCATGATTCAAATCCAACTGCAGGTCATTCATCGTCGTTTCTTCTGATATGATGCTCTCACGATCCAGTGTTTCATTTTTTATTTTTGTTTTATCCATGAATGAAGTTGCAAGTTGTAAAATATCAGAAGTATTATGGCATTTGACATACCTAAAATAAAAATAAATTAGTAAACCAATAGTTGCAAGTTGTAAGAACAAAGAGGAAGCAGTAACAATTATGTAGGCAATAGTAAAATTAAAATATCATCTCAGTAAACAATGTAAATACATGAGTAACTCAGTATATTTCCAAAGTAATGCATGAAAAGTAACAATTGTGTTAGCGATAATAACATAAAATATCTTATAAGTAAAATAAGTAAATACATTAGTAATTCAATATAAAAGATTTAGTAAGAATGACAAACTAACAAGTAATACACAATATTTTCTTAAAATACATAAGTAACTAGTGAATAAAAATGAATCAGTAAGAAATGATATATAGAAAAGTAATATATGTCATATTGTCAGTAACTTTGACAAATGCCTTAAGTAACTTAATATCATTTTTAGTAATTTGACATAGTAAGATAATGTGATATAAGTAATTTTTAAGGATTCATAAGTAATATAAATTGAACATGATCCTTCTGAAGTAGTGTTTTCATGATCCAAAACCAATTGCAAGTCATCCATCGTCGATCCTTCTTATTTGATATTCTGACGATCCAAATCCAACCAAGAATAATTGCTTCTGAGATATCATGATTCAAATACAAGTGCAAATAATCTATCACATTTAAAATTGAAATAGAAAACTAAAAAAACGATCAGATTCTACCAATAACGTGAAATAAACATTTAATCTTCAAAAACATAATCTTGCATTGGACAAATCAATCATCTCAATTTACAAGTTCAATCTCCTCACGTTGCAAATCGCCATATCAATCCTTTATCGTTGCAATACAATACGTTGGGATATTTACACCCATAACCCTGAGTAATATGATAATTACCCCAGGAACCTTGCGTAAGTGCGAATTACACTAAAACCCCGAGTAATGCTTAACTCTTGCATAGCATAACCCCGTGTTAGTGGACGTTTGTTTTTGTTGGACGACCGTTAGTTGATGGACGAAAATGCCCTCAGCTTTGAGGGGCTCCAACGGCTACAAATAGATCCGTTGAGTGTCTCCCCTCCCATGCAAAAACCTATAAAATGAGTTGTAGATGTCCCATAGAAATAGTATTTTGAGGAAGGTTGCTGGTAAATCCACAACGAAGGTGCGAAAATTTTATTTTTCGTTATGTTGCAAGAAGTCAATTTTTTTGTGTCTACAAGTTATTGTTTGAAGATGTATACGATAATTGCAAAAAATGCGGTCGCGTTCCTTTGAATCATCATCTAGTATGCGTTGCGTTTTCGGCGTCGAGGCTGTTTTGAAGACCTCCACCAAACCATGGAGCAAAGGAGCACGATTCTACACATGCGCCTTCAAGACTTGCGATTTCTTTCGCTGGATGGATGAACCATGTAGTAAAGAACCACAATCTTTCGGCACTATGAAGAAGCCTCCATCAACAGATGCGAATGTTAAGCTAGTATTGAAGAAGCTTTCAACAATATTGATATGGCTGAAAGCAATATTGATATGTTTGCTATTCATAGCCATGTTAATCACATACATTGCTTTCAAATAATATTTCGCAACAAAAAAGAAATCTCATGTATACATGACAAAATGACGATTGCTCATGCAAGTATCCAAAAACAATTACATAGCACATGTAAGGATTGTTCGTCTAAATATACAAAAACCGACAACCAGCCAATCTAACACATAATACTGAAAGGATTGTCCCATCCAAAAATATACATATAAGAAGTTTCTTGTGCATCCAAAAAAAACACCCATCCAGAAGTTCACATCCCAAATTCTGTATTAGCTGATCTTCTCTTGTCCATGTAGATCCATGCGCTCAAAAAGTCTCCAAAAAAGCTTCCATTCCCCCTTTCTGCACTTTCCCTGCAATGAGAAATAACGATTGCACTGAGGGTCACAACAAATATTTAGTGATGATTGATGAGAAGTGATGTACCTATGGATCCATCGAAAGTGGAGGTCCATCTGGAAATGCTTCGAAATTTCCTGTTCTTTTTCGTCCACGCCCCCTTCTTTGTAGGCCTCCGCCCTTCTTCCTCTTGTCCAAGAACCTCTTGTCCTGCACCCAATTCCACTACGAAAATACACATGTTTTAGGTTGACGATATTTCACAAATAAAGATCTAATGTAGATAGAATGGAAGACCATCGAAATTAATATCTTCTGTTGGCCAATGAATTTTGAGTGCTTGTTGAAACTTGCGTTGAGGGGCCTAGTGGTATCTCTTCGTTAGCTCGTACGAGAGACGATGGTGCATTGAGTGGTTCTTTGCAGGTGCGGGCTTGGTGCCCGAACTTGCTACACCTGCTGCATTTATGCTTTGATTTGCCATCATTCTCGTCCCTTGGCCGAATGCGATTCTTTCTGGGATGTCTTGGTGGCCTTGTGGTGTGAGGCGGTTGCACCTTGAATGGCAGATTGACCGCCAATCACTGCGACTTGTCGAGCATTGGTGCTATGCATGCACAAGTGTAGGCTTTCCTATAACGATCAACTTTGTAGTAATCAGCGACGTAGTTCTCCCACCGCACTCCTCTGATGGTTCCCAACTCGGCTGCTGCATGTGTGCATGGAAGCCCACACAGTTGCCATCTTCTACACGAGCATTCGCGGGCTAGAAGGTTCTGAACATACCTCCCGTAAGGAGTTTCTACTTCCACATTGCTGTCATCAGCTCTTCTAACAATGAAGACCTTCAAGTCCCTTGTGATGCCTCTCACGTAAGACAAGACTGATGGTACAACTTTTTCTTCCCAATTCTTCGACCGTCGAAGTCTCTCATCCATCGTTGTCATCAACTTTTGCCTTATCCAGTCAATAAGCTCACAAATGGGCATATTTCGTGCTGGTGATATCCATGCGTTGAATGATTCACTCAAATTATTTCTGACATAATGGCACTTCACCGAGTCACCAAATTGATGACGGCTCCACTTCTCCTGTACATTTGCCAACCACTGGTATGCACCCATGCTATGTTTTTTAATCTCAGATATCCAGTGAGTATAGTGCTTGTTATCGAACGCCCTTGCAGCAGACCAAACCATGATCTCTAATTCTTCGCCAGGGAATTTCTTCTTGAAGTTTTTATACAGGTGTCTCATGCATGTCCTGTGCTCTGCTTGGGGAATAGGGTCTTCACCGCCAACTCGAGACCCTTCTGTGCATCTGATATGAAAGTCAACCCAGCACCATTGCCAAACTCGATAGCATGGTTCAAATGAGTCATGAACCAATTCCACGTGACATTGGATTCGCTTTCTACAACTGCGAAAGCCACAGGGAATAATGCATTGCATCCATCTAAAGTTGTCGCTGAGAGTAGTGTTCCTAGGTATTTCCCCTTCAGGTGGCACCCATCTAGACCTATGAAAGGTCTACATCCTTGAATAAAACCTTCCCTTTGTGCTCTCAACGATATGAAAACACGTAGAAATGAATCGTCCTTCTCAGTTTCATAGTGAATTACACTTGAAGGATTATGATTCTTCAGTTCATAAATGAGAGATGGAAGTCTCTCATATGACTCCTCAACTTTTCCTCGGATCTTATCTAGGGCAATCAATTCTTCCCCTCCATATCCTCATGTAAGGTAAACGGACTTGGAATTGCTCGGCTAGTCGTCGAGATATGGCATTGACAGTCATTTTTGGGTTGTCCTTGATCCATGGATCAATGTACTTGGCAATCCACTCTTGTGAAGCCAATGAATTGCCAATCCTACTGACAGAGGAACAATTGTGCTCGCCATGTAGAGTCCTGACTCGGAATCGCATGCTATCTTGGAGTCTAGAAGCATGGATTCGCCATTTACAATCTTCTCCCCTGCATATGGTTGTCACCCGTACTGCCTCACTCTTTATAAATCTCACATCAAATTCATGCCTCAGACAATAAGTGCTTAATGCATGTTTAAATTCGTCGTGTCCATCGAACTCGGTTCCAACTGCAATGTCCGGAATCTCCATGTCGTTGGTGGATATTCTACCTTCGAAGTCCTCAACATCCTCTAAATCTGAATCTAAGAGATAGTGGTAGCTATTCTCAGACTCAAGACCGCTGAGGTCATCGTCACTGGTACTTGAGCTATCAACAACAAAATCAGAATCTTCTGATTCGCTTACATCGATACATAGGGTTTGAGAGCGCAACACTCTCTTCGATCTCATTATACGCGAATGCTGAGAACTCAACATCTGTGACTCCATGGCATTGGGACTGATGGGTGCCCTTGATTCCTCCTCTCTTGATTCATCCCCAAGTGAATCCACTGACTCTCCAAATAGGGGATCATCATCCATCTCCACTGCCTCATTCGGGTCAATGTCCATTTGCACAACTTCATCCTCCAAATCCATGGCTTCAATAGTAAATCCCTCCACTCCATCCCCTTGCGCAAATTCGGTATTAGCAATGCAATGAAGTGTCTCCAAGGATTCATGCGTAACCGATCCCAACTCCTACAAAGCCTCCACTGCCTCATTCACATCAGTCCCTAAGGACGTGGGAGTTGGATCTTGACCTGCATTCGCATCCGCTTCCTCGGCATCAAGTGGTTCTGCATCTTGATCAAACTCCACCACCAACTCAACTTGCGTCCCATCTTGGTGCAAGTGAAACATTTCCATCATCTGCTTCTCATCAGATAACTTCGCATACCTAACGAAGACAAAATGCGAGTACAGTTCGTATACCTAAATAATAAGCGAGTAGGCCAAAAATATTTCACACCATGAGATAGTTTCATACCTGGATGGATGGGAATTAGGAATTTTGTAGCTCATCCGCAAGGAATCCTTTGGTTGCCATGGAACAACTTCTGCGATGTCATCCAAGATGTCGAACCAACACGTGTAATCTGGGTCTGTCCCTATGACGACTTGTTGTCCCAGCAAGTACCTATCGCCACCACGACCTCGCACCTTCTTGAAGTATCCCCCATACCGGACGCAAATGCTAAGGACCCCATCGCGGCCTTCGAACCAACCCATGCCCTAAGGTACATGCAGGTTTCTTTCTCATCTACTCAGGTGGATTTTAAGAAGAATTTCAGAGGCGAAGACAATGGGGGAGGACATACCGTTGCCTTTCGAGTTGCTTCTAGTTGCTTGGTGTAGGAGGAAGCGTGTCGTCGGCGATTGGTGGGGGGCTCTTCTTCTTCCGCGAGTTGGAGAAGATGACGAAGACGATGATTCGAAGGCGGGAACGATCGTTGAGGATGTCGAGGGCGGGCGGGACGAGGGCAAAAACATCTACCTCATCACCCAGGCACTATTCATCGATTCGACTTCCGCTTCCATCTACACCATACACGTGGCGGCAACAAATCCCAGCCATTTGATCTCCACCTCGTAACTCGGTGGTGGTATGTGGTAACCCAACCGTGGTTACCCCTAACGTCCCAGCGTAACGGAGGGTTACGCACGTAATCGTTAAGCATTACTCGGGGGTTTTAGTGTAATTCGCACTTACGCAGGGTTCCTGGGGTAATTACCATATTACTCAGGGTTATGGGTGTAAATATCCCTTTATATAAGTATGTGCTATTTTTAGACTTCCTTATAATTTCCAATTTAGTTTGCTTCTCATTTGGTTATGATTCCTACTATTTGGGGACTGAAAAAATCTTCTTAAAAAGGCAATACACGTGTAATACAATGATGGTTGGATTAAGATCAAAGGGTTAACAAGAGGAGCTCATCTCATCTCAAATGGGCCTAGAGCTCATTGAATAAATTCCATACATACATACATACATACATACATACATACATATATATGGGTTAAATGGGGCTGTCCCTGGTGGGAGATAACTTGGCTCACCCCACCCCATTTCGCCCGGTTTTTTATATTTTTTTGAAAATTTCTTCCGTGAATATTCATCACTATATCCCTATATTATACTATTCAAATTTCGTGCGAAACATAGACTCCTACGGTCTCCATCCAGATGATCATTTTTTAACGGTAACAAAACTGCAAAAAACGACCCTTCTGGATGGAGGTCGTAGGAGTCTTTGTTTCGCACGAAATTTTAATGACATAATATAGTGATATATTGATGAAACTCCACGGAAGAAATCTTTTTAAAAAAATAAAAAGACCGAGCGAAATGGGGCGGGGGGAGCCAAGTTAGCTCCCCCATGGGGGCAGCCCCATTTTACCCTATATATATGGGTTATATGTGGCTGCCCCCACCTCGTTTTCGTAAATTTTTTTATTTTTTTTGAAAAATATCACCATGTATATTCATCCCTATATCCCTCCTATATGTCATTCAAATTTCGTTAGAAACCGAGACTCCTATGACCTCCATCCAGACAATCATTTTTAACGGTAACAGAATTTTTTAAATTGACACCATCTCGATGGAGGTCGTAGGAGTCTCTGTTTCTGATGAAATTCAAATGGCATATAATAGGGATATATGGATGAATATATATGGTGATATTTTTCAAAAAAAAGATTTGACGAAAATGAGACAGGGGCAGCCCATTTTTTCCTCTCTCTGTATAACACTTGTGCACGCACATGTATATACATACACATGCATGCGTGTTTATATGTGCATGCGTGTGAATAAACAACATGCCACTTTTTGGAAGAACTAACTAACAAATAAGAATAGGAATAAACTCGTTTATTCTCAAGGTTGCAAAAACGGTAATCAATACTCGATCCGCAAGGTCACTGACTAAGGATTAATCGACAATCGGACGACTAATCGGATTTAGTCGACAATTAATCGATTTTAAATTTTTTATTTATTTTAAATATATAAAATATTTTTTTACATAGATTTGTATATTTTCTATACTTTCATAATGAAATAAAAGAAATAATTGACTTTAAATTAACATTATTGCAAATTAGAATAAGTTTGTTTATGTATTAACATAGATTTGTATATTTTCTATACTTAAGTAATGAAACAAAAGAAGTAATTGATTTTAAATATAACATTAAGCATATTAGAATAAATTTGCTTCAAAAAAAGCAAAAATAAAAAAATTATAAAAGCTTTAATGTAAAAGTCAGCCGATTAGTCAGGCTGACTGACTAATGGCCGACTAGGCCTAATCGAGTTGGCTATCCCCGACTCGACTAGTCGGACCGACTAGTCAACTTAGTCGGCCAATTTTTGCAAGCTTGTTTACTCTTTTTTTCTCCCACATACAAAAGCGAGAATGTGGATAAACCCACTCATTCCTAATTCCACCCTCATTATTCTCCACGTGAACGGGCTTTTGAACCAAACTAGAACAATCACTATCGAAAACAAAAATCAAATTCAAACATGAGCTGTCGAATCTATTATCGGACTGAACATGAGAAGTTTCTTATCAAACCAAACCTAGAAGTGTTCTAGGTTTGTTACAGCTCAATTTGATTAGCAAACCCGAGTACAAAAAGATATAGCAGATCAATTTGAAGACTGTACAGAAGACGTTCACAGCACAAAATAAGCAAGGAGCATTTACATGACATCTTTTTCCCTACATAAGAAAGGAGAGCCTCACATTTCAATATCCGAAGGAGAAGATGCAGGCGAATGAAACCGCACGAACGGTTAACTAAGCATGTTGACGACTGCACAGATCATGAGGAAAACTGGCAACTATGAGTAGGAATTACACCCACGAGGCTCCGAAGATGGCTGCGACAAGGTTTACGGTTTTCTGATCTTCGAGAACGTTCCGATTTCTGAAAAGTATGTACTTTGAGTTCCACTACCAAGTCTGCTTGCTTGCCTCTGAGGATTTGAGAGCTCAATACCCAGAATGATGAAACCCACCAGGTTAAGAAATAAGCAGATACAAAGGAATCAAATTTTAAAAAATCTATGGATTGCGCGACAGTGTAAGATTTCTCTATTTATCAAAATATGCAACCAACATTCGCATTGAGGATGAAGATGCAATCCATGTGCATTATTCGTGTTTGAAGAAATGGCACATGCACATATTTCATAACTGAAAAAATGGAAAGCCGATATAGGGACATAAGAAATCTTCCTCGATGTAAAAAAGGTATGGAATAAAGGATCTCCGATCATCAAATAGGATATTAATCGATGGATCTTATTATCATTTTGATTGTTTTATTATTTCCTTATTGATGAGATTCTCTCCGGATTGGGTGAGATTCTCTTGGTTGATTAATTGATTTTGATTATATTTGATGGATGCACAAGGTTCTCCGTGAATTATCAATATACGGGTGGCGTACATACCAACATATCACAAAACAAGTTCTCATAACACAAAAAAAGAAATATGATAAAGAGAGTGGCAAAGTTTCCCCGAGGTTTAAAAAATTTCTCCATGCATCTATAATTCATTTCCCCGAGGTTGGATTTTTTCGTAATTGTAGTTTTATATATCGTGTCGAATCCACTTATCAATTTTGGTACGTTTCCACAATTTGATATAATACAGGGAACTGGTTCCAACAAAATGGCATCAAAGCCAGTATAGTTGATGAGTACACTACTAGCAAGATGATAGGCCTAAACAGGACCAAGTACAATTTATGGAAAAAAAAGATGAAAGACTTACTATTTGTGAAATGCATGCACCTTCTAGTTTTGCCACTCAGAAGTTTGAATCCAAGAACAACGAAGAATGAGATTTTTTATCATGAGCAGGTATACGGATTTATTCGACAGTTTGTGGATGAGAATGTATACAATCACATTCAGATCGAGACACATGCACGGACACTTTTAAACAGCTTGGAGAATATTTATGCTTCAAAAATAGGAAACAAGTTATTTCTACTCGGAATCAGTGCAGTTGAAATTCAAGGATGGCATGTCTGTTCCAGACCATCTAAATAGATCTCAATGAATTAACAATCAGCTTTTCAGCATGGGAATAAAATCCGACGATGAAGTTCTAGGTATAGTGCTACTTGCAACCATTTCCAGACAGTTGGAGGACATTTCGAATTTCTCTCATCAACTCCGCACCTAATGAAGTTACCTTGGAGACCCGTCAATGATTGTATTCTGAACGAAGAGATGAGAAGAAAATCTCAAGATTCTTCAACACACCCAGAGCTTGTGATAACGAAAAATAAGGCAAAACTAAATTCAGGAATGTTAAAAGAAGATATTAAATACAAAGATTTGTAGTGTCACCATATCATGAAGAAATGTTACATTCAGAAATACTATTTCCAACTCCAAAGAGAGAAAATGTGAGAAAACAAGAAAAGAATGATAAGAATGGCAATGTTGTTGTCATCACCACTGAGCATTTTTGTTTATTATGACAAGAAAGTCGTTGGGCTCATGTTTTTGGGTCAAGGTCGGCATGAGCTCATCTCATGAAGGGCTTGTTTGGTAATTGGGTTGGGTTGTATCGGGGTATCCTCATGTGAGATGTTTGGATGGTTGAGAGGGTTGGAGAGGGCTGGAATGATAAATGTGATGTGATGTGACATTGATGATATATTATATTAACTTTTTTAATGATTATAATATGCTTTTTATGTAATTTTTTATTTGAACATGGTTAAAAGATATTATAACAAAGAAATTATATAGTCCATACAATTAATTCCAACCCAGGAATGCAGGGATAGAGCAGAGGATATGTCAGCCTCGGGGTAAGCTGGTAACCATAACTATCCCATGACCCAATCCAAATAAGATGAGCTCGGGGTAAGTACCTCAAATTTGTAGCCCAAGCTCGATCAACAAAAGAAGAAAGGTAGGAGGCCCAAATCAAAGTCTACCACTACTTAAGAAAAGAAAAAAAATTACAGCTCGAGGCCTAGTATAAAAAGAGCAAGAACACATATGTAAAACAAAAATTAGGCGTGAATGATGTAAGGTAGCTCCGCCTTGTCCAACTTGATCAACCCTTTGACACATTTGGCTAGGGACAACCAGGTAAGAATCTTTTGGTATATGAGAATGCTTTCTAAAGCATTTGTTGTACCATGCCACCATGTTAAGATATGCGATAGTTAAACAATGAGTTATTGAGAAGAAGATCGATGAGATAATACGATCTGTTGGGGTGAGCGATAGAGGTGAAGTGAGTTTCTCCTTCAAGTGAATGAAAGAAAGTAGGGTTGTCGATCTCTTCGTGAATTGTAGAGCATGAAGGAGGGTTTGTTAGCTAGAGAGTGAGAAGAAAGCGATTAAAGAACACATTATAAGCGGGAGTCGCAACTAAGAAGTCTAATTAATGCTCCATCCCTAATCCTGCAATGAAAAGCTAGGTAGGATGTTACGACAATAAAGTTGAGTACAACTCATCTTGAACTCAACCTAGTCACTTGTATCCAACCACAGTTAAAAAATTGTAAATAATGATCCGAACACGCAATCAATCAAACACAAAGTAATCCAAGGAGAACACATGATTTAATTGAAAAAACCTCCAACTTGGCATGTATGACAAGCTTAATTTTCTGATCTTGTGCTGGATATTTTTACTAAGACGAATGAAATGACCTTTTTCAAAAAAAATTGAAAAAACATCGACATTGTAGTAGGGAAAAATCACATGTAAAGAGAGGTTCCACTATGATGAAATATTGGACCGCTGGATAAAAATCCTAGGTGGTGAGGTGATGCTCTTTCGGAATGAGATTCTCGAACAACTCACACCTTGCCCCTAAAATACAAACATACATGCATGCATACATACATACATACGTACATATATAAGATACATCATAAATGGATCTAATCAAATTCTAAAAATCTGCATAATTGGGTCCATCAAAATTTATTTATTGAATGTACCTTTTGATTTTCAAAATAAATAGACAATATTGCTAAAATAAAGGTAATTGGTTAATGGATGATGTGACTATCTTACTTCAAAATAAAGTTTATTTATTCTTTAATAAAAAGGAGGTAAATCTCTTTGTTCAACTGAGCATCCAAGCTATCGGTATCAGTATCAGCTTGTCGATACCATATATCATCGATATATCAATATCATATCGTTCAAATCGGCATGATTTTGTGAAGAAAATGACCTTGTAAGGGTAAATACCACTTATATCGACGATATATTGATTACCTGTCGATACCGATAATATCGTTGATATACAAGCTACCTTAGAATCTTTAACTTTATTGTTTGAGAACATAAAATATAATATTCAATTATTTTACTCGCTCGAAGCTATATGCTCTGCAGAATGCATGCCTGTCTACACTTTGGTTTTCTAATGCCATATGCTTTAATATATGCAATGATTACTTGCTCAAATAATATTTATCTTGAGGCAATAAGGAATAAGAAATTAACAACCTATTTTTTATAATGACGGCAAATACCAACAGTGCCAAAACCGTCTAATTTGTTGGCGAGGAGTGGAGATGAACTTTTTTTTGTATATATATAATTATATACATGTACTTAAAAATTATATGTACTTATATATGGGTCAAATGGGGCTGCCCCTGGGGAGCTAACTTGGCTCCCCCATCCCA
The DNA here is from genome assembly GCA_037367405.1 of Ottelia alismoides. NCBI lineage: Eukaryota > Viridiplantae > Streptophyta > Magnoliopsida > Alismatales > Hydrocharitaceae > Ottelia > Ottelia alismoides. The sequence goes on along the minus strand of JAZKJV010007537.1, from coordinate 3,292 downwards.
TTTCGTTCGGTTTTTTTATTTTTTTTAAATTTCTTCCATTAAATTTCATCACTATATTCCAATATTATGTCATTAAATTTCGTGCGAAACAGAGACCCTTACGGCCTCAATCCAGACAGACTTTTTTAACGGTAATATCATTCCACCTTCAAATTAAAATGGATTCCACTCTCCTGATAAAAATATATAAGTTGGTGCAAGTCGTGACGCTTTCGAAAAATTAGTTGCATTATTTATTGAAATCTCGCTCAAATCATATGTTGGAAAATCCTATAAATACCACATGAGAGCTTCTCTCGTTGCATCCTCATCTCTCCAATCAAAAGACATGGCTACTTCTAAGATAGTTGGTGTTTCCCTCTTGGTCTTGCTCATCGTGAGCACGACCTCCGCTACCAGAGTCCTGACTGGAGGTGGTGGTGGAGGCGGCGGAGGTGGTGGAGGAGGAGGATCTAACGGTGGTCATGGATCTGGCTTCGGATCGGGTAGCGGGTATGGAAGTGGGCATGGAGGAGGAGGAGGAGGAGGAGGTGGTGGTGGAGGAGGAGGAGGGAGGAGGTGGTGGACATGGTGGTGGCTCTGGTTATGGATCTGGTTCTGGATCTGGGTACGGTGGAGGACATAACGGTGGCGGTGGTGGAGGAGGAGGAGGTGGAGGAGAGGAGGTGGAGGAGGAGGTGGCGGACACGGATCTGGATATGGCTCTGGTTCTGGATATGGGCAGTGGTCACGGTGGAGGCGGTGGCGGTGGCGGCGGCGGTGGTGGTGGAGGAGGAGGTGGTGGTCGAGGAGGAGGTTCGGGTCACGGATCAGGTTATGGATCTGGACATGGTGGAGGCCATTAAGCTCCTTGTGCACTCTTGCGTATACCACTATGCTTGCAATGTTTGTGCTTATTGTAAGCAAGATTCCCGCATGTATTATCTAAATAAATTCTATGTATTCACCGCGTTATATATATTTAAATAAATAAGCTATTTGTACTTCATCAATGAAATTAAAAGAAGATATTTAAGTTACTTGATGAGGTAAACTTCATCCAGCCTACATTAATAAATCTCGAGGACAACCATTGCAAGCCTTTTCTTTCAATCACAGATTGTGCAAATCAAATTGAATGATTTGTATTTGATTCGGTTTCATTAAAAAATGAAAAAAAAGCTTGGATTAAAAAATCGAATATGAACTAGACTTGAGGGTTTCAATTCCAAGTGAATCCATAATATGAAAATATTTGTATTTTGATATATATGTATATGTATATATATATATATATATATGTATATGTATATATATATATGGGTTTGATGTGGCTGCCCCGCCCTTGTTTTTCCGCATTTTTTTTATTTTTTTGAAAAATTTCACCATGTATATTCATCCCTATATCCCTCTTACATGTCATTCAAATTTCATCAGAAACATAGACTCGTACGGCCTCCATCCAGACATTCATTTTTTAACGGTAACAGGATTTTTTAAATCGACACCATCTCGATGGAGGCCGTACGAGTCTCTGTTTCTGACGAATTTGAATGACATGTAGGAGGGATATAGGGATGAATATGCATGGTGGAATTTTTCAAAAAAATAAAAAAAAATGTGGAAAAAAACAAGGGCGGGGCAGCCAACATTGGCTGCCCGCAAGGGGCAGCCCCATTTTTTCCTATATATATATATATATATATAGGGGGGGGGCCCTTCTAATGAGGTGGGTCTTTCCTGAAATTCAGAAAGCCACTATCAAATTTGTAAATTACGTAACAATTTTGTAAATTTAAACTACATATTGTAAAATACTGACGATTATACAATTATGTAAATATATCATCCATATTGTAACAAACTTTTAATGTCAAATATAGTAATATTTTCATAAATTTTTCATGATATACATATTATATTAATATTAATATTAAATTTATGGAGTTAGAATGTGTAAAATAAATAGAATAAATGCTTAAATTGACGCGGCTTTCCATGCATCTAGAAAGGTGCACCTCATTTGAAATATTTCCTATATATATATATATATATATATATATGGGGCTTATCCAATGGGCCCCTGTGCCCATTTGAGATGAGATGAGCCCACTCATATTTTACCAATATTTTCCATCGTTTTTGAGTTCAATGCTTATTTATTTACTATTGTTATATCATATTCTTACTATTAGTAACTATTTTCATATAAAGAAGATCTTAGATTCACAAGAAATAGACATTAGTAAGAATAAAAATGAGACTAGTAATACAAATAATAATACAATCATTTTGTATGAATTTAAGGTTTTTTTCCTGAAAATAGTTACTAGTAGTAAGAATATAGATATAACACTTGTAAACAAATACCTATTAAGCTCAAAAAGATAGGAAATAATGGTAAAAAATGAGTGGGCTCATCTCATCTCAAATGAGCACAGGGCTCACTGGATAATTTCCCTATATATATATATAATATATATATAGGGCTTATCAAGTGAGCTTTGTGCTTATTTGAGTTTGATGAGCACCAAACGTGGACACGCCATGTGTATTTCCATTTGAATGGTTGCTTATTTCGAATGGGAACGATTTTGGAAGGATATTAATATGTTGAGCCGTTTATATTCCCAATTATACCGAGTCCTTAAAAAAAGGAAGACAATTTTGGAAAGATAAATTCAAATAATTAATTTCGTACCGAAGAAGTAGTCATTGTATATTTGATTAGTAATGTACATATTGTACTCAAGTAATTATGTGTTGCGAGATCAGTAATACTGAAATGGTTATCAGTATTTTATATATGTAATATTACATTGTAGAGAGATCAGTAATTCTTTCATATTACTCAAGTAATATATACCCAGTTCTCAAGTAAATATTGTTGTGAGATCAGTAATTAAGATGTAAACTACTAATGTCCATACAATGAGTACTGATTACAAATGTCCATTTTACTGAACTCATTTTGATTGTTACTAATGTTATAGTTACTAAATGCTTTGAGTGTTACTGACGCACCTCTTATTACTTGTATAATCTTTTTAGTTACTTATAATGCATGTGAAAATTACTGATCATTTGTTATGGTTTTACTAATTTCATAACAACTACTTATTTGTCCAGTGTACATATATTACTGAATTTTGAACCATATAATAAAATAAATGTAAATTACTGATCGTTGTTTGGGTATTACTAATCTTGCAACAACCATTTACTGGACTATTGTGGTGTGTGTGTGTCTATATATATATATATATATATATATTACCGATTCCATTTGTTTGTTTGTTGTTACTTAACTTTA